>BSBM01000055.1:23065000-23555000 GCA_027924585.1 Larix kaempferi | reverse complement strand
TATTTCCTTGTTTTAAGGAAACAATCTTTAACGTAGGCTTCCATGCATTGAATCTATTCATTTTCCCCCTTTCTTAGTTGTTTTAGCCACTCCTTGGATACCTAAATTCCACCCAATCTTCTCCTTCACATGTGTGAGCCTCATTGATATCTTCTCATGCATATCCAACATTCACATGAACAATTTGTACATGTTTGGTTAGATTTGGGAGCCTATTGGTCAACCTAGGGGGGGATTTAGGTCCAATGTAGGCTAGCCACTTATAGTGCCTCCAAAGGAAATCGAATTATTCCGAATTTTATATAAGGAAGATCAAAACTCATTGTTGAATAATGGACAGTTAATAAAATATGATATTTGATCATTTGTTTCTCTGGTTTTTTATCATTTATGAATGTTTTTTTATCATTTGTTTTTCAGAACAGTTTTTGCACTAATATATTGCATACTTAGTGATTTCTTTCAATTGTAAGGTAATATATAGATGCTAGATCCTACTGTGATATAGATTTCACACATAAAAGTGAATTAATTGCTCATCTCAAGCAATTAATAAAAGGGTCATGTCCCCTTATTCCTCATTAATTACTTAGGCATAAAATGACTAGGAGAACACTTCCTAGGTACAATTTCAACACACTATATTTTAGAAAAGCTTGTAAATCTTTGCAATGTTTAGAAATTGTCATTTGCAGGAATTAGTGGTAAAGAAGGTTGATTCCCTACTTTGTACAAATCCTTGGAATATGAAACATGTTGCAAAAGGAATCTTTGATGATTGAAATTTTCACTGAAATATTTATCCTGAAATCTACATGTTGAACATTATGGATGGAAATTTTATCGTTGGAACCTTTGAGAACTATGACCTTGAAATTAAAGAATTCAAGACTAAACATTATTTCCTAACTGGGATAGAAGAAAAAAGCGCTTGTGCTTCTAACCATAGATTGATTTTTTCAATCTGGTGTCATGTATGGATACAAATCACTAGAATGAAAATGAGGTCTAGATTTGATCCCTACAACATGTTATAAAAATAAATCTTCAATGTCGAAATCAAAATCGAAAACACTGGTATTCTGGATGTGGTTCCATGATATTGTAAGTCCTATAGTTATAGAAAATGCTGGAAAGATTGATTATACTTGAAAATTTTCCAATAAATATGGTGGTCTTCAATCAAAGTTCATGTTCAATTGTGCAAGAAGATTTAATTTGACAAATGAACATTATCTTTCTCTTCACTATTTACATTTATTTCTTCTCTTCTTTTCTTTTTGTTCTCATTTTGTTCTTTTTTCTGCTTATTTTATTTTCAAATAAACGAAATAAAAAATTAAATTGAGGTGGGAGAGAAAGGGATATTCCCCTTACAACCACCATTTCATGTTTTTGCAAAAAATTGTGAAGCTAACCGATCGATATTTATGCACATGAGGACCATATAGGCCCACACTTCCTATCAAATATAGTCTACCCAATCTTGGTGGTGGATTTGCACTATCTTGGTCAATATAGTCTGCAAAACATTGTTGGTAGATTCTGTGAAATTGCCCACATAAGATCCAAAGAGATGATGTAAACCTCACAATGAAAGAATTTAGGAATAATAGAAGAAGAGAAAAGCAATAGAACTTAGATCCAAAGAAACTCTGATTGAGGCAGAATAATTACACATGTTACTATTAACAGAATAATGAACTGGTAAATATACAATGCTAAGTATGAGGATTTGAATTCACTAGGAGGAATTCGAATTGGCCTTCATGCATAGATCCATAATCAGTGGAGAGTCATCAATGCCTAACTAGGAGTCCACCTTCTCATCAGTGAAGTCATCAATGCATAAGTAATGATCAACCGGGAGTCAAACTGAGTCTAACTGAATGTGGTTGGTGTAACTGGCACATGGAAGCACTAATATAGTGAAGGAGGCTCAGTGGAGGGTGCCATAGGTTCTAACTGGAGTCAGAATGGTCAATCTAGTCTCACTGGAGGTCCAATAGAGTGATAAACTCAGTAAAGAGTCAGTTAATCCTTAAATCAAGGAAATAACTGAAGATAACTCAATATAATTGAATATAACTGGACTGGTAGGTGAAGAAGGCGCCCTTGTCATGCAATGGAGCAAAGGAGGGTGCATTAGTCACTGGGAGGCCTAGAAATGATCTGAAAGAAGCTGCTGGGGCTAGTTTGCTGAGGACTAGGTGCTGGGAGTCATGACCTAGAATGCATGCAAACCCTAATTTTGCATGCACGACTAAAAATGAAAATGACTGCAAAGCTAGTAGGACTAGGATGGAGTATAGGAATATCCTAACACCCCCCCTTAATCCATCCTGGGCCCTGGTAACTAGGACCAAAGGTCACCCATACAATAAATGAAATGATAATAAAATACATAACTGTCCATAAACTAAGAAAATGGGGAAAAACCTCATGGGAAAAATACCCCCCCTCAAAAGAACAGTAAATAACTCAAAGAACCATCATGCAGAAAAGAAAGAAGCTTTCATCAGTGAAAACTTTTGTAAAAGACTTGGCAAGTTGATCCCATGTAGGAAGGTCTCCCACTGCGTGGAGGATGAATCAAGTCTTTCAAGAACTTTTTCTGTATCTAGAGCGAATGGAACATGAGTAGTCTTCCCAAAAGATGGAAGAGAGAATCCCATCATCATGTTGCATCTCTTATGGAGAGATAGATGGCATAATGCAAGGTTAGCATGTTGCTGAAGTCTAGTAGTTCTATAAGAAAATAAATCATCAACTGTGTTCTCAGTAGTAGCAAGGACTGTGTGAGAACATATTTCTCTTGAATCTGGATTGAGAATAGGTGTTGGTTCTGAATCTTCTTGAACCATGATCTCAACATCAAAATCTTGATCTTCTTCTTCACTAGAATATGAGTCACTGGAAGAGAAGTCACTGTGATTTTCATCAAAATCTTAAGGAATAGTTGGATAGAAGGGCATGAAGTGTGAGAACTCATATGCCTTTGAGGCATGATTTGCAATCCCGTTCGCTATAACCTTTCCAGTGGAGATTTCTGTAATCTCTATTGTGTCTGGACCAAAAATTACTTGTTTTGGAGATCCTATATGATTCATTTGATATACTGACAACAAATTAGCTGTAAGAGAAGGAACAAATAAAACATTTTTGAACTTACCATGCTCCATATGAACTGTACCCAAACCTTTGGCAGAAATCTGAGAGTTGTCTCCCATGTGAATGGTAGACCCATCTTGGAGATCCAAAGAGGAGAAGGATTCTTCTTGTGCCATCATGTGGTTGGAAGCTCCAGAATCTATGAGGAGAGCTTTTGTCTTTGAAAAACCAGCCATTAATGCATAACAATCATCAAATCCACTTCCAGAATCAGACATCTTTGATTCTTTTGGAACAACAGTTTGGTTTTGTTCAAGAAGCTTGGTTAGAAGATCAATCTTCTTATGCATGCAGGCATGCTCAGGATGGTTTCCTCTCTTGCAGTAGGTATAATTTGGTCTCTTTTGTTTGTCATTCTTGGATCTTGAAGGTTTCTTGCCTTTGCCTTTTTGTCCCCCTTTTGCATTCGCTCCACTTGATTCTCCAGCTAAAAGAGCTAGATCTCTGGAGGTTTTGATGGCACCCATTTGAAACAGTTTGTTCTTTTCTTGAGTGAGAGCTTGAATGAAGTCACTTAAGGTGGGAAACTTCCATCCAGGGATGGACATTCGAACAGAATGAAAGGTAGATACAAAGACAGAAAATTGAGATCCAAGTTTGCTCAATATAGAGAGTATCAATTGCTCATCATTTTTAGTGATGCCACATTGCTTGCAATGCAAAACCAAATTCTGAAATTTGGAGAAGAAATCTTGGATGCTCTCGAAATTGCTAGGTTGAAGGGCAACCAATTCATTCTCAAGAACGTAGCCTCTCAGTTCATCTTGTTTTCCAAAAAGACTCCTCAATTTTATCCATAAATCATATGGAGACTTCAATCCATCAGTATGAAACAATATGTCATCAGATATATGAAGGCATATGAATCCAAAGGCTTCATCCATTTTGTTTAGGTGCTTGATTCTCTTTTCAGCTTGATGTGGTATGGCATCTTTTTCCTCAACTATTCTTGTAAACCCTCTTGATTGCAAGAGTATTATCGTCTTCCTCTTCCATTCGAAATAATTGAAAGGAGTGAGAAGTATAGAAGAAGGAGCATTCGAATTGCTCATCTTGACTGCTTGAACAAGTGCAAATAGAAGGTTGCTGAATCTACTGCTGCAACTGCTGGAACTTCAAAAATACCTGCAAAAAACTCTCAAGAATGGAGGTAGAATATAGTCTCAAGGATCTGATACCATGTGAAATTTACCACATAAGATCCAATGAGATGATGTAAACCTCACAATGAAAGAATTTAGGAATAATAGAAGAAGATAAAAGCAATAGAACTTAGATCCAAAGAAACTCTGATTGAGGCAAAATAATTACACATGTTACTATTAATAGAATAATGGACTGGTAAATATACAATGCTGAGTATGAGGATTTGAATTCAATAGGAGGAATTTGAATTGGCCTTCATGAACAGATCCATAATCAGTGGAGAGTCATCGATGCCTAACTAGGAGCCCACCTTCTCATCAGTGAAGTCATCAAAGCACAAGTAATGATCAACCGGGAGTCAAATTGAGTCTAACTGAATGTGGTTGGTGTAACTGGAACATGGAAGCACTAATATAGTGAAGGAGGCTCAATGGAGGGCGCCATAGGTTCTAACTGGAGTCAGAATGGTCAATCTAGTCTCACTGGAGGTCCAATAGAGTGATAAACTCAGTAAAGAGTTAGTTAATCCTTAAATCAAGGAAATAACTGAAGATAACTCAATATAACTAAATATAACTGAACTGGTAGGTGAAGAAGGAGCCCTTGTCATGCAGTGGAGCAAAGGAGGGCGCATTAGTCACTGGGAGGCCTAGAAATCATCTGAAAGAAGCTCTGAGGGCTAGTTTGCTGAGGACTAGGTGTTGGGACTGATGACCTAGAATGCATGCAAAATGCATGTAAACCCTAATTTTGCATGCATGACTAAAAATGAAAATGACTGGAAATCTAGTAGGACTAGGATGGAGTATAGGAATATCCTAACAAATTCCACCTACACATTGGCTTGTGGATGGTATGCATAATATTTCCAATGTTTTATGTTGTATTGTTGTGTGATAGAATAAACGAACTTTGATGTAAACTATTAATCTTGTGTAGTAATAATTTCCCTAGGTGTACCAAAGTGATTGAAAATATCTTCAAATAAAAAGTGAACTATTGCTTGTTCATTTGATTATAGGAGAGTGAACTAGCTTCTACCCATTTAGTAATGTAATCTGTACAAACCAAGACATACCTATTCTTTCTTCACATTGGAGTGATCGACACCACAATGTCTAGGGCCTATTTTTCAAAAGGCTCTTTGAGTACATGAGGCTCCAAAGGAATCTCATATGCTTTATTGGTCTACCCATACATTGACAACTTTCACAACTTCTCATGTAGTTCTTGGCATACTTGAAAAGATTGTGCCAATAATACCCTAGCTGCGGAAAATTATAGGTATTTTTGTTATCAACAAAGTGACCTCCACATGGCTTGTCATGATATCCTTTAAATATATTAAACACCTCATATTCTTGTACACATTGTCGGATAATCATATATGGTCTTGTATTGAATATATGTCCTTCATTCCATGAATATGTGGCACTTAGTCACACAAGCTTCTACTTCTCCAAAGGTGACTTATTTTGTCGTAATTTTAATCTAGCCATGTAGTTAGTAATATCAGTAAACCAAGGAGATTTATTAGCTATTCCAAGCAAATGTTCACCTTCATATGAAATATGGAAAAAAAATATGCAAGTGAATTTTCTTGTCTTACTATCTAAAATAGTGATATTGATTTCTTGTAGGAACAAGAGAAACCTAGTTATTTATCCCATTTGTAATGGGTTTATTCGTAATATACATGATGGAAGAGTGACTAGTGTTGATCAAAACGTCAAAACCAGTAATGTAGTGCTTAAATTTATTTATAGCAAGTAAAACTTCCAAAAACTCATTTTCCATGACTCTGTAGTTCAATTTAGTAGGGATATTGTTTTACTAACAAAACATATGGAATACATTGGAGCATTATCTTTTTGTCCTAAGACTGCTCCAAGAGTAGTATTGAAAGTATTGATTGATATATGAAAAGGAAGAGAACAATTTGGTCCCCTTAACATTGGTGTTGCATAATTTGTGTCCTTTAGTGTTTCAAAAGAAAATACCCAGGAGAATACCAAAAGAAATCAACATCTTTTGTAAGCAATTTAACAAAGGTGCAACTATTTTTTTTCTATGAAACATCTATAATAACTTGTTCCAAAAAGACTTCTTACATAGTTTGGAGTCTTTGGAACTCGAAGCTTCAAGAGGACTTTAGTCTTCACTAGGTAAACTTTAATTCCTACAAAAGGGATATGATGACCAAGAACAATAACATTAGTTCGAAACATAAAACACTTTCCGTTACTTAACACAAGGTTGGTTTCTTGGCATTTGATCAAAACCTTCTAAATATTCTCGAGTGCTTCATAAAAAATGTTACTATATAAACAATAATTTCATGAAAGTACACCTCAACACAATCATGAATCAAATGAGGAAAAATACCCAATACTACACTTTGAAATGTAGTAATCCAAAAGGTAGCACCCTATAAGATAATGTACCCCATGGACATGTAAATGCAGTTTTATGTTGACCTTGAGGTGTTATTTTTACCTAATTATATCCTTTGAAACCATCAAGAAAATGATCTTTTTCTGAGCTAGGGTATCTTGGAATTGATCAATGTAAGGGAGAGGGAAGTAATGTTTTAAAGCGGCTTTATTTAATCTTTGGAAATCAATAAAATACACGAGTTTCCGTTCCTTTTGGAAACTATGACAAGGGTACCATTATTTTCGAGAACTATGACTAGGGGTGAAAGCCATTGACTATTTGAATTTGGGTAGATGAATTTTTCATTATATAACTTCTACAACTCTTCATAATTTAGTTATGAGCTATATTCATGGGGAATTAGGGTTTCCTAATAGGTCAAGCATTCTCATAAATATAAATGTGATGAATAGATTTGTCAACATGAATACCTTTCATGTCATTATACTTCAATGTGAAATTTGAAACTTGGTATTTGTAACTATCTCTCTTATGATTGGAATGTGAATTAGCTCACTAAGAAATTAATCTCTTATTCATTAATTCCTTTAATTTGATAGTTGTCTGTGTTTGCATTTTGATATTTCTTTTTTTAATAATTAATGGCTTTTATTTGATTGATGTAATGAGTAGTTTCTAGATTCGACTTTAGTTGTGGTTAGCTCCTTCATTAATGACTTTAATTTAATTTGATCTTTGAATCAGCAGGGTTGGAATTTGTAGTCATCTTAGCCCGTCATACAAATTTTTTTGATGTTTTTTATTCTTATAGTCCCCAGCAAAGAAGGTTCTATGCAATATTTTGGCCTTCAACATTAAAGTTTTGATGAGAAAGTAAAACTTCAATCATGAATTTTTAATTGAAACATTATCCTTCCATAATTAAGTTTTAAGTTAAAAACTACTACCTAAAAATTCAATCTCCAAACACCTAAACACTCAATTTTGAGACACCTAAACACCTAGCCCTTATCCAATCTAATAGGACCCCTTTTAAAAGGGATTGGTCTTCCTTTAAAGAATAGGTTCTAAGACTAAGTTCCTTTCATTCTAATCACATTAGCATTAATTTGGGAAGAGTGATGGCACTCATTTGAGTGTGGGGTTAAAATATTATATAGTAGTGACCTACAAAATAGCTAAGAAGGAGCGAATTCATGAATTGATTTTTAGAAGATCGATGGAAGCGTACAACTTTACAATTTACAAATTACAATGCATCTCACTAAACTATTTCTCACATGAACTTTGAGGAAAATTAACTTCACATACCTTATTTTATTTGATTCATTCTTTTAAACGCTCCAAGTACGAGGAGGATTTTTAAAATAATTGTACCAAATTATTATGTCCTCTAGTGAAGGGAAAAGCATGGTCCATGTTTAAATTAAAAAATATAAATAATCTACATATATTTCTTATTTTTAATTCCAATCAGATTTATACAAAATGGACCTGTCAACAGTTTAATTATATATTTTTTATTTTTAAATTATGATGAGATATATGTTAAAATGGATCCATGCAAAAAGTTAGAGGTCAATCAAGAAATTTTATTTGGTTTGCTAACTATAGCTGAATCCTGAGACCACAAGCTAGGTTGCACTTTGAACTCTCAATTATAAAAACCCAATGTGTTGAATCCTCTCACGAGCACGGAACCTCGCTTGAGCATGATTAGCAACAATTCAGTTAACAATTATGGTACTATGGATAGATTTGGGTTAAGTATTTGTAGTTAAAATAAAACCAGAGAATGATGTTCGAATTTAAGTTTTTGAGAAACTCGAGCACCAAATGATCTAAACCAGTGTAGATCCATCGAAAACTCAGATCTATCAAGCACCGAGAGGGATCCAATTTCTTGAGGTGTATTTTTTTGTTTAATTTATTTAATTTATACATCCGGGTTTACGTTTCAAGTTTTTATTTTATAAACAAATATCCATTTTTTTATTACTTTTCATAATTTTTTTATTTTATAAGTCAACATGGATTTTATTTTTTTATTTTTATTAATGGCCGACGTTACAATATTTTATTTTTATTATTTTGTTACTTGACTCAGAAGATCTCCCTCATACTAGGTTGTAGAGTGCCTCTCGACGCAATGACCATTTCTCATGCCTAGAAAAAAACTTGATATTTGGAAGGTTTGAATGGAGTGTCGATCACGAATAAAAAAAAGTAGAAGAAAATTATAGATGGTGGGTTGTTTCAGATGCAAAAGTTAAAGAGGAAAACTGCAAATAGGATGAGGATAGACGAGAGATGAATTCAAAATATGAAGACAAAGGTTCCAGCAAAGAAGGAATACCTGAATTTAAGGAAAATCTATTGAACAATGAAAAAACAAATGAGAGATTAAGTAATTTTGAAAAACTAGCAGAAAAGGAATCCCTATTTAACATAATTATAAGAAACAAAATAAGAAAAGAGGAATTCTCTTTTAATATAATTAGAAAAAACAAAACATTATCTAACTTTCATATATCCGAACAAAATTAAAGTTCGACATTTTCCACATCAAGCTTTTGCTATCTATGTTTCAATAGTATGCACTATGTTCATACAATGTTTTAAACTTCTATAATGTGCTTGAATTAGAGTTAGATGTCCATACAATGATTTAAACTATTGTAATGTGCTTCGAACAAAATTGAAGTTCGACATTTTCCACATCACGCTTTTGTTATCTATATTTGAGTAGTATGCACTATGTTCATACAATGTTTTAAACTTCTATAATGTGCTTGAATTAGAGTTGGATGTTCATACAATGATTTAAACTTCTGTAATGTACTTGAATTAGAGTTGGATCTTAGCTATTATAATAACATAACCATAACCTTAATGTATTGGCGAATCAAAGTAATCGCGAGATAAAAGAATTTTAGCATAGTAACTACAAATAAAAAAACTAGTGTATCTGAATCTAATAAGGTTTATATTTTTGATTAATTAGATTAATTAATTGAATACAAAATAAAATTTCATCCCTTTTATAAATTGCAGAAACTAAGAATCCCTCTTCTTTCCTAGATTTTAGTATTTATTGTTGATAATTGATGCTGTGCAGAATTATTGACAGTATCTGTTTTGATTTTAGGTCGTAGGTGTTTATTAAATAATTAGCAGCAAACTTCACTGCATGCTAATGCATGTGAAGAATAAAATAATTTGCAGAATTATACATCAATATACAACTGATTTTACGCCATGTAAATAATGTCTTAATTTCTATGCAATGCAATCTATATAAGTATGTAATTGTGCAAGTCTAAAGATCAATAGGAGATAAATAATCCAAGGTTTTCTTTTCCTGTGTTTGAATAAAAGCTTCTCTATGGTTTTCTGTGTTGTTGTTTTTCTTTGTGCTATTTTAAAGTAGGCTCTTTCATAATCTTCATTTGGTATCAGAGTAGGTATTGTGTTTAAAGTTCATAATGTCAAATTCTAACTCTTTGCCCATTCCAGAATTTGATGGAAGTGATTATGATTATTGGTGAATCAAGATGATGACCTTTTTTACAGGAAAAGATTTGTGGGAGATTGTAGAATCAGATTATGAAGAGCGAGAAGATTGGAACACCCTTATAGCCAATGATAGAACAACTAAGAGAGAAGGCATGAAGAGGAATGCCCAGGCTTTATTTCATATTCAAATAGCTCTAGATAAGAGCTTATTTCCAAGAATTGCAGAAGCAAAGTCAGCTAAGAATGCCTGGAAGACTCTACAAGAAGCTTACCAAGGTAGTGATCAAGTTAAAATTATCAAGTTACAGACACTGAAGATAGTATTTGAGAATTTGAAGATGCAAGAAGGTGAGAAGGTGAGTGATTATTGTGTAAGAGTAAATGATGTTGTCAATAAATTGTCTACTCTAGGAGAAACTATTTATAAAGAAGTTGTGATTAAAAAGGTGTTGATGTCTCTAATACCAAGATGGAACCATGTTGCTATAGTCATTGAAGAAAGCAAGGATTTGACTAACCTTCACTTTAATCACCTAGTTGGATCTCTTATTTCTCATGAAGACATAGTGAGAGAACTGATGAGAAAGCTTTTTCCACAAAGCTACAGATTAAAAAGAATGCAGATGCTAGCTCTATCTCCAGACGAAACCAAGCCCAAGGTAAAGGTCATTATCAATTTTTTCCAAGAGGAGATAGAGGAAGAAGACGTGGTTTCAGAGGAAGAGGTAGAGGAAGATTTTATAAGAGAAACATCCAGGTTATCATTGTCAAAGGTATGGTCATTTTGAAAGGGATTGCAGATTGAAAGAAAACAAAAGTGTTAATTATGCTCAAGAGGGTGATGATGCTTCTCCAAACAATTTGTTTTTATCTTATGGCAAAACTGAAAATATAGTTAAAGATGTTTGGTATTTAGATTCAGGTTGTTCTAACCACACGACGGGAAAATGCAATCTTTTCTCTACAATGGATGAAAGTTTCAAATCTAATATCAAACTTGGTGATGAAAAAACCTTAGAGGTTTCTGGAAAAGGAGATATGGCAGTCCATACAAAAGAAGGTATGAAAAGTGTCAAAGATGTTTATTACACCCCACAGTTAAAGCATAATTTATTAAGTGTTGCGCAACTATGTGAAAAGAATTACAAAGTAGTGTTTGATGATAGACAATGCACAATTTATGATAAGAATCAAGGCAATAGGGTGGTTACAGTTGTGCCTATGTCAAAGAATTGGATGTTCACATTGAAGTTTGGAGAAACTAGCATCAACCTTGCTAATATGGCATATGAGGACAAAGGTTGGTTGTGGCATCTCAGGTATGGTCGTTTGAATTTTCATAGTTTGAAGCTTCTAACATCAAAAGAATTAGTTTATGGTTTTCCTAAGGTTGAAGAGAACAAGGAGGTTTGTGAAGGATGTGCTAAAGGAAAACATGCAAGAGAGAAATTTCCTAGAGGCAAGGCATGGAGGGTCCATTATCCACTTCAGCTAGTTCATTATGATATTTGTGGTCCTATGCAAACATAAAGTTTGGGTAAGTCATCATATTTCATTACTTTTATTGATGATTACTCAAGAATGTGTTGGGTTTATTTTTTGAAGAGCAAGGGTGACACATTTGATACATTCAAGAGGTTTAAAGCCCTTGTAGAAAATGAAAGTGGTTACAAAATAAAATGCTTAAGGACTGATTGTGGAGGAGAATTTTGTTCAAGAGGTTTTCAAAATTTTTGTGATATGAATGGCATTAGAAGACAGCTCACCACTGCTTACACACCTCAACAAAATGGGGTAGCTAAAACGGAGAACCGTACAGTGGTGGAAATGGCAAGGAGTATGCTACATACCAAAGGATTAAACAATTCATTTTGGGGTGATGCAGTTGCTACAGCAGTGTACATTCTCAATAGAAGTCCCACTAGTGCAATTCACATGATGACTCCTTATGAAGCCTGGTATGAGAAAAATCCTAATGTTAATCATTTCAAAGTTTTTGGTTGTTTAGCCTTTGTTCATGTAGCTGATCAAAAGAGACAAAAGTTAGATCCAAAAAGTGAAGCATGCATTTTTGTTGGATATAGTGAGCAAAGTAAGGCTTACAGGTTGTATAATCCTCTCACCAATCACATTGTTGTGTCAAGAGATGTAATTTTTGATGAAGGGGGAGTTTATGGTCATAAAAAAAACCATGTTGAGAAGTCAAAATCTGGTTTGGATGGTGATATTATTGATGATATTAATAATGAGAATCCCACTAATGTTTCAGTATCAAATGCTACAAATCCACCAAGTAGCCCCTCATCTAGTTGTCCATATTCAAGTCCAAGTATTGCAAGGAAGGTGAGAATATTGAATGAAATTTATCAAAGAAGTACAAGGCTGGCACATGAAGAAAATCCAAGAGGTCAGACTATAAATTTTGCTTTATTTTCACAAGTTGATTTTGAACCATCAAGTTTTGAAGAAGCTTCTACTAATGAGGTTTGGGTGCAAGCTATGTAAGAAGAGATAGATTCAATTCATATGAACGATACTTGGGAGCTTACAGATATTCTGTTAGGAACCCATGTCTTTACTTTGTTAGTATATTGTTGTTGGACGCATATGCTTTGTGAGTCATCCCGTAGTATTTGTTGATCAATAGTTTATGTTATTGTTGTTGGCGCATATGCTTTGTAAGTCGCCCGTAGTAATGTTGATCCATAGTTTGTAGTGGCCCATGGTTTTGACCCATCGTATTGGCGCCTAGACTTAGTATATAAGTGTGTGCTGAGACCTATGAAGGCACCGTGAAGTTATTTGTATTGAGATTGCTCATAGGAGGTTTCCCCCTCGAAGTGGCCTATGATCAATATAAAAGTGATTCTGAGTTCTGTCATTTCTGCTATTCCGCATATTCTTATTAATTAATTATTGCAAGTGCATCACATCTGGTATCAGAACACTTTCTTGGGCTCGCTGGGTGAAATTTCTGCCAAATTTTTTTTTCGCATTTGTTGCAGGTTTGGATTTGGGAATAATCCCTATCCGCTTAACTATGGGAAGTACTTGGGAATAAGCCCTAAAACTCATTATGAGGAGTACCACAGGAACCCCGAAGTAGCTGGCCCATTGAGAGGACCTGCCAGCGAAAAGGGAAATGACCCCTACCTGATTGACTAGTTCCCACCCGTGAGGTAAACCAAGAGCTGTCGTTTGTGGAAAAGCGGTTATCAATTTTACCTGAGCCGTGGAGTGAGGGGTACTGCCCCAATACGCAAGCCGTCAGACAGCATTGGTGGCCGAGTGAAACCCCTGAACTATTAGGAATCCGCACATACCTGGGGTCCATATCTATTTTTAGCTGAATTGTTGTCGATCATCGCTGCGCCGTTTTAGATCCAGTCGTTCGCCATTCCATCTCCAGCCGTTTTCAATCCATTCGGCGTCGTTTCAGATCCCTTCCGAGCTGTAGCCGCTCTAGTTTGAAAAAAAAAAGTATAAAATTCAGTTTTTTCTCCATATGTCCCTTGTTTTCACTCTGTTTTCATTGAAATTTTTGGGGAACCCCTGTCATCCCATTTTGCATATTTCATTCCTGAGTACCCTATCCCCAATTCCCCTGGATGAAAAATTTCTCGGACTCCATCTTGAACATTCAGCTATGAACAACAAACGGTAGTCTGAGTCTTCATCAGATAATGGGTTCTCTTCTTTCATCAATTTTCGTGGTCCGAAGCTTGATTTTCCTCACTTCAATGGTATCGATCCAACTAGATGGATCTATCGTGCAGAACAGTATTTCAGTCTGCATGATACTTTTGATGTCAACAAAGTTTCGCTGGCATCCTTTCATTTGGAACAGGAAGCTCTTCAATGGTACCGTTGGTACATCAAGGCGCATGCAGAGCCAAAATGGCCAGACTTTTTCCAGCTCCTTTTGCAACGATTTGGTCCTAGTGATTTTGATGACTTCACAGGAGCCCTCACTAAACTTCGCCAAATTGGCACTGTGAGAGAGTATCAAACCGAATTTGATAAACTAGCCAACCACATCGCAGGATTGTCTGATGACTTTTACTGGAGTTGTTTTATCAGTGGTCTAAAGGATGCCATCTGCTCTGAGGTCAAAATGTTCTGTCCCAACACAATGATGGAAGCCCTAGGGTTGGCTAAGTTGGCAGAAGACAAGATTGCATCCCAACAACGCTCCAAGCCCACTTTTGTTCCCTTCCGAAATATGGGTTCTCAACGACCACCTATACCACAGGCTCCTCGAACAACTCCTATCAAGTGTTTGTCTGAAACAGAGATGCAAGCATGCAGAGAAAAGGGGCTTTGCTATAATTGTGATGAGAAATTCACTCGGGGACATAGATGTGTTCAGCAAAAGCTCTATCTCTTGGATGTGGATTCTCCGCCTACCTCTGAAATTGGTGACAAAGATCCAGAAACACTGGATGCTCCGGTCGACATTCAGGAACCACCTATTGACTCTCCGTCTCAGGATGACCAGCCAAAGATATCTCTCCATGCTTTAGCTGGAATCACCACTCCCCAAACAATGTGGGTCAGGGGTTACTTCAAGAAGCTTCCTCTTACAATACTCATTGATTCTGGTAGCACTCATAATTTCATTGACCCTCGGATCGCCAAACAAGTTGATTGTTTTATCCATCCTTGCTCCAACTTTGAAGTCATGGTTTCCAATGGGGGCACCTTACCTTGCAAAGGGAAGTGTCGAAATGTGCGTATCTCTATGGGAGATTATACCTTGCACTCTGACATGTTTTCCTTGACCTTAGGCGGATGTGATGTGGTTTTGGGCGCTCAATGGCTACTCACACTTGGCCCTATTTTATGGGATTTTGCTGAACTTTGGATGCAGTTTTCCCTCAATGGAAAAAAACACACATTGACGGGATTACAACCAGGTTCTCTCAGCATCATCAGTTCACATCACCAGAAGACCATCATATTCAGCTCCTTCCTGGCAGCGTTCTTCCCAACATCAGGCCCTATCACTACCCATTTCACCAAAAAACGGAGATTGAAATGCTCGTTCGGGACTTATTGAAGCAAGGTATTATTCGCCCAAGCACTAGTTCCTTTTCTTCTCCAGTTATTCTTGTCCGCAAAAAAGATGGGTCATGGCACCTCTACATTGAATTCTGAGCACTTAATCACCTCACCATCAAGGATAAGTTTCCAATTCCTGTTGTTGATGAGCTTCATGGGGCTCACTTTTTCTCCAAGTTGGATCTTCATTCTGGGTATCATCAAAACTGCTTTCCGCACACATGATGGCCATTATGAGTTTTTGGTCATGTCCTTTGGCCTCACTAATGCTCCTTCCACATTCCAGGCCTTAATGAATAAAATATTTCTACCCTACTTGCGGAAATTCATTCTGGTATTCTTTGATGATATCCTCATCTACAGTAAAACATGGGATGAACATCTCCAGTATCTGGATCTTGTCATGCAACTTTTCTCTGACCATCATCTCCATGCCAAGCAGTCTAAATGTGTTTTTGGACAGAAGGAAGTTGAGTATCTCGGGCACATTATCTCAGCACAAGGGGTTCACGTGGATCCTGCCAAAATCGATGCCATGAACAATTGGCCGCATCCTCGGACACTCAAGAGCCTTCATGGTTTTTTGGGGTTGACTGGCTACTACCGCAAGTTTGTCAAGGATTATGGGAATATTGCAAATCTATTAACTACTCTATTGAAAAAGGATGCTTTTACATGGACACATGCTGCTCAGTGTGCATTTGACAAACCAAAACAAGCTATGTGTACCACACCTATTCTAGCTATGCCCGATTTTTCCAAGCCCTTCACTATTGAGAGTGATGCTTGCGGCAATGGACTTGGTGCAGTTATCCTTCAAGATGAACACCCCATTGCGTTCACCAGCAAAGCCTTTTCAGGTAAGAATTTAGTTGCCTCTACCTATGAGAAGGAAATGATGGCTATTTTGCATGCAGTACAGAAGTAGCACCCATACCTATTAGGGAATCATTTCTGCATCAAGACTAATCACCAGAGTCTGAAATATTTCTTGGAACAACATGTCTCCTCCCCGGTACAACAGAAATGGGTTAGAAAACTCATGGGTTATGACTATGAGATCACTTACAAGAAGGGTAAATACAATATTGTGGTAGATGCTCTTTCTCGCACATTTGATGCCCAAGGTTCTCTTTAAGCTATTTCTATGCATGTTCCAAATTGGTTGCAATCTATTCAACAAGGTTATGTCAATGACTCTTCCTTATCTCAAATCATCCAACGCTTGACCAACAACCCTTCTTCTATACCACATTACTCTTAGGATGTTGCTTCTCTGAGATACAAGGGTCATCTGGTGCTTCCGCAGAGCACATATCTTCAACAGGCTATCTTCTATGAACTCCATGCTTCTCCATCGGCAGGGCACTCTGGGTTCCTCAAAACATATGAACGGGAACGACGTAACTTCTTTTGGAAGGGCATGAAAAGGACAATTCAACAGATGGCGGCTGAATGTGATACCTACCAGCGCAATAAGAATGAAACAACACTCCTCCCAGGATTGCTCGAACCCTTTCCCATACCTACACAGATTTGGATAGATATTTCTATGGATTTCATGGAAGGGCTCCCTAAATCTGCCGGGAAGACAGTGATTCTCGTTGTGGTTGATCGCCTCTCCAAATATAGTCATTTTTGTGCTCTCGGCCATCCCTACACAGCCTCCTCAGTCGCTCAACTTTTCCTGGACCAGATCTTTTATCTTCATGGCATCCCTTCTTCCATTGTCTCGGATCGTGATGCAACTTTCACGAGTCATTTTTGGACAGAACTATTTCGCCACACTGGCACCAAACTGAAAATGAGTTCAGGGTATCACCCACAAACAGATGGTTAGACTGAAATTATCAATAAATGCTTGGAAACTTATCTTCGTTGCTTCACCTCTGAACAACAACATAAGTGAGCAAAGTGGCTCCCTCTCGCTGAATGGTGGTACAATACCTCTTACCACACTGCCTCTAAAATGACCCCATATGAAGCAGTCTATGGTCAGGCACCTCCAGTTCTTCTTCCATACACCCCCACCAGTTCACCAGTTCAGGAAGTTGACACGGTCCTTCGAAACCGCATTCAGAATCTTCGCATTTTGCGAGACAATCTTCACATGGCAAGAAATCGCATGAAGCAACAAGCTGATCAGCACCATTCTGAGCGCACTTTTCAAGTCGGCGATATGGTTTTTCTTCGCCTCTAGCCGTACAAGCAGTCCTCCCTCAAACTCAAAGGGCATCATAAGCTCGCTCCAAAGTTCTATGGGCCATATCGGATTCTTCAGAAGATTGGGTCCGTTGCTTATAAATTGGAACTTCCTCCTTCTTCCTGCATTCATCCAGTCTTTCATGTCTCCTGTCTGAAGAAAGTTCTTGGAACCAACATCAGTGGACAAACGATTTTACCCGAATTGGATAATGAAGGATCCATCCTTTTGGATCCAGAGGCCATCCTCAATCGGTGCACTCGTCAACTTCGCTCTCGCTCTATCACAGAGGTCTTAATTCAGTGGCATGGCATGCAACCAGAGGATGCTACATGGGAACCACTCCTTCAGATTCAACAACAATTTCCACATCTAAAGCTTTGAGGACAAAGCTTTTTTTTAAGGGGGAGGGGATGTTAGGAACCCATGTCTTTACTTTGTTAGTATATTGTTGTTGGATGCATATGCTTGGTAAGTCGTCCCGTAGTATTTGTTGATCAATAGTTTATGTTATTGTTGTTGGCGCATATGCTTTGTAAGTCGCCTGTAGTATTGTTGATCCATAGTTTGTAGTGGCCCATGGTTTTTACCCATAGTATTGGTGCCTAGACTTAGTATATAAGTGTGTGTTGAGACCTATGAAGGCACCGTGAAGTTATTTGTATTGAGCTTGCTCATAGGAGGTTGCCCCCTCGAAGTGGCGTGTGATCAATATAAAAGTGATTCTGAGTTCTTTCATTTCTGCTATTCTGCATATTCTTATTAATTAATTGTTACAGGTGCATCACATATTCCACATGGCAAGAAAAAAATTGGTACTAAATGGGTCTACAAGACAAAGTATAACAGTGATGGGACTGTTGAAAGACACAAAGCAAGGTTAGTTGCTAAGGGATTCCCACAGAAGTATGGAATTGATTATGAAGAAACCTTTGCACCTGTAGCAAGGCAAGAGACTATCAGAATGTTGATTTCATTGCCAGCACAAAAAAAATGGAGCATTCATCACATGGATGTGAAAAGTGCCTTCTTGAATGGGTACTTAGAAGAGGAAGTCTTTGTGGAACAACCATAGGGTTTTGAAGTGCAAGGAAAAAAACATCAAGTTTACATGTTGAAGAAGGCTTTGTATGGCCTAAAGCAAGCCCTAAGAGCCTTGTATGCCAGTATTGATGGATATTTTCAGGAGAATGGCTTCAATAGAAGTAAGAGTGAACCTACCCTTTACTATAAACAAGAAGGTAATGATATTCTTATTGTGAGTTTATATGTTGATGATTTGTTGTATATGGGTACTAGTTCTAAGATGAAGGATGAATTCAAATTTGCTATGATGAGTGAGTTTGAGATGAAAGATTTAAACCTCATGCAATATTTTCTTGGAATGGACGTTTATCAAAGTGAAGATGAAATTTTTATTTGTCAGACAAAGTATGCAAAGGATATGTTGAAGAAATTTGATATGGCTAATTGCAAACCATCTCCTACTCCAAATGCTCATGGAGTTGTGTTGTGTAGAGATAATGGTGCTGAAATGGTTGATGAGACAATTTACAGAAGTATTGTTGGAAGCTTAATGTTTCTAACACTCACAAGGCCTAATAATGCTTATTAAGTTTCACTTGTTTCTAGGTATATGACAATGCCATTTGAAATGCATATGAATGCACCGAAAAGAATTCTGAGGTATGTGAAAGAAACTCTAAATTTTGGCATTCATTACTATATTTCTAAGAGTTTTGAATTGGTTGGCTTTAGTGATTTTGATTGGGGAGGTAGTTTGGATGATAGAAAGTCTACATCTGGTAACTGTTTTTCTTTTGGTTCTAGTTTGATCACTTGGAGCTCAAAGAAGCAAAGTATAGTTTCTCTTTCTTCTACAGAAACTCAATATGTTGCAGTCACCTCAGCAGGCACACAAGCATTATGGCTTAGAAAAGTTCTGGAAGAAATTGAAAAAAAACAAATTCAACCTACAGTAGTTTTTTGTGATATTATGAGTGCCATCAATTGGCCAAGAATCTAGTACACCATAGCAAGACAAAACATTTTGACTTGAAGTATCATTTTATTCGAAATTTGGTGCAAAAGAAGCAAGTTGAATTGAAATACATCAACACTCAAAAACAACTAGCAGACATCTTCACTAAGGCAATCTCAAAGGCTCGGTTTTTTATTCTGAGAGATCTTATTGCTCAGCATCAAGGGGGAGTATGTTGATAATTGATGCTGTGCAGAATTAATGACAATATCTGTTTTAATTTTAGGTTGCAGGTATTTATTAAATAATTAGCAACAAACTTCACTGCATGCTAATGCATGTGAAGAATAAAATAATTTGCAGAATTATACATCAATCTACAGCTCATTTTACCGCATGTAAATAATGTCTTAATTTCTATGCAATGTAATCTATATAAGTATGTTGCTGTGCAAGTCTAAAGATCAATGGGAGATAAATAATCCAAGGTTTTCTTTTCCTCTGTTTAAATAAAAGCTTATCTCTCATTTTCTGTGTTGTTGTTTTTCTTTGGGCTATTTTAAACTAGGCTCTTTCATAATCTTCATTTATTTCGTTTGGATACTAAATGAAGATGATATCTATAAAAGCTACCAACAAGATGATATCTCAACTGAATTCACTTGATGGTGAAAATTAATAAGGGCATTTTCTGTCATTTTGCACTAATCGAAATAAACTCCTTATTTATTATTCACTCTAACTATAAAGGGTTCCATGTCTAGTTAGTTTGAAAAGAATTTGCCCTTAATTTCATGATCTACTTTAACGGAAATTCTAGTGACGGAAATATGAGTAGGCGAGCAGCTAACTCCATCGAAATCTCTCAGCCTATAAACTTGGAAGAAAACTAACATGGGAGAACCTGGTTCCATGCAAATAGCATATAAAATAATATTACAATAAGTAAACCAAATAAACTCATAATAAAACGTAGGAATTGCATTTCACTAAATATTTGAATTGCACTTCCAAAAGCTTTTGACATTTTGCATCCTTAAGATTTTGAAGGCAAAGTCTCCAAATTTCAATATTTCAAATTTGGGTTGATATGTTTTGCAGCGAGCCTGCCATTGAGGTCATGCTAGTTCAGCTATTTTGAAGGCCATCCATGGTGCCCACTTCCCAATCATTTACCCACTTCAAATTGGTAGGATTTTCAAAATATTTCAGTTAAAATTGGACATGTGCTTCCCAATAATTGAAGGTTTGAATTCAATATTTTGTTGCAGAGACAGAAAAAATTAAGACTTACCAGCGGAGCCTGGAGATCACCATGGCAATGGCAATGGCAGCTGCAGCAGGCAAGTTGGTGGCACTGGCAGCGGCAGCGTTGCTGCAGCTTGCAAGTCGTGGTAGCGTTGCTACAGCTTGCAAGTCGGTGGCATTTCATGCAACGGCGTTCTTCTTCTGAGTCCCGAGTCCCTGACTCTTAGATTTTCATGGACTAAAAAAATTCCAATTTACAAATACCATCGTCTCTAAACCGGGGTGCATTTTGCCTTCATAATGGTTTCATTAAAGAGCGCATACTCTAGACTGAGTCGTAGGGATTTGGTAACAAAGATCTACCCTCAGCCAGCTTCGAAAGTGAATGGTTCACTCAGCCAGCTTCACAGTTACCTCAGCGAGCTTCACCCTTGTGGCTGTAAAGCCCGAAATTGAAAATAATGAAGTTTTATACAAATTATTAAAGATAAAAAAAATATTTTCAATAATTCATTGCCAGTTTAGGTAGAAGGCTACATAACAATTCTGGCTGTATTTGACGGGCAAAATGCCATGTGACAGCCAAAATGCCCGTCAGAATGTGTTTGCGTTTTAATTAACTTATTTTATGATGTCTTCCATTTGATGGCTGGAATCCGTATTTGCTTACGATAGGTTTGTCTTTAAATGTCATTAATGACTGAAATCCGTGTTTGCTTCGCATAGATTTCCCTTTAAATGTCGTTAAGGTTAAATTTGCCCTAAATATTTTGTTTCAATCTTCTTATATACCGAATCGCTGGAGTCCGTGTAAGAATTTACAATATTTTCTCTCTAATTCTATATGAATTTCTTTACATACCAAAATTTATGAATCTGTGTTTGCATTTACAGTTTGCTTTGCGCTTCCATTTACAATCTCGTTATATACCAAATTGCTCAGTAAGTTGTTAGATCATATTTTAGTTAATGGAATCCATGTCCGCATTTGCTAGAGTCAGCTTTAAATTCTGTTATGCTAAAGGTTTCACTTGGCACTTGAATAAGAAAAAGACCGTCATTCATACCCAAAACTATAAAGTCTCATTCAAAATTATCGCATCATCATTGAAAAACTGATAAAATTTCATTATGGCGGAACCCTAGAACACCGACAAATTGTCAATTGCAAACATTACAAAATGATGCGAACACTGAACACTGCTTACTGCTTCCAAACACTAGAACACTGCTTATTGCTTCCAAACATTGCAACACTGAACACTAGAACACTAAACAAAGCTTCCAAACGTTACCTACCAGATTTTACTAAACTAATGCCAGATTTTACTCAACATTTACCGTGCCAACTATAACCGCGACCGGGCCACGCGCTATCATGCTTTCAACTATTCCTGCCATGAAATTACCTTGCTCGTCTGATAAATTCACTTTCCATCCCGTACCTCGTCGAGTATCAGCGCCATGTGGGAATGCTCCAGTCAGAGATACAATTTGAAATACCCGTGTTTTATCCACTCTTTCCCGCATAGAGATTGGCTGCCGCAGTATAACGTTTGTGACGTTCCCGCTCCCACGGATAGCAACGGCGACTACTCCAAGCTGGGAACTGCGGACGAAGTCGTCGAGCTTAGCTATGATGTCGAAGCCATTGGCGACCTCGATCTCACGGATTCCAGTTGACGGAGGCCTCGGGGTCACCATAGCCCCGCCTTCAGCCGGTAGGTCCAGGCGGGTTCCAGAGATCTCACGGATTCCAATTGACGGACCCATGGGAGGCCTCGGGGTCACGATAGCCCCGCCTTCAGCCGGTAGGTCTGAGATCTCAGCAATACCAGTTAACGGACCCTTGGGCTTGTTTTTCGAACCTGGAGGCCTGCCGCGAGGCTTCTGGGTCACCATAGCCCCGCCTTCACCAGGTAGGTCCAGTACAGCTGGGGTCACCATAGCCCCGCCTTCAACCGGGGTTACCATAGCCCCGCCTTCAGCGGGTACGTCTGAAATCTCACGAATACCAGTTAACGAACCCTTGGGCTTGTTTTTCGAACCTGGAGGCCTTCCGCGAGGCCTCTGGGTCACCATAGCACCGCCTTCACCCGGTAGGTCCAGTACAGCCGGGGTTACCATAGTCTCGCTTTCAGCCGGTAGGTCTAGTAAAGCCAAGGTCACCATAGCCCCGCCTTCAGCGGGTACGTCTGAGATCTCACGAATACCAGTTAACGGACCCTTGGGCTTGTTTTTCGAACCTGGAGGCGTGCCATGAGGCCTCTGGGTCACCACAGCCCCGCCTTCTGCCAAAAGGTGCTCATCGGCCTGCTTGAGCTTGTTCTTCGAACCGGAAGGGTTAGGGGTCACCACAGTCCTATCTTCTGCCGGAAGGTCTTCATTGGCCCACTTGCGCTTATTCTTCGAACTCACCAAAGCGCCACCTTCTGCCTGAAGGTCCTCTTCGACCCGATCAGCGTCAATGTCACTGTCATTGCCGCATCCTCTTTTCGTCGATCCATTGGTCGGATCTGATTCCTCCATTAGATTAACACCTTTCAAGAACCTTTCGGCCATAATTGGCATCGCTAGTTTTCACTTCAAACTCTGGCTTATATTCTAAGTCGGGGATCAAATTTACAGAGACTGATGCCGTGATGATCGATGATTTTTTTTTCCAACTTTCTTCTAGATATATATATAGAGTTCTTACAATATATTCGATTTAGCTAGGGTTTCCCCATTTTCAGTGGGGCGACTTGATCATTATGATTTTCCCACACAATATATTAGTTTTAGTTAGGATTTCCCATTTTTCCGTGGGTCTCTTCATCATTGTGATTTATTTAGAGAGCTTAGAAGTTAGATTTAAGTAACCAATTTAACCATATTTCACATTGAATTTGGTTAAAGATTTTGTTAATGGCTATTTAATATTGAATACGGTGAATATGGTTATTAATAAATCTCAATATACTCCCATAAATATAACTCAAATTGGAATTGGATGTTTATATGGCAAAAAATATTATTTATTAAAATAATGTTTAAAATTAAATATATGAAAAAAAAATTCTCAAATATATATTTATTTGGCTTTTTTTACCTAACTAATTTTTAAAAATGTCCCTTTTTCCAAGAATCATGGGCCAAAACCATTTTCAAACCCCTCTCTTCTAGAATCCATAGTTGAAAATAATTTTCAAGGCCTATCTCTCATAGAAACTTGTGGGCTAATCATTATACACATATTTTTAAAAAAATAAATATGGAGCTAATTATTTTTATTTCTTTTAAAGTTAGTAGCATATAAAATATTTACCGATTTAACATTTGGGACCCCTAAATTTTCATGTATGGGTGGAATTTCCCCTTAAATTTTCCATGGTCTTATTAGTATGGAATAGTAGATAGTTGTGGATGGATTTTATTAAATAAAATTCTTATTAAACCCATGAATTAATGAAATGGATATTAATATAAAAAATTGTATTTATTCAGTTCATAAACAAAAACTTTTTTAGTAGATTTGGACTTCTTTTAGTTTTAATTTTTTCAAATCTTGTTGGATCAATTTTTAGGGTGTTGGACCAATTTTTACAATAAAAAGTGGATCCTAAACAACAAAAGGTCATGATGTAGCAAAATATTAGACCGTCACATTCTGTGACTGCTACAAAACTTTATACTACTTAACTTTGACCATTCGATTTTATATAATATTTTTTCATATATAATAATTTTGACAAAATGAATTTACGCTAACCATATTTTATAGGTATAATGTTGCTATTTTCATGGCATCATGTTATTCCTTTTTGGGGGTTTCCCCCAATTGAGCAATAATTGAGGTTTTATTTTCACTTATTTCTAAAACATGGTTCGGAGATGATGAAGCATAAAGCAATTTATTTACAAAGTAGTGATATGCATGGCACATAGTGGTATAAAATGGGAGTTTTTCATAGTATTATTATCAATGAAACTTTTTTCTATCCAATTAGAGCATAATGACCTTCGGGAGTTTGTTATCCAAGACAAATTCTATGCAAATGCAAGTGCACAAGTCTTGGCCTCCCTTAGATTCAACTACGTAAGGGAACTTTAATGAGGAATCTCAAATAGCTTTAAGAGTTTCTATGTTACACTAGATCATTGACAAATGGGGAAACATGAGCTACACAATTGTTGAAGAGACCTTCCTTAATGGGTTGGAATCTATTTTTTGATGATTTAGATATAGGCTCTATAAGCCCATAAGGAATGGCCTAGAATATCAAGTCTCTAGCTTCTTTAGAATGGGATAATAAAACAAATCACCCTCTCCAATAAACAAGAAATGAGATTTGTCCCTATATGTTTGATGTCCAATTTTATGATATCAATTTATCTATTAATCGTAAACGGATTGACCATAATCAAGTAAAGAGACCAAGGTTCCCTCCAAGGGAATGTGAACATTTCTTCTTGGTTTTGAACTCCATATATGTAAGCTAGAGGCATTACACTTCTTCTTCTTAGGGTGACTACATGGGATAATTTTTTACTTTAATGGAGCTAGAATGTATTTAAGGGACAAGTCTACATACATGGGTCAGTTTAATGGATGTGCACCTATGGAGGTACCCATGAAAATGATGGCCATGATTTAATAAGCTTGGATGAAGTTTCCTTTACTAAATGGTTCCTTTGAGGTAACTTATCTCAATACTGGTAGCATACGAAGTTACCAAAATGCGATATGAAGCTCATACTTAGAATATAATTGGCTCCTTAAACTGATGTAGCTCATATTGATACCAACTTGTCTTCTCTGTGTTGTCAGTGATTTGGATACCATTTATCCTTCCTATTGACCTCTTTTATTCCTATTCTCACCTCTCCAATACTTCCACCTTATAATATGTAGGCTATTTTTTATGTTAAGATAAATGTTAAATGAAATATCATCTCCTTTTTGTTTTTTATCTTGTATTTTATGTTAGTGAACACTAAACAATGTGAACATATAATGTACACTAGATTTAAAGAATTTAAATTCACTTAATGCAACAAATTGAAATGCATCATTACATTATGTATGGCCCAAGGAATGTGTTAGATTTGAGTATTACTTCAAAAGTGTTTAAGTCATGCTTGGGTGTGTTTCATATCATGTGGGCTAAATGGTGTGTAATATCCCGAATTTTGGACTGACCACTTTATGATGTTATATTGGGCCACGACCCGAGCACATGTGATTTATTCTGATTATTTGGCATGAGCCCTAGTACATATGAATTATTCTTTTGTAGACTAACATATTGGGAATGGACCTTGACTGAATTTCATTATTTGATTATATACTGGGCAAGGAAGCCCCAATGTTCTGATTATGTTTTGATGCGGGTACAAAACCCTAATATACTCAGATGACCTTTCCTTGCATATTGTGTAGTGATGTGAATGACATAATTGACTTCTATGGTGTGTTGAGAGTGGACTCAAAAACACACAAATTACCTACGTACTAGGCAAAATCCCCGATGTACCTAGAGGAAATATGATGTATTCGGAGTAATCCCTGATGTACATTGAGTGTTGGGCACAAGCCCTGGAGCACTCCAAGCTTGATAAACGAATACTGGATCCGAAAGAACGTAAATATCCTAGATGTGCCTCACAACCACATTCTAGCACTAGTGTTGAGCAGAGGCTCTGGAATTGCACTAGAGTAACTACCATGTGAGGCTGTTGAGTTAAAAGGCTCCGAAGAGCACCCGGCGTTAGTGAATCTCAAAAGTGTTGAGTCGGAAAGACTCTGAATAGCACTTCTATTACACTATTTAAATTGGTTAAATGATTTTCGTCTTTTATCTATCATCACCTACTGCGGGAACTACCATGTTAAACGAGGGAATCCGACATGCGAAAGAGAGACTAGAGGTGCCTATCCCGAGCCACCAAAAGATCATCCAAAGAAGTGGACCTTATCCCTAAATGGTTAAAACAAAGTATCTTGTGAATAGACAAGATGTAATAGTATTATTAAGAATCTAATTAAATAATAAAGTGGTTAACTATTTATAAAAGACTTTGTATAAGCTTAATGAGGTGCCACATTAATATTAGTGGGCAACCACCTTGACAAGAAGTATTAATAGTATATTAATACTTAGGTAGAAATACTATTATGGTAACTATTATTATGATAATTATTGTTAAAATAATTATTATGAAAAGTTTAAATTAAAATCACTCATAGTAAAACAAAGGAAGAGTCCTCATTCAAGAGGACTAGTTAAATAAGTAAATAAATTCTTTTAAATAAATATTAATTATTTAATTTAAAGAAGTTGTTGTTCCAACAGTGCTAATTCAAGACTCTCCCACTTAAGAGGGAAGATCCCAAGTTTTGGGGATCATCTTCTTATTCATTATCATTCTCTTATGGTAAAGAGAGGAAAGCATTCTGCTCCAAGAAATTGAAGCAGCCTCACCTAATAAATTTCAGATCTAAACCAGTAGTGGATCTAGGGCCTCTATCTCTCATTGCATGTTGGAACCAAGCTCAGGGGGATCTAGATAGAACCAGCAAACAGTTCAAGGGTCAAGGTTGGGAGGAAAATGGTAGTCCCAAAGTGATCTAGCTAAGAAGTCTTTCTAACAGGTCAGCTAAGCTTAGAGGTCTCTACACTAATCATTGTTTGAGTGTGTAGGTTACTACAGGAAGGGAGCAAGTTACAAAGTAACCAGGTATGAATCCTAAATCTTCCATTTCAATTTATGATAAAGGTTAAATGATTATTACAAGGTGCTACCCCAGTACCTTTAGCCTTTTGCTTTTACCTTGAATTATTGGAATATGGATTTCTGATAGGAATAAAAAGGAAAACACTGTAAAGTAGGATTATTAATCTGCATATTATCTAGCAGGTCTAGCTACGCTATCCTTTGCTAGACAATCTAGCAGACACACAAACCTAGAAATTTGTTCCTAAGAACTTCAATAAATCTAGATCACCCCTCTAGAGAAGAATCATTATATTTTTCACATATAGCCTTTCAATTCAGAAACAATGTATGGTTGTATGTTTTACTCCCTTACATCTTTGTATAGCAAAAATAGAAAGGTTGTTGACTTTAATGCTTTTATTTATTTATGCTAAAAACTCTCTCTCAAATTCAAACATCAATGTATTTCAAATTGGGTTAATATCATTTGTTTTAGAACTACTAACCCTATAGGAAAACAAATCCAGGATCGAAAGCATCAAGTGATTTTCGCATTAGTCCTAGTGATTCGATTTTAATCACAAGTATTTCCTTCTACTATCACAACCAAATCGCAGAATAGACACAACATCATTTTTTACCAAACAGCGACCCAAAGCCATTATCGAAATTTAGTACTAAGCAGTAAAACAAATACAGTACAATTTCCAGATCATTTCCCTATCAACACGTCTGTCAACCACTACAATGAAGGCATCACAGTCAACACATCAACAAGGTTTAACGCATCTTCCAGGCATTACGATTTATAAACTTAGTATCAAACAATTTCATTCTTGCAAACATAAACTCAAAACATTTATCACTTCAGATTTCAAACAACCACAGCATACAATAGTTAACATATCATCTTACGGGTCAGGGGATCGAACCCCATCCAAGGCTCTGCTATTCTACTAGACGCCACAAGAATAGTAAACATACAGCAACCCATACCCTCTAAAAATTCAATCGAGGTAGTAGCTAGGGCTATGACTCTTCCGCAAAACCCATAAGGGTTACACATTATACTTCAACAAACTCTACCCGATGACATATAAAGAAAGCGTTATTCATAAACGATGGTACAGGGATTGATTCCCATAGCCATTCATTTGAAACCCTTTTGTTTTCTACCTACTTCACATAACTAGAAATATAGCAGTACAGACCCAAATCTTAGATCATGACAAGTGTAGTATTTTAGCCTCAAGATTACGATTCGCGCCATCAAAACAATCACATTAGCAACCAACATTTATAGGCATCATTCTTAAATTAAAACACAGAATTTAAATGGAGAACCAAATCCTATTAACGCTTACACAGAAGGACATTCCAGGGCCCATACAATTACAGTTTTGCAAATGTAGATCTCTGGGATAAACCCCAGTTCATTTTCGGCGTTATTGCCAACATCAAGAGTTCAACAAGATTCAAACATAGAGCCAAATAGCCAAAATCTCTCACTACCACTTTAGGCCTGCAAATGACTTTAGTTAAATCTTTTCACAACAGTCCGGTTAAAGCGGCGACTTCCAGGAAACTCAAACTTGTCATAGTGAAGAGAATCGAGCTCACCAGGCCCCCCATAACCAAATGCAAGATACTCCACAGAGGCGAGAGTAGGAGAGAACTAAATATGGACTCTGGACTTACTAGTTGCAGTCACCTCCAAGACTAAGTCGTGGCCATCAACCAGTCCCCACACAAATGAAGGAGATCAAACCACTTACCTATCACAGCCAGTAAACATTTCAAGTCAGAAAACGTTCATTATCATTTCTCTCAATGGAAAAATGGTAAAGTAGAAAGGGGGGGATATTACCTTAGCTATCGCCATGTCTGCATAACGAAACCTTCGTGGTGGGATGGCCATGAGCCAAGCTCAGGTCAGAATAGGAAACCCTCAGACGCATTCAACATACAGACAGGGGAAAAAGGAACCACGAATATTGAAACCCTCGATGGTGTAGTATCCAAGACCACCTCCACTTATCCTAACTGGAAAACGTTGGCATGTGATATCGTATGGTTGCATTAAATGCCACCACCAACCCCAAACATTTCGCTATAGGTCATGATTCCTATAGCGGTGAAGGCACTTGCTACCTTGCATTAATGAAAACACAAGGGTGTTACCAAGACCCTAAGTTTGTGTAACCTTAAGAAGTGATGACAAGGGTATCATGGTGTGAAAGTTCCACAAAGGCTTCCAACTTCCAACAAAGCTTTTTGAAGCGACAACCACCACACTTTTTAAACCAATAGTATTATTTAAATGCAGATTTTGTGAAGTGAACACCATAAGTAGGTATCTCCGTAGATAGACCTGCAAACCAAGAAAAGAAGAGAAGGCATTAGCGAACACGCTAAGTAAGTCAAGAGCCTCCATTTTCTTACCCCTACCTCTCGGCATCCCTGCCAGGGTACCTTTCCCTTCTTAAAAAAAGACGAGTATCACATCATGAGCATCAATCGCCACCATTAAAGGATCACATCCACCTAAATTACTAGTGAAACTTTAATACACATGCATGCAAATTCTTATAACCATAAGGAGAAGATTTACATTTGTTACATTCAACACATACGTCCACACATGTCAGTTCATACATCTCATTCTTATAAAACACTTTCGAAAAGGAGTAGAATCTGAATTCAGTAAACACGGATACTTAGGAAAAAGAAGTGAGACTCTTATTTTCCGCAAACAGGTACCGGTACATTTCTTATTACTTTAGCAGTGCTAAAGTTAATTTTAATCATTGACTCTGAAAATAGCTTTTACTACATTAGCAGAAAATTTTAAATTTTTATGATTTTTGGGACATTACAAGTGGTATCAGAGCCTAGTTACAAAAAACTAAGTGACCTATTGGGCTCATTACAAACATCCGCTGCAGATACACAATAGGAAGAAACATAGATTTACATTCTATTTTGTTTTATGAATAAACTAACATAATTTTCTGTTCTCTATGCTTATATAACATTTCAAGTACAAACACTGTCTAGAAAATTGAAAGCAGAACAAGGCAGCAACATTCATGGAAATTTGGACTCACCACCTCGAGAGCAAGAGGTGGTGGTCAAACTAAACTCAGATTGGAGACAATCTATGCAAAACCTACAGGCAGAGTTCCGAAGCTTCCAAGATGAAAATATGCAGGAAAGAAGAGAACAGCAGGCCATAAATGAGGCACTACTCCAGACCTTAACAAAGGCTAACCCTCTAGGAAAGACCACACTCTCAGTCAACACCTCCAAAAAAGGGGACTGTCACATAAAAAGGACTACCATCCCTAAGGGAGAGGAGCAGGGAGAACACATACCTAAATCAATGGAAAGAGATTGTAAGAGCTCTTCCAACGATGAGGGTTCACCACCTCCTTGCAAGAAAAGGTGGAAGAGTGACGACAATCTGCAAGGAGAGTTTAGGAAGATATGAGCCCCAACTTATGACGGAGAAGTCAACTCTAGGGAGAAGGATCAAGAGTGGCTACTAGGGATGAACAAATACTTCAAAGTTCATAATTACTCCAGCGAAATGCAAGCTCGACTCGCTATATACAACCTAAATGGTAAAGCTTCTAGAAGGTGGCGAGACTTGAAACACTAAAGGACAAGAATTAAGGGACATAACCTGGGATACTTTCAGCAGAATATTCCAGGACAAGTATATGTTTGAGAGATTCTTCGACAAGAAAATAAAAGAATTCCATGAGTTAAAGATGTGCTCCTTGACTATGGAAGCTTTCATAAACCGATTCTTAGACTTGTTACACTATGTTCCTTACATCAAAGATGAAAAGGTCAAAATACAGCAGTTCTTGGGAGGGTTTCCACCAAACTTTAGAGAAAAGATAGAGTTTGACATGCCCAAAACCCTTGATGTAACCCTACATAAAGCAAGGTTGTGCTACGAGCATGGGCAGCCAAGAAATGACAACATCAACCAAAACAGAGATAGGTTCAAAAACTTCTCGGACAACCGTAAACCAAGTTTCAGACCTCCACCCTTCCGAAAAACAAAACAACAGTTTTCCACCTAACAGAGGCTTTGACCAACCTCAAGCACGGTCAAGTGCATCCCCACCACCTTCCAATAGGCCAACATTCAACAAAGGGACCAAAACTATCCCACCAACCGTTTCTTGCTGGAAATGCCAAGGGTCCCACTACTACAGAGACTGCCCCAGCAAAACGGATCGAGTTTTACACAACATCCAAACAGAGGACTACCGTAGGAGACATGGGAAAAACACCAAGGGTCTATGCATACAACTATTATGAGCAATATCATTAACTATTCAGAGATTCAATAACAACTCAAATACTTATCTTTTATGCCTATATTCCTAGAATATATCATGCATAGTGTAAGCATTCCTATAGCATTGAACAGTATACTACTAATATGTATATGATGGGTAAGTTCGACAAACATTCCATTTTTTCTTGTCTAGAATGAAACCTCTTTCCTGACATGTTCAGAGTTGTGCACGCTCTTGATAGTATGTTCTAGTAGAGATGGAAGACATCTAAATAGCCACTGTATACATACACGATATGGAAAAGTGTTGTGCCAAAGTATTGTTCAAGATAGTTGCATAACTATGTGAATCATATCAGTATGCATAATACATTATCATGTCAACATGATTTGATGATTATGAAGTATTACTAATCATGTAATTAACTTTGCTTTGTAGGAAAGATCAAGTGATATGATCTAGAAAAGAAGGATGATGGACACTTGTTCCAAAGAACAAGTGATGGATGTTCAACAAGAAGACTTACAAATCGAACGTACTATAGAAGGCTCGTGGCTAGAGGATTCTCTTAGAAAGAGGGAGAGGATCATGATGAGATGTTTGCTCCAAGTGACTAGACACACCCATGGATGACAAGACCGTTCTCTTGATGGTGTAATTGAAGAAGAAGTGTGAATTGATCAAACTCCCAGGATTCGATAGAGAATCACACGATTGAAGAAAGCTTTGTACAGGTTCAACAGGTACCCAAGATTGATAGTCATTTGATGAGTTTGATGATCACCATGGGTGATAAGGATTTCAACCTTTGCTACAAGGTTGAAGATGGTTTCTATATACAGATGGAATTCTTATTTTAGATGGATGCAAGAAGGAACTCACCATAGAGTTTGAATGATCTTGAGGAATATATCAGTAGACCCATCTGACGGGAGATGGCATGGATAGATATGCAGAAGATCACTCAATGTAGATTGTGAATGATGTTAAGTCACAGAGGGATAATTGATAGCTTCTTGACAAGCTTGGGCTTTACAAAAAGTAAAGATAACCCTAACCTTTACCTTAAGGTTACGAATGATGAACCTGTCATACTATTACTAAATGTGGATGATCCCTTTCTGACAGGGAATGAGAAAAAGATCATGGAAAGCAAGAAGAAGCTAGCTACATAATTTGAGTTGAAAGATCTCGGATTGATGCATTACTTCCTAGGTCTGGAAGTATGGCAAGGCCTAGAAGGAATCTTTCTCAACCAGGGAAATTATGTCGTGGAAATCTTGAAAAGATTTGATATGTTGGAATGTAAAGCCATGACCACTCCCATGGATTCCAACTTGAAGTTGTTGGCTGATGAATCGTTAGAATTGGTTGATGTAAATCAGTACAGACAAATTATTGGGTCATTGATGTATCTAACAAATACCAGGCCAGATATATGCTTTGCTGTGAACACCTTGAGTCCGTATCTAGTGGAAAGTAGACGTGTTCACCCGATAGCTGCAAAGCATGTGATGAGGTACCTAAAAGGAAGGGTAGACTTTGGACTGTATTATATTTCTACCATGAATTTGGACTGTATTATCTTTAGTCTCAACATAGTTGTATATTAGATCATCAATCCATCTCCATATATAGTAACCCCACAAGTAGGGCTCGCATCACATGGTAAAGTAGAAAGTACATGTATGCATCAAGTATTGGATAGTAAAATTTTCTCTCTTTGTGAAAAACATTACATGGTTATTTACACTAAATTTATTCTTCATATGCATATAAATGTTTGCAATGTAAAATCAAAATGTCAAATTTTGTATGGATCTCAAATGTTTGGAATTTTTAAATCAAAACATGTAAAATTTGATTATGTAATGAGTTGACAGTGTTGTGTAAATGTAGACATTTTATCAAATGGAAAGAGAGGGGTCTTCCAAGCAAATGCATAAAAGGTCTACTGGGACAACTGCACCCAGTAACGGGAGGTAATCAAGGTCATTAGGAATTCGTGTCTTGACTGATAATCAAAGGTTGTCGGATTCACCTGAGATCAGGCTTGTTGTATAGCTCACATTCATCTGATCACAAGTCAGGACAAAGGGGCACAGATGACTCCCCCGTATCTTCTATGGGAGAACATCAATCTCTACCTTTTGTTGGTATAAACATTTATGTTAATATGTATCAATTGTAATTTTTCATGTGTTTAAATTTTTTGTATATTTACACAATTTTCTTTTGTCTTTGAAGAAGAGCAAGGTTCACAAGAGGGTTGTAATTCTGCACAAAGGGGTGAAAGTTGAGCAAGGAGGGTTTATGTTGAAATAGTTGTGGTTTGTACACCCATAACAAATTATCCATCTGATATATTTGAGAAGATTCCATGGGAAAGTGGTCTTCAACAAATAACCCTTGAAGGTTTTAGATATCATATGACAAGCTGCAACATGATCTTTCTAGTTTAGATCTCCCTCTAGAGAGTAAACAAAGTCTGAATATTGTTTTTCATTCATTGCAAAAACTAATTGAGGTATATCAGGGTCTTGGACCAATAATGGATCGTTTATTGACTTGATGCGGAGGAGAAGGAAAGAATTGAAGGGTCCCAACAAGTGATCTACTAAGAAGGAAAGAGTGATGAAAGAACATTCCAATTCAATGCTTAACTTCAAAGAAGGCCTAAAGTGAAAAATGTTGAAAGCGCATTATTTCAAGCACACCGAACTTGCACATTTTTTATATGATTAGCTCCTTGAAACCTATGTTAGGTTTCCATGGAAAGATGAGGTACCTAATTATTTTTCCATATTTTGTTGTGCAACATATTTTTAGAATACGAAGCCAAACTATACCAATATTCCTTCTACCTTTTTTGGAGTTGGAAGGGGATGAATATATGATAAAAAAGGTGCTCTTAGAGATCCCACAAATCTTCGACCTCAATCCCCTTTGATATATATCCCACCTAGACTTGTGACTTTAAGATCAGAGATGGATCCCACATCCCAAGTTGGGCGAGCTGCAAGGGATGTTGTAGCCGAACGTTTAATATCAACATTTGTAGGAGTTGATGTGGGATAGGTTCAAGTGAGGGATCAATCTACTTTTTGTCAAAGTTTTTTTTATAGAACCAATGATGAGGTTGAATAAATGAGCACTGAATCTCATAGGACCTATACAAAGTAGTGTTGTGATATAGCCTCTAATTTCCTATCCCATGAGAGAGCGAGCGGAGGAGAGATTTGTGTTTATATACATAAAATCTATAATTGTTTTATTCATTTTGAATTTAACTTCTCGTTGGTATACATACTGAGGTATATAATTGTTTGTGCCCACTATCGCAACTAATTACTGCATCGAATTTTGTGCCCACTTTTCCTCAAAATTTGTGCCCTGAATCTTCCTGTTAAATCATGCCAACAACTATACGATTTCAGAATTAATTGTAGCTATAATATACCTCAAATTGTGTGCCAGAAATTTGGAAAATAATGATTTGTCTCTCTCTATTTGTGTGCAGTAGCTTCCATGGTAAGCATGCCCACACTCTTCTCTCTCTCATTGCTACGTCCTCCTCCTCTTCTCGAGAATTCGACTTGCTCCAATTATCTTGGATTTCATGCCTCACCAAAAGCTCTCTTTTTGGATGTGTAACAATGCTATAGGGAATGCCTTTAAATTTAAATTCCTTATCTTTTGGTTTGCCTCTCAAGGGTAGTTGAATGGTCATATAATCCAAGGGCCCACATTGGCTTAGATATATGGATGAGAATAAATGCTCATAATTCTCTCCATAAATTTATTTTATTCACCTACCACTTAAATAAATCAAAATTCACTTTATAACATAATGTTAGAACATTATTACACCTTAGGATCTTATTCATATATCATTTTATTGATTAATTGGTTCAGAAGAGGTTAATAATTACAATCCAAGGTTGTTAGAAGTTAGCTAGGGAAAATGATGGCTTATCCACCAAAGTATGGGTCAAAATTGGTCAAATATAGTTGTCGACGCCCTATTTATGGCCACCTCCAGCATTTATTACCACTATCTCAGATAAGGATCCATATTTCCCTATTTTAAGGAAACAATCTTTGACTTAGGCTCCCATGCATTGAATTTAGTCTTTTTCCGCTTTCTTAGATGTTTTAGCCACTCCTTGGATACCTAACTTCCATGCAATCATCTCCTTCACATGTGTGAGCCTCATTGATGTCTTCTCATGCCTATCCAATTTTCACATGGTCAATTTGTACGTGTTTGGTTAGATTTGGGAGCCTATTGGTCAACCTAGGAGGGATTGAGGTCCAATGTAAGCTATCCACTTGTAGTGCCTCCAAAGGAAATCGAATTCTTCCAAATGTTATATAAGGAAGATCAAAACTCATTATTGAATAATGGACAATTAATAAAATTTGGTATTCGATCATTTCTTTCTCTAGTTTTTTTATCATTTATATTACTGGTTTTTTATCATTTATGACTTTTTTTTATCATTCGTTTTCCAGAACTGTTTTTTGCACTAATATATTGTATACTTAGTAATTTATTTCAATTGTGAGGTAATATATAGATGCTAGATCCTACTGTGATATATATTTCACATGGTATCAGAGCTCTTGGAGTTTCTATTCGATCCAAGACTATTTTAGAGGTGTACTAGAAGGATTGGAGAAACCACAAGAAATCCCAGGGGCCATTGCATTAAACCCATTGGAGAAATACTTTGGAGTGTACCCAGAGTATGATTCTCTCTCGAATGTGCCTTCTATCAAGCAGGGTTCGAATTTGTTAGTGTATATCCCCTCCAGAGTGTTGAGAGTTTTATTGCAGTTACAAGAACTTCTACATGGATTCGAAAGTTCATCTTCTTACTCAATTAAGCTATGTTGAGTGGAATCCTGAAATGTGTGCATATATAAGGAGAAAAGATCTCTATGATGTGTCCATTGGTGCTGAGAGTGAACCAGATTCTTATGAAGAGAAAAATCATTGTCTAAACAATTGTGACAGAGCATTTAGAGCTACGTGTCTAGCCATATCTCCAAGTATGCACTATGTGATTGATTCTGCAGACTATCCATTTGAGCTATGGTCCAACTTGGACAAGGCTCTTGATAAGAAGAATATTGGTGCATTGAGTGAACCTATGGACACCTGATCATGTGCTCACAGTCCTATTTTTTCGGCTTCAACTCTCTTCGATGGAGTTGTTCAAGAAGATCAAATGGAAAAATCTTCAACACAAGTTCCTGTTGGTAGAGGTGTCTTTGATTCAAATGCTTCCTATACATCTTATGAAATAGAATGTGAAGAGACATCATCTATTGCACAATACTTTGTTGCTAATGATGAAGATACAACAAATGGATTAGGCATTGTTGAAGAAGAACTATCTCTCCAGTCATTGTTCTCCCATCATACTTCTTCTAGTAAGGATTCTTTATCAGTTATTTCTCTAGAAGATAAGCATTTTTCATATGAGTTTGTTGATGTGCAAACTTGTGGTTCCATGGATATTTTGGTATGGATTTCATGCATTCGCACTCCTTGGTCCATGCCCCCTCTCACTTCCTCCATGGCCACATGCACACTTCCTCAAGGTTCTGTTAAATATAGATACAGCATGAATTTGCTTGGGTTTAAGCCTCAAGCACATCAAGCTTGATATGGTTCGAAGTTCAAGCATTTGGACCATATACAAGTATTTGGAGTTGATCTCTAAACCCCTTTGTTCTCTCATGATTTTTCGCATTCGAATTCTGAGGATTATCAGTCAATTGTTGTAGCTCACTTTCAGTATGGAGTTGAAGCATTCACTCTCACTATCATGCTTCCTATCCACTATATGATTGGCACTTCTTCTTAGAGTTACAAGGAAGATGGAGGACATTATTATTCACTTGGGATTGATTCTCAAGTTCATCAAGTCTCATTTTGCTTTGTTTTTTCCACTTTTTGTATGATGATCAAGTCTAAAGAGTATCTACTTGTCTTTGCTTCCACAGTTGCAGATATCAAGCATTTGATCCAATCATGGGAGAAACATCCACTTCCTCCAAATAAGAAGCTTCCTCCACACATATAATCAAGTTCACACCTACTTGAGTTTTGGAGCAGTTTATTTTGGTGTATTTCATGTACACTTTAGAGGGGAGGTTTAATTTCCCGTGTGGTTTTCCTCCTTACCTTGGTTACATGGACAAATAAAAATTGATGTTGTAAAAGGCGACTTGAGCCTTAGCTGCCAATGCCTTATTTTTTATTATCTACCAAATTCTAGCTTATGGGGTTGTGTTAGAACATTATTACACCTTAGGACCTTACTCATATATCATTTTATTAATTAATTGGTCGAAAACATGTTAATAATTACAATCCAAGGTTGTTAGAAGGTTGTTAGAAGTTAGTTAGGGCAAATGATGGCTTATCCACCAAAGTATGGGCCAAAATTGGTCAAATATAGTTGTCAGTGCACTATTTATGGCCACCTCCATCATTTATTACCACTATCTGAGCTAAGGCGTCCTATTTCCTTGTTTTAAGGAAACAGTCTTTGACTTAGGTTCCCATGCATTGAATCTATTCATTTTCCCCCTTTCTTAGTTGTTTTAGCCACTCCTTGCATACCTAAATTCCACCCAATCCTCTCCTTCACATGTGTGAGCCTCATTGATGTCTTCTCATTCCTATCCAACGTTCACATGGACAATTCGTCCCTGTTTGGTTAAATTTGGGAGCCTATTGGTCAACGTAGGGGGGATTTAGGTCCAATCTAAGCTAGCCACTTGTAGTGCCTCCAAAGAAAATCGAATTATTCCAATTTTTATAAAAGGAAGATCAAAACTCATTGTTGAATAATGGACAGTTAAGAAAATATGATATTTGATCATTTGTTTCTCTGGTTTTTTATAATTTATATTACTGTTTTTTTATCATTTATGACTGTTTTTTTATCATTTGTTTTTCAGAACAGTTTTTGCACTAATATATTACATACTTAGTGATTTATTTCAATTGTGAGGTAATCTATAGATGCTAGATCCTACTGTGATATACATTTCACACATAAAAGTTAATTATTTGCTCATCTCAAGCAATTAATAAAATGGCCATGTCCCCTTTTTCCTCATTAATTACTTAGGCATAAAATGACTAGGAGAACACTTCCTAGGTACCATTTCAACACACTATATTTTAGAAAAGCTTGTAAATATTTGCAATGTTTAGAAATTTTCATTTGCACGAGTTGGTGGTAAAGAAGGTTGAGTCCCTACCTTGTACAAATCCTTGGACTATGAAACATGTTGCAAAAGGAAAAGGAATCTTTGATGATTGAAATTTTCACTAAAATATTTATCGTGAAATCTACATGTTGAACATTATGGATGGAAATTTTATCGTTGGAACCTTTGAGAACTATGACCTTGAAATTAAAGAATTCAATACTATACATTATTTCCTAACTGGGATAGAAGAAAAAAGCGCTTGTGCTTCTAACCATAGTTTGATTTTTTCAATCTGGGGTCATGTATGGATACAAATCTCTAGAATGAAAATGAGGTCTAGATTTGATCCCTACATAATGTTATAAAAATAAACCTTCAATGTCGAAATCAAAATCGAAAACACTGGTATTCTGGATGTGGTTACATGATATTGTAAGTCCTATAGTTATAGAAAATGCTGGAAAGATTGATTATACTTGAAATTTTTCCAATAAATATTGTGGTCTTCAATCAAAGTTCATGTTCAATTGTGCAAGAAGCTTTAATTTGACAAATAAACATTATTTTTCTCTTCACTATTTACATTTATTTCTTCTTTTCTGCTTATTTTATTTTCAAATAAAAGAAATAAAAAATTAAATTGAGGTGGGAGAAAAAGGGAGATTCCCCTTACAACCACCATTTCATGTTTTTGCAAAAAATTGTGAAGCTTATCTATAGATATTTATGCACATGGGGACCGTATAGGCCCACACTTCCTATCAAATCTAGTCTACCCAATCTTGGTGGTGGATTTGCACTATCTTGGTAAATATAGTCCGCAAAACATTGTTGGTAGATTCCACCTACACATTGGCTTGTGGATGGTATGCATAATATTTCCAATGTTTGATCTTGTATTATTGTTTGATAGAATAAACAAACTTTGATGTAAACTATTAATCTTGTGTAGTAATAATTTCCCTAGGTGTGCCAAAGTGATTGAAAATATCTTCAAATAAAAAGTGAAGTATTGCTTGTTCATTTGATTATAGGACAGTGAACTAGCTTCTACCCATTTAGTAATGTAACCTGTACAAACCAAGACATACCTATTCTTTCTTCACATTGGAGTGATTGTGATCCGGATTTTATGAGCAGAACGAAATGAATACAGATTATTATCAGATGCTTAACACAAAATAACAGAGATACAGTAAAACAGGTTTTCTATTCAATAAGGAAATAAGCTAGAACTGTAAAATGCAGCGGAAAACAAGCTTGCTGGAATGGTGGCGGCTTATCTCTGAGAAGAGATGTGACGGCTGCGCTCATTTTGCAAGAAGATGGTTACAATGAGGCTCTCAAGTCCTTTCACAATAAACAGGAATGTCAAAAACCCTAGACATCCAAAAACCTAACCCTAGGAGATGAAGCGCCAAAAGTCATGTGGGCCCCGTTTGGGTAAGTTAGTACATCAACTTCCCGGGGTCGTAACTTTTGCATACGATCTCCGTTTGGGGCGCTCGACAGCCCGTTGGAAAGGTCTATCCGAGATTTACAACTTTCGACTGGAGCCAAATGCATGACAAAGGCAACCATTTGGCCCCCCAAGTTGCCAAAAAAGGTCGTTTAGGGCCTCAAAATGGCCCCGGAAGTTCAGGACCCGAAAAAACTGCTAAAAATAGTACAATACCAAAATTGCCATAAAGCTGTTTTGAGCCAGTTGGAAAGGTGGGTGGCCACCAATATCCACCTGGATCAATCCTCCCTCCTTAGGAAGCAATGGTCTCCATTGCGTTGAGTTCCCCCATCATATGAGGAAATTTCTGCTGAATTTGGCCTCGGGTGAGCCACTTGCCTTGGTGCAGGAGCTGCCCTGCTTTGACAACTCGATAAAGCTGGATCCTTTGATGTCGAGTGCCCTTGATCTGTGTGTCTGCAATATGATCACTGGATGCTTGTTGTAGGCAGTCAGGGTTGGGCTCTGTTGGTGTCAACTTCTCTGCTATCTCTGAGGTGTCTAATAGTGGTGGGAAATATGGCCGAAGGAGAGCCACGTTGAAGACTGGATGCAGACCCAGGAAGGGGGGGAATGTTGAGCTCAAAATCATTGTCACCCACCGCCTTGGTGATGGTGTACGACCCGTAACGGAGTGGGCGAAGCTTTCGATGGGGCCCTGTAAGGCGTTCTTTCTGCAACTTTCCTTGGGTCTGCATGAACTGTAGTGGCTTGTGATCAGTGTGGATGACTGTCTCCTTCCCGAGAATGTAATGTCTCCACTGGTGGCAGGCTTGTACAATGGAGTACATTTCTTTGTCATAGGTAGGGTACTTGCGGACAGCATCTGATAGTGTCCTCACTATGATATGCCACGGGGGTGGCCGTGTTGACTGAGAACGGTACCCACAGCATAATATGAAGCATCTGTCTCGATCTCAAAAGGGATGTTGCAGGTTCGGTAATGAGAGTACCGGCGATGAGCACAAACGCTTCTTCAAGTCATCAAAGGCTTGTTGTTGGGACAGGCCCCACACAAATTTTGCCTTACCACCACCCCTGGTCACTTGGCTGAGGGCCCATGCGATATGAGAGAATCCCAGCACGAACCGGCGATAGAAATTGGCGAGGCCCCAAGAAGCTCCGAAGTTCAGTGAGTGTGGTTGGGGCTGGCCAGTCATGGATGACCTGGATCTTGGCTGGATCCACATGCACACCATGTCGATCAACGATGTGGCCTAAGTAATGGACCCTGTCCATGCCGAAGGAGCATTTTTCCAAGTTATAGTTTGTGCTTACGCAGGGTGTGCAGAACCTGCTGAATATGCTGCAAGTGTTCCTCCCAAGTCTTGCTGTAGATGAGGATGTCATCCAGATACACCACTACAAAATTGTTGGTGAAAGGTCATAGGATATCGTCCATCATCCTCATAAAAGTTGCTGGAGCATTTGTCAAACCAAAAGGCATGACCAGCCATTCAAAAAGACCTTCTTTTGACTTGAAGGCAGTCTTCCATACATCTCTCTGTTCTATTGGGACCTAGTGGTAGCCAGACTTCAGATCAATCTTACTGAAGTATTTGGCCCCCTGAGCTGATCAAGGAGGTCGTCGATTCGGGGAATCGGGTACCGGTTACGGACTGTGATTTTATTCAGGGCCTGGTAATCAATGCAGAGTCGTCAGGTCCCATCTTTCTTCTGCACCAGCACGATTGGGCTCCCACAAGGTGATGAACTGGGACGGATGTGACCCTTGTGGAGCAATTCTTGGATCTGCCTCTTGATCTCCTCGTTTTCCAACAGAGAGCGGCGATAGACTGGCCCATTGGGTAGCGGTGCGCCTGGGGTCAGATCGATGGGATGCTTGACCTGGCAGTGCAGAGGTACCCCAGTCGGAGAGGAGAAGATATCTGAGTATCCTTCCACCACCTTATCCACTTGCTTCTGTTGTGTGGATAGTTCAGTCGTGGAGGCCCGGGATGTGGCTGCAATCTTTCTTTCACTCTGAGAGCGAATCACGAAGAAGACAAATTTCCCGGTCTGAGAGATGACCTTCCTGCATTGCTTGGCAGAGATCAAGGAAATAGCACTAGGAGGGACTTCCTCGGGTATCCTGTACAATTTCCTGTTCAAAGAAATAATAACACTACGAGGCCTAGACTCATATACAGCATGATGTTTCCATAAATAAGGTTGGCCCAAAAGAACATCCGAAACTTCGAGAGGAGCAACATCACACAATACCTCTTCCTTGAAGGGCTTGATGTCGTATGACAGTCGGCACTGTTGGCTGACGCGGAGATCGCTTCCTTTGCGGAGCCATCCAATGGTGTAGGGTTGTGGGTGCGGCGTTGTCGGCAGGGCCAGGCGCTTGACGACCTCTGCTGAGATGAGATTCTTCTGGCTACCGCTATCAATGATGAAATGCAGCGGGGTGCCTTTTACCCACATCTGTGAATGGAAGAGGCATTCTCCTTCTTCTGGCTCGTCTGCTTCATCAGGCTGGAGCTTGGTGGTGGAAACGGTGGCACTGGGTTCCGCGTCGATGATCCGTCTTCCCCTTTCTGGTACGGAATCAGAGTCAGAACCCGCATCTGATTCAGATGCTTTCACTTCGGCCACCAGCGACTGCTTTGAGCGGCAATCAACAATGTTATGCCAGGGGCTCTTATGGAAGTCGCACCACTTCCCGGTATCTTTCTTTGTTTTTCCGGTGTCCTTCTTTGCTTGCGGCTTGGACTGGTTTTCCTGATGCGGTCCATCTTTGCTCTGTCCTTTATTCTGTGGGTTGGGGCCGCCCTTTCCTGTCTTTTGTTGTGAAGGGTTCCCAGGCCCAAATTGCCGTGTCTTTTGTTTGAGCTTCTGCTCGATTTTGATGGCATATCGGTAGGCCGCGCCCAAGGAAGAGATATCCAGAAATTCCATTTCGATCTGGATGGATCTATGCAAACCACCGCGATACTTGAGCACCAGATGTCGCTCTGAATCTTTGATACCCAGCTTGGTTCGCAAGGTATGGAAGATATTTGTGAACTCTGGCACTGCTTGGTCTCTTTCTTGTCGTAGTGTGGTCCATTTGGTATACAAATCGTCCTAACTTCCAACAGGGTAGTATTGTTCCTTAATAGCATCCCTGAAGGATTCCCAGGTGGCCGTGACTGAAAATAATGAGGCTTCTTCTGTGTCCTTTTGCTCACAGAATGTTTCCCACCAATCTTTGACATGGGGAATGGCTTTGAGGAGCGCAAAAGTAATCTTTTCTTTATTCGAAAAGTTATGGACAGAAAAATACCCTTCTAGTAGATTCAACCACTTATCTACAGCATCTGCGTCTATCTGTCCTTCAAATATAGGGATATCAAAGTTGATTTGTACCTTGAAGGGGGCGGCGCCTCGCTCGAGGAAGATGCGTCGCTTGTTGGTAGTCGCCGAAGGATTTGCGCGAAATTATCCATCAACTCGTTCCTCTGCTGCGTGAGGGCTTCCTCAAGCAACATTTTGATAGGATCTCCTATCCCGTCATCTTTCTTTTCTCCTGCCATGAGAGGTCGCTTGGGCGTGCGAGAGCTTTTGTCCTCAAGAGAAACAAGCTCGAGACCCAATTCTTTGTACCCTGACCTTGTTGGGGACATGCATTAAGACGACAAGGAGCAGACCGCTCTGATACCACTGATCCGGATTTTATGAGCAGAACAAAATGAACACAGATTATTATCAGATGCTTAACACAAAATAACAGAGATACAGTAAAACTGGTTTTCTATTCAATAAGGAAATAAGCTAGAACTGTAAAATGCAGCGGAAAACAAGCTTGCTGGAATGGTGGCGGCTTATCTCTGAGAAGAGATGTGACGGCTGCGCTCATTTCGCAAGAAGATGGTTACAATGAGGCTCTCAAGGCCTTTCACAATAAACAGGAATGTCAAAAACCCTAGACATCCAAAAACCTAACCCTAGGAGATGAAGCGCCAAAATTCATGTGGGCCCCGTTTGGGTAAGTTAGTACATCAACTTCCCGGGGTCGTAACTTTTGCATACGATCTCCGTTTGGGGCGCTCGGCAGCCCGTTGGAAAGGTCCATCCGAGATTTACAACTTTCGAATGGGCTCTAATGTACGCCAGGGGCAGGTATTTGGCCCCCAAGTTGCCAAAAAAAGGTCGTTTAGGGCCTCAAAATGGCCCCGGAAGTTCAGGACCCGAAAAACTGCTAAAAATAGTACAATACCAAAATTGCCATAAAGCTATTTTGAGCCAGTTGGAAAGGTTGGTGGCCACCAATATCCACCTGGATCAATCCTCCCTCCTTAGGAAGCAATGGTCTCCATTGCGTTGAGTTCCCCCATCAGATGAGGAAATTTCTGCTGAATTTGGCCTCGGGTGAGCCACTTGCCTTGGTGCAGGAGCTGCCCTGCTTTGACAACTCGATAAAGCTGGATCCTTTGATGTCGAGTGCCCTTGATCTGTGTGTCTGCAATATGATCACTGGATGCTTGTTGTAGGCAGTCAGGGTTGAGCTCTGTTGGTGTCAACTTCTCTGCTATCTCTGAGGTGTCTAATAGTGGTGGGAAATATGGACGAAGGAGAGCCACGTTGAAGGCTGGATGCAGACCCAGGAAGGGGGGAATGTTGAGCTCAAAAGCATTGTCACCCACCGCCTTGGTGATGGTGTACGGCCCATAACGGAGTGGGCGAAGCTTTCGATGGGGCCCTGTAAGGCGTTCTTTCTGCAACTTTCCTTGGGTCTGCATGAACTGTAGTGGCTTGTGATCAGTGTGGATGACTGTCTCCTTCCCGAGAATGTAATGTCTCCACTGGCGGCAGGCTTGTACAATGGAGTACATTTCTTTGTCATAGGTAGGGTACTTGCGGACAACATCTAATAGTGTCTCACTATGATATGCCACGGGGTGGCCGTGTTGAGTGAGAACGGCACCCACAGCATAATCTGAAGCATCTGTCTCGATCTCAAAGGGACGTTGCAGGTTGGGTAATGAGAGTATCGGCGATGAGCACAAACGCTTCTTCAAGTCATCAAAGGCTTGTTGTTGGGACAGGCCCCACAAATATTTTGCCTCACCACCACCCCTGCTCACTTGGTTGAGGGCCCATGCGATATGAGAGAATCCCAGCATGAACCGGCGATAGAAATTGGCGAGGCCCAAGAAGCTCTGAAGTTCAGTGAGTGTGGTTGGGCTGGCCAGTCACGGATGACCTGGATCTTGGATGGATCCACATGCACACCATGTCGATCAACGATGTAGCCTAAGTAATGGACCTTGTCCATGCCGAAGGAGCATTTTTCCAACTTTGCATATAGTTTGTGCTTCCGCAGGGTGTGCAGAACCTGCTGAATATGCTGCAAGTGTTCCTCCCAAGTCTTGTTGTAGATGAGGATGTCATCCAGATACACCACTACAAAATTGTTGGTGAAAGGTCATAGGATATCGTCCATCATCCTCATAAAAGTTGCTAGAGCATTTGTCAAACCAAAAGGCATGACCAGCCATTCAAAAAGACCTTCTTTTGACTTGAAGGCAGTCTTCCATACATCTGTCTGTTCTATTCGGACCTGGTGGTAGCCAGACTTCATATCAATCTTACTGAAGTATTTGGCCCCCGTGAGCTGATCAAGGAGGTCGTCGATTCGGGGAATCGGGTACCGGTTACGGACTGTGATTTTTTTCAGGTCCTGGTAATCAATGCAGAGTCGCCAGGTCCCATCTTTCTTCTGCACCAGCACAATTGGGTTCCCACAAGGTGATGAACTGGGACGGATGTGCCCCTTGTGGAGCAATTCTTGGATCTGCCTCTTGATCTCCTCGTTTTCCAACAGAGAGCGGTGATAGACTGGCCCATTGGGTAGCGATGCGCCTGGGGTCAGATCGATGGGATGCTTGACCTGGCAGTGCAGAGGTACCCCGGTCGGAGAGGAGAAGATATCTGAGTATCCTTCCACCACCTTATCCACTTGCTCTTGTTGTGTGGATAGATCAGTCGTGGAGGCCGGGATGTGGCTGCGATCTTTCTTTCACTCTGAGAGCGAATCACGAAGAAGACAAATTTCTCGGTCTGAGAGATGACCTTCCTGCATTGCTTGGCAGAGATCAAGGAAATAGCACTAGGAGGGACTGCCTCGGGTATCCTGTACAATTTCCTGTTCAAAGAAATAATAACACCACGAGGCCTAGACTCATATACAGCATGACGTTTCCATAAATAAGGTTGGCCCAAAAGAACATCCGAAACTTCGAGAGGAGCAACATCACACAATACCTCGTCCTTGAAGGGCTTGATGTCGTATGACAGTCGGCACGGTTGGCTGACGCGGAGATCGCTTCCTTTGCGGAGCCATCCAATGGTGTAGGGTTGTGGGTGCGGCGTTGTCGGCAGGGCCAGGCGCTTGACGACCTCTGCTGAGATGAGATTCTTCTGGCTACCGCTATCAACGATGAAATGTAGCGGGGTGCCTTTTACCCACATCTGTGAATGGAAGAGGCGTTCTCCTTCTTTTGGCTCGTCTGGTTCATCAGGCTGGAGCTTGGTGGTGGCAACGGTGGCACTGGGTTTCGCGTCGATGATCCGTCTTCCCCTTTCTGGTTCAGACTCAAAGTCAGAACCTGCATCTGATTCAGATGCTTTCACTTCGGCCACCAGCGACTGCTTTGAGCGGCAATCAGCAGTGTTATGCCAGGGGCTCTTATGGAAGTCGCACCACTTCCCGGTATCTTTCTTTGTTTTTCCGGTGTCCTTCTTTGCTTGCGGCTTGGACTGGTTGTCCTGATGCGGTCCATCTTTGCTCTGTCCTTTATTCTGTGGGTTGGGGCCGCCCTTTCCTATCTTTTGCTGTGAAGGGTTCCCAGGCCCAAATTGCCGTGTCTTTTGTTTGAGCTTCTGCTCGATTTTGACGGCATATCGGTAGGCCGCGGCCAAGGAAGAGATGTCTAGAAATTCCATTTCGGTTTGGATGTATCTATGCAAACCACCGCGATACTTGAGCACCAGATGTCGCTCTGAATCTTTGATACCCAACTTGGTGCGCAAGGTATGGAAGATATTTGTGAACTCTGGCACTGCTTGGTTTCTTTCTTATCGTAGTGTGGTCCATTTGGTATACAAATCATCATAACTTCCAACAGGGTAGTATTGTTCCTTAATAGCATCCCTGAAGGATTCCCAGGTGGCCGTGACTGAAAATAATGAGGCTTCTTCTGTGTCCTTTTGCTCACAGAATGTTTCCCACCAATCTTTGACATGGGGAATGGCTTTGAGGAGCGCAAAAGTAATCTTTTCTTTATTCGAAAAGTTATGGACAGAAAAATACCCTTCTAGTAGATTCAACCACTTATCTACAGCATCTGCGTCTATCTGTCCTTCAAATATAGGGATATCAAAGTTGATTTGTACCTTGAAGGGGGCGGCGCCTCCGCTCGAGGAAGATGCGTCGCTTGTTGGTAGTCGCCGAAGGATTTGCGCGAAATTATCCATCATCTCGTTCCTCTGCTGCGTGAGGGATTCCTCAAGCAACATTTTGGTAGGATCTCCTGTGCCGTCATCTTTCTTTTCTCCTGCCATGAGAGGTCGCTTGGGCGTGCGAGAGCTTTTGTCCTCGAGAGAAACAAGCTCGAGACCCAATTCTTTGTACCCTGACCTCGTTGGGGACATGCATTAAGACGACAAGGAGCAGACCGCTCTGATACCACTGATCCAGATTTTATGAGCAGAACGAAATGAATACAGATTATTATCAGATGCTTAACACAAAATAACAGAGATACAGTAAAACTGGTTTTCTATTCAATAAGGAAATAAGCTAGAACTGTAAAATGCAGCGAAAAACAAGCTTGCTGGAATGGTGGCGGCTTATCTGTGAGAAGAGATGTGACGGCTGTGCTCATTTCGCAAGAAGATGGTTACAATGAGGCTCTCAAGGCCTTTCACAATAAACAGGAATGTCAAAAACCCTAGACATCCAAAAACCTAACCCTAGGAGATGAAGCGCCAAAAGTCATGTGGGCCCCGTTTGGGTAAGTTAGTACATCAACTTCCCGGGGTCGTAACTTTTGCATACGATCTCCGTTTGGGGCGCTCGGCAGCCCGTTGGAAAGGTCTATCCGAGATTTACAACTTTCGACTAGGCCCAAATGTACGCCGGAGGAATGTATTTGGCCCCCCAAGTTGCCAAAAAAGGTCGTTTAGGGCTTCAAAATGGCCCCGGAAGTTCAGGACCCAAAAAACTGCTAAAAATAGTACAATACCAAAATTGCCATAAAGTGTTTTGAGCCAGTTGGAAAGGTGGGTGGCCACCAATATCCACCTGGATCAATCCTCCCTCCTTAGGAAGCAATGGTCTCCATTGCGTTGAGTTCCTCCATCAGATGACGAAATTTCTGCTGAATTTGGCCTCGGGTGAGCCACTTGCCTTGGTGTAGGAGCTGCCCTGCTTTGACAACTCGATAAAGTTGGATTCTTTGATGTCGAGTGCCCTTGATCTGTGTGTATGCAATGTGATCACTGGATGCTTGTTGTAGGCAGTCAGGGTTGAGCTCTATTGGTTTCAACTTATCTGCTATCTCTGAGGTGTCTAATAGTGGTGGGAAATATGGCCGAAGGAGAGCCACGTTGAAGACTGGATGCAGACCCAGGAAGGGGGGAATGTTGAGCTCAAAAGCATTGTCACCCACCGCCTTGGTGATGGTGTACGGCCCATAACAGAGTGGGCAAAGCTTTTGATGGGGCCCTGTAAGGCGTTCTTTCTGCAACTTTCCTTGGGTCTGCATGAACTGTAGTGGCTTGTGATCAGTGTGGATGACTGTCTCCTTCCCGAGAATGTAATGTCTCCACTGGCGGCAGGCTTGTACAATGGAGTACATTTCTTTGTCATAGGTAGGGTACTTGCGGACATCATCTGATAGTGTCTCACTATGATATGCCACGGGGTGGCCGTGTTGAGTGAGAACGGCACCCACAGCATAATCTGAAGCATCTGTCTCGATCTCAAAGGGATGTTGCAGGTTCGGTAATGAGAGTACCGGCGATGAGCACAAACGCTTCTTCAAGTCATTAAAGGCTTGTTGTTGGGACAGGCCCCACACAAATTTTGCCTTACCACCACCCCTGGTCACTTGGCTGAGGGACCATGCGATATGAGAGAATCCCAGCACGAACCGACGATAGAAATTGGCGAGGCCCAAGAAGCTCCGAAGGTCAGTGAGTGTGGTTGGGGCTGGCCAGTCACGGATGACCTGGATCTTGGCTGGATCCACATGCACACCATGTCAATCAACGATGTAGCCTAAGCAATGGACCCTGTCCATGCCGAAGGAGCATTTTTCCAAGTTTGCATATAGTTTGTGCTTCCGCAGGGTGTGCAGAACCTGCTGAATATGCTGCAAGTGTTCCTCCCAAGGCTTGCTGTAGATGAGGATGTCATCCAGATACACCACTACAAAATTGTTGGTGAAAGGTCGTAGGATATCGTCCATCATCCTCATAAAAGTTGCTGGAGCATTTGTCAAACCAAAAGGCATGACCAGCCATTCAAAAAGACCTTCTTTTGACTTGAAGGCAGTCTTCCATACATCTGTCTGTTCTATTGGGACCTGGTGGTAGCCAAACTTCAGATCAATCTTACTGAAGTATTTGGCCCCCATGAGCTGATCAAGGAGGTCGTCGATTCGGGGAATCGGGTACCGGTTAAGGACTATGATTTTATTCAGGGCCCGGTAATCAATGCAGAGTCGCCAGGTCCCATCTTTCTTCTGCACCAGCACGATTAGGCTCCCACAAGGTGATGAACTGGGATGGATGTGCCCCTTGTGGAGAAATTCTTGGATCTGCCTCTTGATCTCCTTGTTTTCCAACAGAGAGCGGCGATAGACTGGCCCATTGGGTAGCGGTGCGCCTGGGGTCAGATCGATGGGATGCTTGACTTGGCAGTGTAGAGGTACCCCGGTCGGAGAGGAGAAGATATCTGAGTATCCTTCCACCACCTTATCCACTTGCTTCTGTTGTGTGGATAGATCAGTCGTGGAGGCCCGGGATGTGGCTGCGATCTTTCTTTCACTCTGAGAGCGAATCACGAAGAAGACAAATTTCCCGGTCTGTGAGATGACCTTCCTGCATTGCTTGGCAGAGATCAAGCAAATAGCACTAGGAGGGACTGCCTCGGGTATCCTGTACAATCTCCTGTTCAAAGAAATAATAACACTACGAGGCCTAGACTCATATAAAGCATGACGTTTCCATAAATAAGGTTGGCCCAAAAGAACATCCGAAACTTCGAGAGGAGCAACATCACACAATACCTCGTCCTTGAAGGGCTTGATGTCATATGCCAGTCGGCACTGTTGGCTGACACGGAGATCGCTTCCTTTGCGGAGCCATCCAATGGTGTAGGGTTGTGAGTGCGGTTTTGTCGGCAGGGCCAGGTGCTTGACGACCTCTGCTGAGATGAGATTCTTCTGGCTACCGCTATCAACGATGAAATGCAGCGGGGTGCCTTTTACCCACATCTGTGAATGGAAGAGGAGTTCTCCTCTTCTGGCTCGTCTGGTTCATCAGGCTGGAGCTTGGTGGTGGCAATGGTGGCACTGGGTTCCGCGTCGATGATCCGTCTTCCCCTTTCTGGTTCGGACTCAGAGTCAGAACCCGCATCTGATTCAAATGCTTTCACTTCGGCCACCAGCGACTGCTTTGAGCGGCAATCAGCAGTGTTATGCCAGGGGCTCTTATGGAAGTCGCACCACTTCCCGGTATCTTTCTTTGTTTTTTCGGTGTCCTTCTTTGCTTGCGGCTTGAACTGGTTGTCCTGATGTGGTCCATCTTTGCTCTGTCCTTTATTCTGTGGGTCGGGGCCGCCCTTTCCTGTCTTTTGCTATGAAGGGTTCCCAGGCCCAAATTGCCTTGTCTTTTGTTTGAGCTTCTGCTCGATTTTGACGGCATATCGGTAGGCCGCGGCTAAGAAGAGATGTCTAGAAATTCCATTTCAGTCTGGATGTATCTATGCAAACCACCGCGATACTTGAGCACCAGATGTCGCTCTGAATCTTTGATACCCAGCTTGGTGCGCAAGGTATGGAAGATATTTGTGAACTCTGGCACTGCTTGGTCTCTTTCTTATCGCAGTGTGGTCCATTTCGTATACAAATCGTCATAACTTCCAACAGGGTAGTATTGTTCCTTAATAGCATCCCTGAAGGATTCCCAGGTGGCCGGGACTGAAAATAATGAGGCTTCTTCTGTGTCCTTTTGCTCACAGAATGTTTCCCACCAATCTTTGACATGGGGAATGGCTTTGAGGAGCGCAAAAGTAATCTTTTCTTTATTCGAAAAGTTATGGACAGAAAAATACCCTTCTAGTAGATTCAACCACTTATCGACAGCATCTGCGTCTATCTGTCCTTCAAATATAGGGATATCAAAGTTGATTTGTACCTTGAAGGGGGCAGTGCCTCCGCTCGAGGAAGATGCATCGCTTTTTGGTAGTCGCCGAAGGATTTGCGTGAAATTATCCATCATCTCGTTCCTCTGCTGCGTGAGGGCTTCCTCAAGCAACATTTTGATAGGATCTCCTGTCCCGTCATCTTTCTTTTCTCCTACCATGAAAGGTCGCTTGGGCGTGCGAGAGATTTTGTCCTCAAGAGAAACAAGCTCGAGACCCAATTCTATGTACCCTGACCTCGTTGGGGACATGCATTAAGACGACAACGAGCAGACCGCTCTGATACCACTGATCCGGATTTTATGAGCAGAACGAAATGAATACAGATTATTATCAGATGCTTAACACAAAATAACAGAGATAGAGTAAAACTGGTTTTCTATTCAATAAGGAAATAAGCTAGAACTGGAAAATGCAGCGGAAAACAAGCTTGCTGGAATGGTGGCGGCTTATCTCTTAGAAGAGATGTGACGGCTGCGCTCATTTCGCAAGAAGATGGTTACAATGAGGCTCTCAAGGCATTTCACAATAAACAGGAATGTCAAAAACCCTAGACATCCAAAAACCTAACCCTAGGAGATGAAGCGCCAAAAGTCATGTGGGCCCCGTTTGGGTAAGTTAGTACATCAACTTCCCGGGGTCGCAACTTTTGCATACGATCTCCGTTTGGGGCGCTCGGTAGAGCGTTGGAAAGGTCTATCCGAGATTTACAACTTTTGACTAGGGCCAAATGCACGATAGAGGAAGCCATTTGGCCCCCCAAGTTGCCAAAAAAGGTCGTTTAGGGCCTCAAAATGGCCCCGGAAGTTCAGGACCCGAAAAATGCTAAAAATAGTACAATACCAAAATTGCCATAAAGCTGTTTTGAGCCAGTTGGAAAGGTGGGTGGCCACCAATATCCACCTGGATCAATCCTCCCTCCTTAGGAAGCAATGGTCTCCATTGCGTTGAGTTCCCCCATAAGATGAGGAAATTTCTCGTGAATTTGGCCTCGGTTGAGCCACTTGCCTTGGTGCAGGAGCTGCCCTGCTTTGACAACTCGATAAAGCTAGATCCTTTGATGTCGAGTGCCCTTGATCTGTGTGTCTTCAATATGATCACTGGATGCTTGTTGTAGGCAGTCAGGGTTGAGCTCTGTTGGTGTCAACTTCTCTACTATCTCTGAGGTGTCTAATAGTGGTGGGAAATATGGCCGAAGGAGAGCCACGTTGAAGACTGGATGCAGACCCAGGAAGGGGGGAATGTTGAGCTCAAAATCATTGTCACCCACCGCCTTGGTGATGGTGTATGGCCCATAACGGAGTGGGCGAAGCTTTCGATGGGTCCCTGTATGGCGTTCTTTCTGCAACTTTCCTTGGGTCTGCATGAACTGTAGTGGCTTGTGATCAGTGTGGATGACTGTCTCCTTCCCTAGAATGTAACGTCTCCACTAGCGGCAGGCTTGTACAATGGAGTACATTTCTTTGTCATAGGTAGGGTACTTGCGGACAGCATCTGATAGTGTCTCACTATGATATGCCACGTGGTGGCCGTGTTGAGAGATAACGGCACCCACAGCATAATCTGAAGCATCTGTCTCGATCTCAAAGGGATGTTGCAGGTTCGGTAATGAGAGTACCGGTGATGAGCACAAACGCTTCTTCAAGTCATCAAAGGCTTCTTGTTGGGACAGGCCCCACACAAATTTTGCCTTACCACCACCCCTGGTCACTTGGCTGAGGGCCCATGCGATATGAGAGAATCCCAGCACGAACCGGCGATAAAAATTGGCGAGGCCCAAGAAGCTCCGAAGTTCAGTGAGTGTGGTTGGGGCTGGCCAGTCACGGATGACCTGGATCTTGGCTGGATCCAAATGCACACCATGTCGATCAACGATGTAGCCTAAGTAATGGACCCTGTCCATGCCGAAGGATCATTTTTCCAAGTTTGCATATAGTTTGTGCCTCCGTAGGGTGTGCAGAACCTGCTGAATATGCTGCAAGTGTTCCTCCCAAGTCTTGCTGTAGATGAGGATGTCATCCAGATACACCACTACAAAATAGTTGGTGAAAGCGCATAGGATATCATCAATCATCCTCATAAAAGTTGTTGGAGCATTTCTCAAAACAAAAGGCATGACCAGCCATTCAAAAAGACCTTCTTTTGACTTGAAGGCAGTCTTCCATACATCTGTCTGTTCTATTGGGACCTGGTGGTAGCCAGACTTCAGATCAATCTTACTGAAGTATTTGGCCCCCGTGAGCTGATCAAGGAGGTCGTCGATTCGGGGAATCGGGTACCGAATATGGGCTGTGATTTTATTCAGGGCCCGGTAATCAATGCAGAGTCGCCAGGTCCCATCTTTCTTCTGCACCAGCACGATTGGGCTCCCACAAGGTGATGAACTGGGACGGATGTGCCCCTTGTGGAGCAATTCTTGGATCTAACTCTTGATCTCATCGTTTTCCAACAGAGAGCGGCGATAGACTGTCCCATTGGGTAGCGGTGCGCCTGCGGTCAGATCGATGGGATGCTTGACCTGGCAGTGCAGAGGTACCCCGGTCGGAGAGGAGAAGATATCTGAGTATCCTTCCACCACCTTATCCACTTGCTTCTGTTGTGTGGATTGATCAATCATGGAGACCTGGGATGTGGCTGCGATCTTTCTTTCACTCTGAGAGCGAATCACGATGAAGACAAATTTCCCGGTCTGAGAGATGACCTTCCTGCATTGCTTGCCAGAGATCAAGGAAATAGCACTAGGAGGGACTACCTCGGGTATCCTGTACAATTTCCTGTTCAAAGAAATAATAACACTACGAGGCCTAGACTCATATACAGCATGACATTTCCATAAACAAGGTTGGCCCAAAAGAAAATCCGAAACTTCGAGAGGAGCAACATCACACAATACCTCATCCTTGAAGGGCTTGATGTCGTATGACAGTCGGCACTATTGGCTGACGCGGAGATCGCTTCCTTTGCGGAGCCATCCAATGGTGTAGGGTTGTGGGTGCGGCGTTGTCGGCAGCGCCAGGCGCTTGACGACCTCTGCTAAGCTGAGATTCTTCTGGCTACCGCTATCAACGATGAAATGCAGCGAGGTGCCTTTTACCCACATCTGTGAATGGAAGAGGCGTTCTCCTTCTTCTGGCTCGTCTGCTTCATCAGGTTGGAGCTTGGTGGTGGCAACGGTGGCACTGGGTTTCGCGTCGATGATCCGTCTTTCCGTTTCTGGTTCGGACTCAGAGTCAGAACCCGCATTTGATTCAGATGCTTTCACTTCGGCCACCAGCGACTGCTTTGAGCGGCAATCAGGAGTGTTATGCCAGGGGCTCTTATGGAAGTCGCACCACTTCCCGGTATCTTTCTTTGTTTTTCCGGTGTCCTTCTTTGCTTGCGGCTTGGACTGGTTGTCCTGATGCGGTCCATCTTTGCTCTGTCCTTTATTCTGTGGGTTGGGGCCGCCCTTTCTTGTCTTTTGCTGTGAAGGGTTCCCAGGCCCAAATTGCCGTGTCTTTTGTTTGAGCTTCTGCTCGATTTTGACGGCATATCGGTAGGCCGCGCCCAAGGAAGAGATGTCCAGAAATTTCCTTTCGGTCTGGATGTATCTATGAAAACCACCGCGATACTTGAGCACCATATGTCGTTCTGAATCTTTGATACCCAGCTTGGTGCGCAAGGTATGGAAGATATTTCTGAACTCTGGAACTGCTTGGTCTCTTTCTTGTTGCAGTGTGGTCCATTTGGTATACAAATCGTCATAACTTCCAACAGGGTAGTATTGTTCCTTAATAGAATCCCTGAAGGATTCCCAGGTGGCCGTGACTGAAAATAATGAGGCTTCTTCTGTGTCCTTTTGCTCACAGAATGTTTCCCACCAATCTTTGACATGGGGAATGGCTTTGAGGAGCGCAAAAGTAATCTTTTCTTTATTCGAAAAGTTATGGACAGAAAAATACCCTTCTAGTAGATTCAACCACTTATCTATAGCATCTGCGTCTATCTGTCCTTCAAATATAGGGATATCAAAGTTGATTTGTACCTTGAAGGGGGCGGCGCCTCTGCTCGAGGAAGATGCGTCGCTTGTTGGTAGTCGCCGAAGGATTTGCGCGAAATTATCCATCATCTTGTTCCTCTGCTGCGTGAGGGATTCCTCAAGCAACATTTTGATAGGATCTCCTGTCCCGTCATCTTTCTTTTCTCCTGCCATGAGAGGTCGCTTGGGCGTGCGAGAGATTTTGCCCTCAAGAGAAACAAGCTCGAGACCCAATTCTCTGTACCCACTTCCCGGGGTCGTAACTTTTGCATACGATCTCTGTTTGGGGCGCTCGGCAGCCCGTTGGAAAGGTCTATCCGAGATTTACAACTTTCAAGTGGGGCCAACTGCACTAAGGAGGCAACCATTTGGCCCACCAAGTTGCCAAAAAAGGTCGTTTAGGGCCTCAAAATGGCCCCGGAAGTTCAGGACCCGAAAAACTGCTAAAAATAGTACAATACCAAAATTGCCATAAAGCTGTTTTGAGCCAGTTGGAAAGGTGGGTTGCCACTAATATCCACCTGGATAAATCCTCCCTCCTTAGGAAGCAATGGTCTCCATTGCGTTGAGTTCCCCCATCAGATGAGGAAATTTCTACTGAATTTGGCCTCGGGTGAGCCACTTGCCTTGGTGCAGGAGCTGCCCTACTTTGACAACTCGATAAAGCTGGATCCTTTGATGTCAAGTGCCCTTGATCTGTGTGTCTACAATATGATCACTGGATGCTTGTTGTAGGCAGTCAGGGTTGAGCTCTGTTGGTGTCAACTTCTCTACTATCTCTGAGGTGTCTAATAGTGGTGGGAAATATGGCCGAAGGAGAGCCACGTTGAAGACTGGATGCAGACCCAGGAAGGGGGGAATGTTGAGCTCAAAAGCATTGTCACCCACCACTTTGGTGATGGTGTACGACCCATAACGGAGTGGGCGAAGCTTTCGATGGGGCCCTGAAAGGCGTTCTTTCTGCAACTTTCCTTGGGTCTGCATGAACTGTAGTGGCTTGTGATCAGTGTGGATGACTGTCTCCTTCCCGAGAATGTAATGTCTCCACTGGCGGCAGGCTTGTACAATGGAGTACATTTCTTTGTCATAGGTAGGGTACTTGCGGACAGCATCTGATAGTGCTCACTCTTATATGCCACGGGGTGGCCGTGTTCAGTGAGAACGGCACCCACAGCATAATCTGAAGCATCTGTCTCGATCTCAAAGGGATGTTGCAGGTTCGGTAATGAGAGTACCGGCGATGAGCACAAACGCTTATTCAAGTCATCAAAGGCTTGTTGTTGGGACAGGCCCCACACAAATTTTTCCTTACCACCACCCCTGGTCACTTGGCTGAGGGCCCATGCGATATGAGAGAATCCCAGCACGAACCGGTGATAGAAATTGGCGAGGCCCAAGAAGCTCCGAAGTTCAGTGAGTGTGGTTGGGGCTGGCCAGTCACGGATGACCTGGATCTTGGCTGGATCCACATGCACACCATGTCGATCAACGATGTAGCCTAAGTAATGGACCCTGTCAATGCCGACGGAGCATTTTTCCAAGTTTGCATATAGTTTGTGCTTCCGCAGGGTGTGCAGAACCTGCTGAATATGCTGCAAGTGTTCCTCCCTAGTCTTGTTGTAGATGAGGATGTCATCCAGATACACCACTACAAAATTGTTGGTGAAAGGTCATAGGATATCATCCATCATCCTCATAAAAGGTTTTGGAGCATTTGTCAAACCAAACGGCATGACCAACCATTGAAAAAGACCTTCTTTTGACTTGAAGGCAGTCTTCCATACATCTGTCTGTTCTATTGGGACCTGGTGGTAACAAGGACTTCAGATCAATCTTACTGAAGTATTTTGCCCCCGTGAGCTGATCAAGGAGGTCATCGATTCGGGGAATCGGGGTACCGGTTACGGACTGTGATTTTATTCAGGGCCTGGTAATCAATGCAGAGTCGCCAGGTCCCATCTTTCTTCTGTACCAGCACGATTGGGCTCCCACAAGGTGATGAACTGGGACGGATGTTCCCCTTGTGGAGCAATTCTTGGATCTGCCTCTTGATCTCCTTGTTTTCCAACAGAGAGCGGCCATAGACTGGCCCATTGGGTAGCGGTGCGCCTGGGGTCAGATCGATGGGATGCTTGACCTGGCATTGCAGAGGTACCCTGGTCGGAGAGGAGAAGATATCTGAGAATCCTTCCACCACCTTATCCACTTGCTTCTGTTGTGTGGATAGATCAGTCGTGGAGGCCCGGGATGTGGCTGCGATCTTTATTTCACTCTGAGAGCGAATCACGAAGAAGACAAATTTCCCGGTCTGAGAGATGACCTTCCTCCTTTGCTTGGCAGAGATCAAGGAAATAGCACTAGGAGGGCCTGCCTCGGGTATCCTGTACAATTTCCTTTTCAAAGAAATAATAACACTACGAGGCCTAGACTCATATACAGCATGACGTTTCCATAAATAAGGTTGGCCCAAAAGAACATCCGAAACTTCGAGAGGAGCAACATCACACAATACCTCGTCCTTGAAGGGCTTGATGTCGTATGACAGTCGGCACTGTTGGCTGACGCGGAGATCGCTTCCTTTGCGGAGCCATCCAATGGTGTAGGGTTGTGGGTGCGGCGTTGTCGGCAGGGCCAGGCGCTTGACGACCTCTGCTGAGATGAGATTCTTCTGGCTTCCGCTATCAACGATGAAATGCAGCGGGTTGCTTTTTACCCACATCTGTGAATGGAAGAGGCGTTCTCCTTCTTCTGGCTCGTCTGGTTCATCAGGCTGGAGCTTGGTGGTGGCAACGGTGGCACTGGGTTCCATGTCGATGATCCGTCTTCCCCTTCTTGGTTCGGACTCAAAGTCAGAACCCGCATCTGATTCAGATGCTTTCACTTCGGCCACCAGCGACTGCTTTGAGCGGCAATCAGCAGTGTTATGCCAGGGGCTCTTATGGAAGTCGCACCACTTCCCGGTATCTTTCTTTGTTTTTCCGGTGTCCTTCTTTGCTTGCGGCTTGGACTGGTTGTCCTGATGCGGTCCATCTTTGCTCTTTCCTTTATTCTGTGGGTTGGGGCCGCCCTTTCCTGTCTTTTGCTGTGAAGGGTTCCCAGGCCCAAATTGCCGTGTCTTTTGTTTGAGCTTCTGCTCGATTTTGACGGCATATCAGTAGGTCGCGCCCAAGGAAGAGATGTCCAGAAATTCCATTTCGGTCTGGATGTATCTATGCAAACCACCGCGATACTTGAGCACCAGATCTCGCTCTGAATCTTTGATACCCAGCTTGGTGCGCAAGGTATGGAAGATATTTGTGAACTCCGGCACTGCTTGGTCTCTTTCTCGTCGCAGTGTGGTCCATTTGGTATACAAATCGTCATAACTTCCAACAGGGTAGTATTGTTCCTTAATAGCATCCCTAAAGGATTCCCAGGTGGCCGTGACTGAAAAAATTGAGGCTTCTTCTGTGTCCTTTTGCTCACAGAATGTTTCCCACCAATCTTTGACATGGGGAATGGCTTTGAGGAGCGCAAAAGTAATCTTTTCTTTATTCGAAAAGTTATGGACAGAAAAATACCCTTCTAGTAGATTCAACCACTTATCTACAGCATCTGCGTCTATCTGTCCTTCAAATATAGGGATATCAAAGTTGATTTGTACCTTGAAGGGGGCGGCGCCTCCGCTCGAGGAAGATGCGTCGCTTGTTGGTAGTCGCCGAAGGATTTGCGCGAAAGTATCCATCATCTCGTTCCTCTGCTGCGTGAGGGCTTCCTCAAGCAACATTTTGATAGGATCTCCTGTCCCGTCATCTTTCTTTTCTCCTGCCATGAGAGGTCGCTTGGGCGTGCGAGAGCTTTTGTCCTCAAGAGAAACAAGCTCGAGACCCAATTATTTGTACCCTGGCCTCGTTGGGGACATGCATTAAGACGACAAGGAGCAGACCGCTCTGATACCACTGATCCGGATTTTATGAGCAGAACGAAATGAATACAGATTATTATCAGATGCTTAACACAAAAAAACAGAGATACAGTAAAACTGGTTTTCTATTCAATAAGGAAATAAGCTAGAACTGTAAAATGCAGCGGAAAACAAGCTTGCTGGAATGGTGGCGGCTTATCTCTGAGAAGAGATGTGACGGCTGCGCTCATTTCGCAAGAAGATGGTTACAATGAGGCTCTCAAGGCCTTTCACAATAAACAGGAATGTCAAAAACCCTAGATATCCAAAAACCTAACCCTAGGAGATGAAGCGCCAAAAGTCATGTGGACCCCGTTTGGGTAAGTTAGTACATCAACTTCCCGGGGTCGTAACTTTTGCATACGATCTCCGTTTGGGGCACTCGGCAGCCCGTTGGAAAGGTCTATCCGAGATTTACAACTTTCGAATGGGGCTTAATGCATGACAAAGGCAGCCATTTGGCCCCTCAAGTTGCCAAAAAATGTCGTTTAGGGCCTCAAAATGGCCCCGGAAGTTCAGGACCCGAAAAACTGCTAAAAATAGTACAATACCAAAATTGCCACAAAGCTGTTTTGAGCCAGTTGGAAAGGTGGGTGGCCAGCAATATCCACCTGGATCAATCCTCCCTCCTTAGGAAGCAATGCTCTCCATTGCATTGAGTTCGCCCATCAGATGAGGAAATTTCTGCTGAATTTGGCCTCGCGTGAGCCACTTGCCTTGGTGCAGGAGCTGCCCTGCTTTGACAACTCGATAAAGCTGGATCCTTTGATGTCGAGTGCCCTTGATCTGTGTGTCTGCAATATGATCACTGGATGCTTGTTGTAGGCATTCAGGGTTGAGCTCTGTTGGTGTCAACTTCTCTGCTATCTCTAAGGTGTCTAATAGTGGTGGAAAATATGGCCGAAGGAGAGCCACGTTGAAGACTGGATACAGACCCAGGAAGGGGGGAATGTTGAACTCAAAACCATTGTCACCCACCGCCTTGGTGATGGTGTATGACCCATAACGGAGTGGGCGAAGCTTTCGATGGGGCCCTGTAAGGCGTTCTTTCTGCAACTTTCCTTGGGTCTGCATGAACTGTAGTGGCTTGTGATCAGTGTGGATGACTGTCACCTTCCCGAGAATGTAATGTCTCCACTGGCGGCAGGCTTGTACAATGGAGTACATTACTTTGTCATAGGTAGGGTACTTGCGGACAACATCTGATAGTGTCTCACTATGATATGCCACGGGGTGGCCGTGTTGAGTGAGAACGGCACCCACAGCATAATCTGAAGCATCTGTCTCGATCTCAAAGGGATGTTGCAGGTTCGGTAATGAGAGTACCGGCGATGAGCACAAACGCTTCTTCAAGTCATCAAAGGCTTGCTGTTGGGACAGGTCCCACACAAATTTTGCCTTACCACCACCCCTGGTCACTTGGCTGAGGGCCCATGCGATATGAGAGAATCCCAGCACGAACCGGCGATAGAAATTGGCGAGGCCCAAGAAGCTCTAAAGTTCAGTGAGTGTGGTTGGGGCTGGCCAGTCACGGATGACCTGGATCTTGGCTGGATCCACATGCACACCATGTCGATCAACGATGTAGCCTAAGTAATGGACCCTGTCCATGTCGAAGGAGCATTTTTCCAAGTTTGCATATAGTTTGTGCATCCGCAGGGTGTGCAGAACCTGCTGAATATGCTGCAAGTGTTCCTCCCAAGTCTTGCTGTAGATGAGGATGTCATCCAGATACACCACTACAAAATTGTTGGTGAAAGGTCGTTGGATATCGTCCATCATCCTCATAAAAGTTGCTGGAGCATTTGTCAAACCAAAAGGCATGACCAGCCATTCAAAAAGACCTTCTTTTGACTTGAAGGCAGTCTTCCATACATCTGTCTGTTCTATTGGGACCTGGTGGTAGCTAGACTTCAGATCAATCTTACTGAAGTATTTGGCCCCCATGAGCTGATCAAGGAGGTCGTCGACTCGGGGAATCGGGTACCGGTTACGGACTGTGATTTTATTCAGGGCCCGGTAATCAATGCAGAGTCGTCAGGTCCCATCTTTCTTCTGCACCAGCACGATTGGGCTCCCACAAGGTGATGAACTGGGACGGATGTGCCCCTTGTGGAGCAATTCTTGGATCTGCCTCTTGATCTCCTCGTTTTCCAACAGAGAGCGGCGATAGACTGGCCCATTGGGTAGCGGTGCACCTGGGGTCAGATCGATGGGATGCTTGACCTGGCAGTGCAGAGGTACCCCGGTCGGAGAGGAGAAGATATCTGAGTATCCTTCCACCACCTTATCCACTTGCTTCTGTTGTGTGGATAGATCAGTCGTGGAGGCCCAGGATGTGGCTGCGATCTTTCTTTCACTCTGAGAGCGAATCACGAAGAAGACAAATTTCCCGGTCTGAGAGATGACCTTCCTGCATTGCTTGCTAGAGATCAAGGAAACAACACTAGGAGGGACTGCCTCGGGTATCCTGTACAATTTCCTGTTCAAAGAAATAATAACACTACGAGGCCTAGACTCATATACAGCATGACGTTTCCATAAATAAGGTTGGCCCAAAAGAACATCCGAAACTTCGAGAGGAGCAACATCACACAATACCTCGTCCTTGAAGGGCTTGATGTCGTATGACAGTCGGCACTGTTGGCTGACGCGGAGATAGCTTCCTTTGCGGAGCCATCCAATGGTGTAGGGTTGTGGGTACGGCGTTGTCGGCAGGGCCAGGCACTTGACGACCTCTGCTGAGATGAGATTCTTCTAGCTACCGCTATCAACGATGAAATGCAGCGGGGTGCCTTTTACCCATATCTGTGAATGGAAGAGGCGTTCTCCTTCTTCTGGCTCGTCTGGTTCATCAGGATGGAGCTTGGTGGTGGCAATGGTGGCACTGGGTTCCGTGTCGATGATCCGTCTTCCCCTTTATGGTTCGGACTAAGAGTCAGAACCCGCATCTGATTCAGATGCTTTCACTTCGGCCACCAGCGACTGCTTTGAGCGGCAATCAGCAGTGTTATGCCAGGGGCTCTTATGGAAGTCGCACCACTTCCCGGTATCTTTCTTGGTTTTTTCGGTGTCCTTCTTTGCTTGCGGCTTGGACTGGTTGTCCTGATGCGGTCCATCTTTGCTATGTCCTATATTCTGTGGGTTGGGGCCGCCCTTTCCTGTCTTTTGCTGTGAAGGGTTCCCAGGACCAAATTGCCGTGTCTTTTGTTTGAGCTTCTGCTCGATTTTGACGGCATATCGGTAGGCCACGCCCAAGGAAGAGATGTCCAGAAATTCCATTTCGGTCTGGATGTATCTATGAAAACCACCGCGATACTTGAGCACCAGATGTCGTTCTGAATCTTTGATACCCAGCTTGGTGCGCAAGGTATGGAAGATATTTGTGAACTCTGGCACTGCTTGGTCTCTTTCTTGTCGCAGTGTGGTCCATTTGGTATACAAATCGTCATAACTTCCAACAGGGTAGTATTGTTCCTTAATAGCATCCCTGAAGGATTCCCAGGTGGCCGTGACTGAAAATAATGAGGCTTCTTCTGTGTCCTTTTGCTCACAGAATGTTTCCCACCAATCTTTGACATGGGGAATGGCTTTGAGGAGCGCAAAAGTAATCTTTTCTTTATTTGAAAAGTTATGGACAGAAAAATACCCTTCTAGTAGATTCAACCACTTATCTACAGCATCTGCATCTATCTGTCCTTCAAATATAGGGATATCAAAGTTTATTTGTACCTTGAAGGGGGCGGCGCCTCCACTCGAGGAAGATGCGTCGCTTGTTGGTAGTCGCCGAAGGATTTGCGCGAAATTATCCATCATCTCGTTCCTCTGCTGCGTGAGGGCTTCCTCAAGCAACATTTTGATAGGATCTCCTGTCCCGTCATCTTTCTTTTCTCCTGCCATGAGAGGTCGCTTGGGCGTGCGAGAGCTTTTGTCCTCAAGAGAAACAAGCTCGAGACCCAATTATTTGTACCCTGGCCTCGTTGGGGACATGCATTAAGACGACAAGGAGCAGACCGCTCTGATACCACTGATCCGGATTTTATGAGCAGAACGAAATGAATACAGATTATTATCAGATGCTTAACACAAAAAAACAGAGATACAGTAAAACTGGTTTTCTATTCAATAAGGAAATAAGCTAGAACTGTAAAATGCAGCGGAAAACAAGCTTGCTGGAATGGTGGCGGCTTATCTCTGAGAAGAGATGTGACGGCTGCGCTCATTTCGCAAGAAGATGGTTACAATGAGGCTCTCAAGGCCTTTCACAATAAACAGGAATGTCAAAAACCCTAGATATCCAAAAACCTAACCCTAGGAGATGAAGCGCCAAAAGTCATGTGGACCCCGTTTGGGTAAGTTAGTACATCAACTTCCCGGGGTCGTAACTTTTGCATACGATCTCCGTTTGGGGCACTCGGCAGCCCGTTGGAAAGGTCTATCCGAGATTTACAACTTTCGAATGGGGCTTAATGCATGACAAAGGCAGCCATTTGGCCCCTCAAGTTGCCAAAAAATGTCGTTTAGGGCCTCAAAATGGCCCCGGAAGTTCAGGACCCGAAAAACTGCTAAAAATAGTACAATACCATAATTGCCACAAAGCTGTTTTGAGCCAGTTGGAAAGGTGGGTGGCCAGCAATATCCACCTGGATCAATCCTCCCTCCTTAGGAAGCAATGCTCTCCATTGCGTTGAGTTCGCCCATCAGATGAGGAAATTTCTGCTGAATTTGGCCTCGCGTGAGCCACTTGCCTTGGTGCAGGAGCTGCCCTGCTTTGACAACTTGATAAAGCTTGATCCTTTGATGTCAAGTGCCCTTGATCTGTGTGTCTGCAATATGATCACTGGATGCTTGTTGTAGGCAGTCAGGGTTGAGCTCTGTTAGTGTCAACTTCTCTGCTATCTCTGAGGTGTCTAATAGTGGTGGGAAATATGGCCGAAGGAGAGCCACGTTGAAGACTGGATGCAGACCCAGGAAGGGGGGAATGCTGAGCTCAAAAGCATAGTCACCCACCGCCTTGGTGATGGTGTACGACCCATAACGGAGTGGGCGAAGCTTTCGATGGGGCCCTGTAAGGCGTTCTTTCTGCAACTTTCCTTGGGTCTGCACGAACTGTAGTGGCTTGTGATCAGTGTGGATGACTGTCTCCTTCCCGAGAATGTAATGTCTCCACTGGCGGCAGGCTTGTACAATGGAGTACATTTCTTTGTCATAGGTAGGGTACTTGCGGATAGCATCTGATAGTGTCTCACTATGATATGCCACGGGGTGGCCGTGTTGAGTGAGAACAGCACCCACAGCATAATCTGAAGCATCTGTCTCGATCTCAAAGGGATGTTGCAGATTCGGTAATGAGAGTACCGGTGATGAGCACAAACGCTTCTTCAAGTCATCAAAGGCTTGTTGTTGGGACAGGCCCCACACAAATTTTTCCTTACCACCACCCCTGGTCACTTGGCTGAGGGCCCATGCGATATGAGAGAATCCCAGCACGAACCGGCGATAGAAATTGGCGAGGCCCAAGAAGCTCTGAAGTTCAGTGAGTGTGGTTGGGGCTGGCCAGTCACGGATGACCTGGGTCTTGGCTGGATCCACATGCACACCATGTCGATCAACGATGTAGCCTAAGTAATGGACCCTGTCCATGTCGAAGGAGCATTTTTCCAAGTTTGCATATAGTTTGTGCTTCCGCAGGGTGTGCAGAACCTGCTGAATATGCTGCAAGTGTTCCTCCCAAGTCTTGCTGTAGATGAGGATGTCATCCAGATACACCACTACAAAATTGTTGGTGAAAGGTCGTAGGATATCGTCCATCATCCTCATAAAAGTTGCTGGAGCATTTGTCAAACCAAAAGGCATGACCAGCCATTCAAAAAGACCTTCTTTTGACTTGAAGGCAGTCTTCCATACATCTGTCTGTTCTATTGGGACCTGGTGGTAGCCAGACTTTAGATCAATCTTACTGAAGTATTTGGCCCCCGTGAGCTGATCAAGGAGGTCGTCGATTCGGGGAATCGGGTATTGGTTACGGACTGTGATTTTATTCAGGGCCCGGTAATCAATGCAGAGTCGCCAGGTCCCATCTTTCTTCTGCACCAGCACGATTGGGCTCCCACAAGGTGATGAAATTGGACGGATGTGCCCCTTGTGGAGCAATTCTTGGATCCGCCTCTTGATATCCTCGTTTTCCAATAGAGAGCGGCGATAGACTGGCCCATTGGGTAGCGGTGCACCTGGGGTCAGATCGATGGGATGCTTGACCTGGCAGTGCAGAGGTACCCCGGTCGGAGAGGAGAAGATATATGAGTATCCTTCCACCACCTTATCCACTTGCTTCTGTTGTGTGGATAGATCAGTCGTGGAGGCCCGGGATGTGGCTGCGATCTTTCTTTCACTCTGAGAGCGAATCAGGAAGAATACAAATTTCCCGGTCTAAGATATGACCTTCCTGCATTGCTTGGCAGAGATCAAGGAAATAGCACTAGGAGGGACTGCCTCGAGTATCCTGTACAATTTCCTGTTCAAAGAAATAATAACACTACGAGGCCTAGACTCATATACAGCATGACGTTTCCATAAATAAGGTTGGCCCAAAAGAACATCCGAAACTTCGAGAGGAGCAACATCACACAATACCTCGTCCTTGAAGGGCTTGATGTCGTATGACAGTCGGCACTGTTGGCTGACGCGGAGATCGCTTCCTTTGCGGAGCCATCCAATGGCGTAGGGTTGTGGGTGCGGCGTTGTCGGCAGGGCCAGGCGCTTGACGACCTCTGCTGAGATGAGATTCTTCTGGCTACCGCTATCAACGATGAAATGCAGCGGGGTGCCTTTTACCCACATCTGTGAATGGAAGAGGCGTTCTCCTTCTTCTAGCTCGTCTGGTTCATCAGGCTGGAGCTTGGTGGTGGCAACGGTGGCACTGGGTTCCACGTCGATGATCCATCTTCCCCTTTCTGGTTCAGACTCAGAGTCAGAACCCGCATCTGATTCAGATGCTTTCACTTCGGCCACCAGCGACTGCTTTGAGCGGCAATCAGCAGTGTTATGCCAGGGGCTCTTATGGAAGTCGCACCACTTCCCGGTATCTTTCTTTGTTTTTCCGGTGTCCTTCTTTGCTTGCGGCTTGGACTGGTTGTCCTGATGCGGTCCATCTTTGCTCTGTCCTTTATTCTGTGGGTTGGGGCCGCCCTTTCCTGTCTCTTGCTGTGAAGGGTTCCCAGGCCCAAATTGCCGTGTCTTTTGTTTGAGCTTCTGCTCGATTTTGACGGCATATTGGTAGGCCGCGCCCAAGGAAGAGATGTCCAGAAATTCCATTTCGGTCTGGATGTATCTATGCAAACCACCGCGATACTTGAGCACCAGATGTCACTCTGAATCTTTGATACCCAGCTTGGTGCGCAAGGTATGGAAGATATTTTTGAACTCTGGCACTGCTTGGTCTCTTTCTTGTCGCAGTGTGGTCCATTTGGTATACAAATCGTCATAACTTCCAACAGGGTAGTATTGTTCCTTAATAGCATCCCTGAAGGATTCCCAGGTGGCCGTGACTGAAAAGAATGAGCCTTCTTCTGTGTCCTTTTGCTCACAGAATGTTTCCCACCAATCTTTGACATGGGGAATGGCTTTGAGGAGCGCAAAAGTAATCTTTTCTTTATTCGAAAAGTTATGGATAGAAAAATACCCTTCTCGTAGATTCAACCACTTATCTACAGCATCTGCGTCTATCTGTCCTTCAAATATAGGGATATCAAAGTTGATTTGTACCTTGAAGGGGGCGGCGCCTCCGCTCGAGGAAGATGCGTCGCTTGTTGGTAGTCGCCGAAGGATTTGCGCGAAATTATCCATCATCTCATTCCTCTGCTGCGTGAGGGCTTCCTCAAGCAACATTTTGATAGGATCTCCTGTCCCGTCATCTTTATTTTCTCCTGCCATGAGAGGTCGCTTGCGTGTGCGAGAGCTTTTGTCCTCAAGAGAAACAAGCTCGAGACCCAATTTTTTGTACCCTGACCTCGTTGGGGACATGCATTAAGACGACAAGGAGCAGACCGCTCTGATACCACTGATCCAGATTTTATGAGCAGAACGAAATGAATACAGATTATTTTCAGATGCTTAACACAAAATAACAGATATACAGTCAAACTGGTTTTCTATTCAATAAGGAAATAAGCTAGAACTGTAAAATGCAGCGGAAAACAAGCTTGCTGGAATGGTGGCGGCTTATCTCTGAGAAGAGATGTGACGGCTGCGCTCATTTCGCAAGAAGATGGTTACAATGAGGCTCTCAAGGCCTTTCACAATAAACAGGAATGTCAAAAACCCTAGACATCCAAAAACCTAACACTAGGAGATGAAGCGCCAAAAGTCATGTGGGCCCCGTTTGGGTAAGTTAGTACATCAACTTCCCGGGGTCGTAACTTTTGCATACGATCTCCGTTTGGGGCGCTCGGCAGCCCGTTGGAAAGGTCTATCCGATATTTACAACTTTCGAATAGGGCCAAATGCATGCCAAAGGCAACCATTTGGCCCCCCAAGTTGCCAAAAAAGGTCATTTAGGGCCTCAAAATGGCCCCGGAAGTTCAGGACCCGAAAAACTGCTAAAAATAGTACAATACCAAAATTGCCATAAAGCTGTTTTGAGCCAGTTGGAAAGGTGGGTGGCCACCAATATCCACCTGGATCAGATTGGCACCACAATGTCTAGGGCCTATTTTTCAAAAGGCTCTTTGAGTACATGAGGCTCGAAAGGAATCTCATAGGCCTTATTGGTCTACCCATACATTGACAACTTTCACAACTTCCCATGTACTTCTTGGCATATTTGAAAAGATTGTGCCAATAATACCCTAGTTGCGGGAAATTATAGGTATTTTTGTTATCAACAAAGTGACCTCCACATGGCTTGTCATGATATCCTTTAAATATATTAAACACCTCATATTGTCGTACACATTGTCGGATAATCATATATGGTCTTGTATTGAATATATATCCTTCATTCCATGAATATGTGGCACTTAGTCACACAAGATTCTACTTCTCCAAAGGTGAGTTATGTTGTAGTAATTTTAATCTAGCCATGTAGTTAGTAATATTAGTAAACCAAGGAGAGTTAGTAGCTATTGGAAGCAAATGTTCACCTTCATATGAAATATGGAAAGAAAATATGCAAGTGAATTTTCTTGTCTTACTATCTAAAATAGTGATATTGATTTCTTGTAGGAACAAGAGAAACCTAGTTATTTATCCCATTTGTAATAGGTTTATTCGTAATATACATGATGGAAGAGTGACTAGTGTTGATCAAAACGTCAAAACCAGCAATGTAGCGCTTAAATTTATTTATAGCAAGTAAAACTTCCAAAAACTCATTTTCCATGACTGTGTAGTTCAATTTAGTAGGGATATTGTTTTACTAAAAAAACATATGGAATACATTGGATCATTATTCTTTTGTCCTAAGACTACTCCAAGAGTAGTATTGAAAGTATCGATTGATATATGAAAAGGAAGAGAACAATTTGGTCCCCTTAACATTGGTGTTGCATAATTTGTTTCCTTTAGTGTTTCAAAAGCAAATACCCAGGAGAATACCAAAAGAAATCAACATCTTTTGTAAGCAATTTAACAAAGGTGCAACTATTTTGTTTCTATTAAACATCTATAGCAGCTTGTTCTGAAAAGTCTTCTTACATAGTTTGGAGTCTTTGGAACTCGAAGCTTCAAGAGGACTTCAGCCTTCACTAGGTAAACTTTAATTCCTACAAAAGCGATATGATGACCAAGAACAATAAAATTAGATAGAAACATAAAACACTTTCCCTTACTTAACACAAGGTTGGTTTCTTGGCATTTGATCAAAACCTTCTAAAGATTCTCGAGTGCTTCATAAAAAATGTTACTATAAACAATAATTTCATGAAAGTACACCTCAACACAATCATGAATCAAATGAGAAAGAATACCCAATACTACACTTTGAAATGTAGTAATCCAAAAGGTAGCACTCTATAAGATAATGTACCCCATGGACATGTAAATGCAGTTTTATGTTGACCTTGAGGTGTTATTTTTACCTAATTATATCCACTTAAACCATCAAGAAAATGATCATTTTTTGAGCTAGGGTATCTTGGAATTGATCAATGTAAGGGAGAGGGAAGTAATGTTACAAAGCGAGTTTATTTAATCTTTGGAAATCAACAAAATACACGAGTTTCCATTCCTTTTGGCAACTATGACAAGGGTACCAATTTTTTTGAGAACTATGACTAGCAGTGAAACCCATTGACTATTTGAATTTGGGTAGACGAATTTTTCATTATATAACTTCTACAACTCTTCATTATTTATTTATGAGCTATATTCATGGGGAATTAGGGTTTCCTTATAGGTCAAGCATTCTCATAAATATAAATGTGATGAATACAAGTATAAATGTGATGAATAGATTTGTCAACATGAATACCTTTCATGCCATTATACTTCAATGTGAAATTTGAAACTTGGTATTTGTAACTATATCTCTTATGATTGGAATGTGAATTAGCTCAGTAAGAAATTAATCTCTTCTTCATTAATGCCTTGAATTTGATAGTTGTGTGTGTTTACATTTTTATATTTCTTTTTTTAATAATTAATGGCTTTTATTTGATGGATGTAATGAGTAGTTTCTAGATTCGCCTTTAATTGTGGTTAACTTCTTCATTAATAACTTTAATTTAATTTGGTTGGAATTTGTAGTCATCTTAACCCGTCATACAAATTTTTTTGATGGTTTTTATTCTTATAGTCCCCATCAAAGAAGGTTCTCTCCATAATTAAATTTTAAGTTAAAAACTACTACCTAAAAATTCAATCTCCAAACACCTAAACACCCAACCCTTATCCAATCTAATAGGACCCCTTTTAAAAGGGATTGGTCTTCCTTTAAAGAATAGGTTCTAACACTAAGTTCCTTTCATTCTAATGACATTAGCATTAATTCGGGAAGAGTGATGGCACTCATTTGAGTGTGGGGTTAAACTCTTATATAGTAGTGACCTACAAAATAGATGAGAAGGAGCAAATTCATGAATTTATTTTCAGAAGATTGATGGAAGCGTACAACTTTACAAATTACAATGCATCTCACTAAACTATTTCTCACATGAACTTTGAGGAAAATTAACTTCACATACCTTATTTTATTTGATTCATTCTTTTAAAGGCTCCTAGTATGAGGAGGATTTTTAAAATAATTGTACCAAATTATTATGTCCTCTAGTGAAGGGAAAAGCATGGTCCATGTTTAAATTAAAAAATATAAATAATTTACATATATTTCTTATTTTTCATTCCAATCAGATTTATACAAAATGGACCTCTCAACACTTTAATTATATATTTTTTTTATTTTTAAATTATGATGAGATATATGTTAAAATGGATCCATGCAAAAAGTTAGAGGTCACACAAGAAATTTTATTTGGTTTGCTAACTATAGCTGAATCCTCAGTCCACAAGCTAGGTTGCACGTTGAACTCTCAATTACAAAAGAGCAATGGGTCAAATCCTCTCGCGAGCAGGGAACCTCGCTTGAGCATGATTAGCAACAATTCAGTTAACAATTATGGTACTATGGATAGATTTGGGTTAAGTATTTGTAGTTAAAAGAAAACTAGAGAATGATGTTCGAATTTAAGTTTTTGAGAAACTAGAGCACCAAATGATCTAAACCACCGTAGATCCAGCTAAAACCTGGATCTATCAAGCACTGAGAGGGATCCAATTTCTTGAGGTGTATTTTTTTATTTAATTTATTTAATTTATACATCCGGGTTTAAGTTTTAAGTTTTTATTTTATAAACAAAGATCCATTTTTTTATTACTTTTCATAACTTTTTATTTTATAAGTCAACATGGATTTTATTTTTTTTATTTTTATTAATGGTCGACATTACAATATTTTATTTTTATTATTTGGTTATTATATTTTTACCCGACAAACACTTGACTCACAATATCTCCCTCATATTGGGCTTTAGAGTGCCTCTCGACGCAATGACCATTTTTCCTGCCTAGAAAAAAACTTGATATTTGGAAGGTTTGAATGGAGTACCGATCAGGAATAGAAGAAAAGTATAGATGGTGGGTTGTTTCAATGCAAAAGTTAAAGAGGAAAAATGCAAACATAATGAGGATAGACGAGAGATGAATTCAAAATATGAAGACGAAGGTTCCAGCAAAGAAGGAATACCTGAATTTAAGGAAAGTCTACTGAACAATGAAAAAACAAATGAGAGATTAAGTAATTTTTAAAAACTAGCAGAAAAGGAATCCCTATGTAACATAATTATAAAAAACAAAATAAGAAAAGAGGAATTCTCTTTTAATATAATTAGAAAAAACAAAACATTGTCTACCTTTCATATATCCTAACAAAATTGAAGTTTTCACTTCAAACTTTGGCTTATATTCTAAGTCAGGGATCAAATTTACAGAGACTGATGCTGTGATGATCGATGATTTGTTTTTCCAACTTTCTAGTAGAGATATATAGAGAGAGAGTTCTTACAATATATTAGCTTTAGCTAGGGTTTCCCCACTTTTAGTGGGGCGACTTGATCATTATGATTTTCCCACACAATATATTAGTTTTAGTTAGGGTTTCCCCATTTTTCCGTGGGTGACTCTTCATCATTGTGATTTGTTTAGAGAGGTTAGAAGTTAGATTTAAGTAATCAATTTAACTATATTTCACATTGAATTTGGTTAAAGATTTTGTTAATGGCTATTTAATATTGAATACTGTGAATATGGTTATTAATAAATCTAAATATACTCCAATAAATATAACTCAAATTGGAATTGGAGGTTTATATGGTAAAAAATATTATTTATTAAAATAAAGTTTAAAATTAAATATATGAAAAAAAAATTATCAAATATATATTTATTTAGTTTTTTTACCTAACTAATTTTTAAAAATTTCCCTTTTTCCAAGAACCATGGGCCAAAACCATTTTCAAACCCCTCTCTTCTAGAATCCATAGTTGAAAATAATTTTCAAGGCCTATCTCTCATAGAAACTTGTGGGCTAATCATTATAAACATATATTGTTTTTAATAAATATGGAGCTAATTATTTTTATTTTTTTAAAACTTAGTAGCATATAAAATATTTACCGATTTAACAATTGGGACCCCTAAATTTTCATGTATGGGTGGAATTTCCCCCTTAAATTTTCCATGGTCTTATTAATATGGAATAGTAGATAGTTGTGGATGGAGTTTATTAAATAAAATTCTTATTAAACCTGTGAATTAATGAAATGGATATTAATATAAAAATTTGTATTTATTCAATTCATAAACAAAAACTTTATTAGTCTAAATATAAAAAGATTTGGACTTCATTTAGTTTTAATTTTTTCAAATCTTGTTGGATCAATTTTTAGGGTGTTGGACCATTTTTTACAATAAAAAGTGGAACCTAAACAACAAAAGGTCATGATGTAGCAAAATATTAGACCGTCGCATTCTGTGACTGCTACAAAACTTTATACTACTTAACTTTTACCATTCGATTGTATATAATATTTTTTCATATATAATAATTTTGACAAAATGAATTTACGCTAACCATATTTTACAGGTATAATGTTGTTATTTTCATGGCATCATGTTTTTCCTTTTTGGGGGTTTCCCCCAATTGAGCAATAGTTGAGGTTTTATTTTCACATATTTCTAAAACATGGTTCGGAGATGATGAAGCATAAAGGAATTTATTTACAAAGTGGTGATATGCATGGCACATACTCGTATAAAATGGGAGTTTTTTATACTATTATTATCAATGAAACGTTTTTCTATCCAATTAGAGCATAATGACCTCCGGGAGTTTGTTATCCAAGACAAATTCTATGCAAATGCAAGTGCACAAGTCTTTGCCTTCCTTAGATTCAACTATGTAAGGGAACTTTAATGAGCAATCTCAAATAGCTTTAAGATTTTCTATGTTACACTAGATCATTGACAAATGGGGAAACATGAGCTACACAATTGTTGAAGAGGCCTTCTTTAATGGGTTGGAATCTATTTTTTGATGATTTAGATATAGGCTCTATAAGCCCATAAGGAATGGCCTAGAATATCAAGTCTCTAGCTTCTTTAGAATGGGATAATAAAACAAATCACCCTCCCCAATAAACAAGAAATGAGATTTGTCCCTATATGTTTGATGTCCAATTTTATGATATCAATTTATCTATTAATCGTATACGGATTGACCATAATCAAGTAAACAGACCAAGGTTCCCTCCAAGGGAATGTGAACATTTCTTCTTGGTTTTGAACTCCATATATGTAAGCTATAGGCATTACACTTCTTCTTCTTAGGGTGACTACATGGGATAATTTTTTACTTTAATGGAGCTAGAATGTATTTAAGGGACAAGTCTGCATACATGGTTCAGTTTGATGGATGTGCAGCTAGGGAGGTACCCATGAAAATGATGGCCATGATTTAATAAGCTTGGATGAAGTTTCCTTTATACTAAATGGTTCCTTTGAGGTAACGTATCTCAATACTGGTAGCATGTGGAGTTACCAAAATGTGATATGAAGCTCATACATAGAATATAATTGGGTCCTTAAACTGATGTAGCTCATATTGATACCAACTTGTCTTCTATGTGTTGTCAGTGATTTGGATAGCATTTATCCTTCCTATTGACCTCTTTTATTCCTATTCTCACCTCTCCAATACTTCCACCTTATAATATGTAGGATATTTTTTTATGTTAAGATAAATGTTAAATGAAATATCATCTCCTTTTTTTTCTTGTATTTTATGTTAGTGAACACTAAACAATGTGATCATATAAAGCACATTATATTTAAAGAATTTTAATTCACTTAATGTAACAAATTGAAATGCATCATTACATTATGTATGGCCCAAGGAAAGTGTTAGATTTGAGTATTACTTCAAAAGTGTTTAAGTCATGCTTGGGTGTGTTTCATATCATGTGGGATAAATGGTATTATATTTCCAAAGAATTTCATGTATTCATGTCATTTACTTTATTAGAAGCTTCCTCCATTGAATATCCATGTAAGAGATAACATTAGGCTCCTTTCTTAATTTTTTTCTCCATTATGTTCAATGCGACTATTTGGGGCATGAGCTCCTAATCCATTGGAATTTGTATTATTTTCCTCTTTCAAAAAATATCAAAAATTGATTTTGTATATTTAACCGCACTATGTCATGTGAAACAATGAAGGAAATCATCATTTTTTGTAGATTACAATGTAGGCATGCTTGACTACAAATGTGCAACTTGGATGGAGCATGCTCCAATTGTGATCCCACTTATTTAGAGTTATGTGGCACGTAGAGGCTTAGTTTCACTTTATATTGTCTCCATAACTCGCATTTTATATAATAGAGGAATGAAACAATCCTTCAATTCATTCATCCATTCATCATCATGTCTAGAGAAGTGAGGAGTGTGGTGTACTAGGCTCTCTTTCTCTTACTCTTCATTGAACAATTATCACTCTCTATCTTGTCATGCCAATTTTGTAGTGCCCCTAGACTACTGTAGACATTGAGGGCACCTGCTGAGTCACCCGACTATTTGAAACATTAATAAAATAACCCTATGATTTTATTTTGAGTATATTTATGATTACGATTGATTGATATATGTGCTTTTGGGTAGTTATTGTGAATGGACGATTTCATGTTGTTTAACGATTAACTTTGATATGAAAATTGTACGTATGGATAATGCTTAACGACTAGTTGTACAGTGATTATGTATTTGTCAACGAAATGTATATTTGATTAGAAGTTTGAATAAATCATAAATGTTTAACAATACTAGATTTAGAAATCAGATGATGATTATTGAGGACAGTTCTACTAATAAATTGTTGTGAGAAGTGTGTGTAGAAACAAGTGAGACAGTTCACCAACGGACACACAAAGGAACATGAAGGGTTGTAGAGTACGGGTAAATCACACACAGGGGGAGCGACGACGATGTCGACTTCCGACAAGAATACCACGCATGAGCAGATAAGCACTGATCCGCTTGCTCAAGAGGAATGCGTGAGAGCGTACGAGGTGGGACACGACGGAGCTGGTCAAGTATGAGTTGAGGGGCGCGCAGTGAGAACGGACTCACTCCTCAGCGCCATTAGTCCCTAGATAGCATGTAGACGGAGGATGGATGGTAACGATTCCTAAAATCCCTACAAGAGTTCCCACAAGTCAAAACGGAAAGATGGTGGTAGAAGGGCCCGACGATGCGGTACCCTATCGAGAACGGAAAGAATGGATGCAAGGACCCAATGATGCGGTACCATGCCAAGGAATGGAAACCATGGATGACTGGACCCGACGGAGTGGTGCCATGTCAGGGAATTAAAATTAAGGAACTAGGAGCCCAACGGTGCGGCACTGTGATCCTAGTGAGTTTGATTGTTAAATTTAACTGCATAAAAACTTATGAGAATAACTCTAGATTATTACTTAGCAAATGCATAAAAATAATTTAGGCATTTGCACATGAATAGCTATTTTTGTTGAGCATTTAAAATAATAGAAATCATTATTTAGGAGCAAAATAGAATCCTAAGATTAGACACCTAGTCAACTAAAAGCTAGGAGTTAATTAAAATATCTGGGGGACAAACTAGAGCAAACTTAGGGGTGTTGGTGCACTTCCCAGAGAAACTGACACTTGGATGGGTGAGTGTTTTAATTAAATAATTAATTAAAAATATGTAATTATGCATGAAGCGACATGTGTCGCATGAGATTTTCCTTTATAAGGAAGGCTTGGGGAATGGGTAAGGGGCCCATAATTTGGACGATTGTCGTAATATTTGAATGCCTCAAAGACTTGCTGCTATCTAAGGGTTTGGCTTAGAAATCCTGGTGGGAAGGGAAGCCCAAGCTGAATTTCTGAAATACTTGTGTGAGCTCTACGACCCAAAGCTTGGGGGAGGCCATGCGACTGAAAGCATGAGTCTATGGTTGGGTGGCGAAGCTAACGGTTGCTTCGCCTATGGTTAAACGAGCTTTGCTGGAGGGATCCTACGGAAGATGCAGACGGCAGTGGACAAGATGGTATCAAAGACAGGTTATGGTTTGTTTTAATTTGCTAAGTTATTCATTTATTTAGTTTATTTATCTATTCATTGTGCTTTCTAATCTCTTGTGCATCAAGTGGTTGAGTTTTAGGTTGAGCATGAAGGCCCCTACAGGAGGGGCACTACATTGATAGCAATGTCCTTGGCCTGATTTACTCTAGAGAAGGCATTGTCTACCAATGCCAACTATGTTGTTTTAAAAAAAAGCTGTGATGAGGATAAACACATGTTTATTGAATTGACTTTATGACAAGGGAAAGAAGAAATTGATTTTCACTGAACAATCGATTTTTTATTTAGTACTTTTTGTTTTTAGCATAAATTGCCTATTGGGATACATGTAGTGTGTGAGACCACGATCCACAAATAACACATGGATGGGACCTACCCTTACTCAAGAACAAAGAAGGGAAACATAGGATGTTGTGAGGGCAAGGGTCAGTCAGCAAACAAAGATAAATCCACAAAAAAAGGCAATTAAGAAAACATAATTTGTAAATGGTTCTAGAGTTTAATCACCAATAACTTATAAAAAGGACAAAGTCACCAGCAAAAAGTCTCTTCACACTTACAAATACATTCCATCCTGTTGTTAAAATATGTCTCTTTGGTTGACCTATCATAGAAGAATCGATATGTGTTGCAATTTACCATAAATCAAAGTGACATTTTGTAAAGTGAGCCTTCAAATAGATTTCCTTGGGATGGTGACTGATAATTCATTTCTTGTCAAGTGACAACAATGCTAAAATGTTTGCATGACTACTTTAGCAAGTGATTTTCAGGGTATTTTAAGCCATCTTTGCAACATTGGAATCAATATGGAAGTGGCATGCAATCACCAGAGTTAGTTGAGCAAGACTTGAGTATGACTCCAACCTTTTGAAGCATTGTTCTTGTTTCTAATATCATGCTATATAGATGTCAGAATCCATGTTGTTTGTTTTCCTCACAAATCAATTGAGGTCCATGGGTTGATTCCAAGGGTTATTTTGTTCCCATAAAGCTATTAGACATTAATGATATGTTTGATCAGTGAATTCATGTTGTAAAATGTATATTTTTTCATCTATATTTACTATTGCATGTCAAATGTTGTTGGACCATGTCCCCATCAAGAAACCATTTGTAATGGTAGTGAAATTTATGCCCATGTAGCTGGTTGTCGTGGATAGTTTCTTGAATCCCAATCATAACAAGCCAACACCTAGATTGCCATCATTACTAAAGATGGATTCTATGACATGGAGGAGACCTCAGATGACCTCAAAAGCCAATAGAGGCATGTCTTCATAAACTCTAAATGTTCATAAGATCTAATTTGGTGCTATTGTGCACTGGAACCATGGGACACTATGCAGTCTCAGCTAAGGATGGCTTTGTGGGGAGAAATATTGTTTGAAACATGTATTGTGATTAGGGGTAATTCATCATTTTGTGATCAATGGATTAAAAACATTAAGCTCAAAATGACCATTCGAACGCCCTATTGTAACTGCAACATGGTTTCCCATAACTTGCAACAAACATAACATTTTCGTAAATCATCCAATTTCCCAAAACAAGGTTTTGCCATCTGGAAACCAGGAAAGAGAAAATTATTGTCGAGTAAAGCATGAAAATTGAACATCAACATAAAGGACGCAATTTTCTTATCCAGTATGAAGTTGACTACATATTAATTAAAGTGAAAGAAAAATAATACATAATAAATTTAGTGAGCAATAGTATTGAGGTTTTATTGGTTCTTAATAGGAATGGAATCTAATAAATGAAAAAATCTTCGCCTGAAAATATATACAAATCACCCCCAAAATTGATTTGCAACTAGATATAACATTAGGGGTTTCTTTCAATCTCATCATGGCATCATGGTATCATATTTGAAAATGGATTTTTTCTTGAGCCTCATGAAAAGAGCCATTTCACCAAATTGCAAATAGATATTAGAATTCTATGCCCCTAAAAATCCAACTCTAGTAGGAAACTTTTTCTGTAAGGGCCTCAAAGCACAATTCCATACCACTTTTGAATGATATATTAAAATATTTTCAGTTTTCCTTGGGAAGCACTGATTATAGGGTGATGATGAGGGGTTTAATGTGTTAACCTTATTCAAAGTACTAGTACATGAAAAAATAAGACCTAGAGTCTTCAACAGTTAAGTATTTTGGGGTCAAAAGTAGAAATCACAAAAATATTCCTATATACAAATATCCAAGATTTAGAAATACCAAGATTTGAAGGTATCCCTGCAGTAGTATAAAATTCACCTCATCTTTTTGTCATGATGGCGAATTTTGTATGGGTAAAATCTTCAATAAAGCCTGAGGTTAACCCAATTGGGGAAAACTACATTACCAAAACTTTTGGAGAAAACTACAATACCAAAACTTTGTATGGACAATCAATTGAACAAAAGTTGGAGGCTCAAATATAAGCAACAAACCTAGCTCTTTTAGTTGCACAACATCTAGAAAATGTTGGTTGAAACAAGAAGGCTTTCATTGCATTACCTGATTTTGGGGGGCTTGGATACTAGAAACAAGTTAATTCCTCAGAGCATCCCCTACCTAAATTTTACCTATGTGATCAAGCCGAAACCCTCAAACACCTTTCTGGTTCTATTCATTTGTTAAATTAGCCTGAGATTAAGTGACTAAATTCTGCATCCAACTCTTCCCTGCCTCTATTTATTAAAAAACCACGGTCCCTTTTAAGATATAATACATCCTTGAGGCATTGAATTCCACGCACCATCACAAATTATCAGAATCAAAACACTCTTCTTCATATGGAAGAAATTAAATGATGCTATGTATTCCACAGCATGCTAAAGCATTTTTGGGCACATTAAGAGTCAATTATTTGTTCTAATATTTATATGCATATTACTATGTAGGTGTAGAAAGTTGAAATTACACCATGAATTGCGTTCATTTAAATTCTCCAAGTTACTGTAAACTGCATTACAACTAGATAATATTTAAAAGCTATACAGGGGCTGTGAACTTACTTTCCTTTGACTTGGCCAAGCACTTATTGTGCCCTTGCACCATAGCCATTTTCAGCACCATCCTACAGGCCCATCCATGATCCAATGCAAGTGTATAAGGATTTCTAAAATTCCTTATGCATCAAGAAATCAAAATATGTATCCACGTCCCAATGACCATGTTTCTTATTCAAAATGCACATAGAATATACCTTTCCCCAGTAGGAATTATCTTTAAGTCTGGGATCTGAAAAATATACCTGCCACAGTATTGAATCAAAAAATACAAGCAATCAACTAGAAGTTTTTCAGGTCATAATCAGGTAAAATGCCTCAAAAAGTGCCTAGACATAGAAAACCCATGCTGAGTGTCCATCCATATATGAATTCTGAAAATAAATGAAATATCAATCCTTTGTATCTACCAACTATTGGCTATAGACATTTGAAACCATAACCTAAAAATTCTTTGAAGCTCAATCTAGCATAAATTTGAAGGCCCTGAAACAGGCAGTTTTATAACAATCAAATTCAAGCTACAAGCTTTGAAATAACCCTAAACACACATAATTCAATTCCATAATAGACGCACCTCCTTCACTTTCATTCTTTGAAAGGATTTTTTTTGTTTTTGGATGCAAACAAGTCATAAAGAGAACAACAATCAATGAACTGAAATTACTTTTAGAAAAATAATTTATCACCGCAAAGTGAAAAACAAGAGAATGATCAAAGCAACAATAGAAGTGAGTACCAAATAGAGATGAAATTTACTGTATACATAGAATTTCCAATTATCATCTGCTGCAAAAATGTACACATGTTCCTTTTGATAAGGGTAGAAGAAACAACCACATCATGTCAAGAAAAAAGGTAATAAAATAGAAGAAAGAAGAAGGAAGAGAATAATAGAAATCATTGTTCATGGCAAATAATTGTTTGTAGAATGAAAAATCAATTGCTTTTCTTTTAATATATTCTCCTCTTCTTTCCATTTGATGCAAAATCAAATACTTTTTGCATTGTTGATTGTTAATTATATGCACATAAGACAAACAACTCTACATGTAATTGGTATTTCTGCTGGGACACAAGATAGTCATACATAGGATATGGACTTTTGAAAACATACATCATAAATGTAATAGGTAGGATAGGACAACAGAGCATTGGATGGTCCTTGTGACTAAATGATCAAATAATTAAAACTGGGCTTCAACACAAAGTCATCATTAAAGGGTTTGTGAGAAGCTACATCTTCTGAAGGGCCTGTAATAACTTTACTGCATAGCAAACAAGCAATGCTCTGATTATTCACTTCTATGAATGGTATAAAGTTACAAACAAGTGGACCTAAATCCATGTTCTAGTGGTAATAAATGTTAATGATTGTAGAATTATTGGCTGATGTGGAGGTGGTGAGGGGTGTAGGGATAAACAAGGGTAGGGGAGACATGCAAACGGAGGAGGAAGGAGCATATGGGATGTACAAATGGGTCAGGAAGGGAGTGTGAAGGGGAACCTAGATGGCAGGGATGAGGGGAGACGTGTTACCAGCTAAGTTGTACTTAGTTGGACTATCAAGTGAGCGGGAAAAGTTGAACATGTTACATGTTCATTTTCGATGATTTGATATCCAGTTGGCCTTTTAAAGGCCCCCGTTTTTAACTGTTTCCACATGTCCATGGCCCTGCGGGGTTTGTAACAAAACGTACTAGCATGGTGTTTTGTAAAAGACTTGGTTCCCTAGGACTTTTTGGCTAAGTCAGGTATTCCAAGGAGTTTTTTCACCTATCTATTATGTTTTGCATTAGTGCATAACATAATTAATTGGTTTTTCTCCTGCTCCTCCAAAGCTGGAATGCTTGGGGAGGCTGACGGGCCTTAGGGGATTGTTAAAGTCTATGGGTCAATGTATATGAACATGCTAGGCATTAATTTTGAGTCATATGGACATGTCCTAAGTCCCCCTAGGTTGTTTTTTAATTTTCAGCAAAGTTTAATTTTTCCGTAAATTGGGCCATTTTTTAATGGTTCAATTAAAAAATTTGTAATCGGCATAGAAGTGGCATAGGGAGGTCTTTTTTGCCTTAGGGGTGCTCATTTTCTAACTCAGAGCACCCCCTAAACCCACTCTTTCTAATGTTTGGGTGATTATTTTTCCACAAAAATCCAAAAAAGTCAAAAAACCCCAAAAAGTCATAAAAATTTGGAAAAAGTGAAAAATGACTTTAAAAAATTAATAATTTTTGGAGTAATTGAAGGTCAGTTTTGGATCAGCATCATTCAAGGATCATATTGGGCTGAAAACAATGACATATGGGCATCCCAAAGGATGGGAGTAACTTCCTCAAAAGAAGGGGGGCGCATTTCCTTCACATGGGCGCACTTGCTAAAATAAGAGCCCACGTTTTGGACTGCCTTGCAGCTGGTTTAATGCTGGCTGCGTGGGCACCTTTTGGGCTGCATATGGGAAGCTAAGAGAGTGGGGGGGACAGCCCCATCCACTCCTCCATTTGTGCTACCACTCCCACTCTCTTTTGGCAAGTGCGCCCTTCCTCACTTGGCCATTTTTTCTATATATTGTGAGCTCTTCTCTCATTTTCACTAGTTGGAGAGTGAGCAGAAATATGTACTAAGCTTATGCTATTTTGTTGATCAATACAAAGATTTTGGAGGTTCATATGTGTGATACTTTTGTGAGTGGTTTCATGGTCTCTTGATGTGGAGTACTTTGTAGCAATTTCAAGTTCCGTGCATGTAATTTCCAGCCATCAACTAGCCTGCTTGAAGGATTGGTAACGATTTTGTGGGGAGGAACAATTAATCTTGTTTGTATTAATTTGTTCTTGCATTTGTCATATTGGTTAGAGATTCAAAGTTTATATGTTTTCATTTGTTTATGCTCATACTATTTTGATTTCTAACCATGTGCATTTCTAGTTTGATGGTTTTTCTGTGAGTTTTGTTTGCTACAGGTTGACAGGTGTGAAGAGGAGGATAGCTTGTTTGCTCTCCATTTCTTCTTCTGTGTACATTTTGGTGGATCTCACCCTCGGTTTCCCACTTTCAAGCTTCCAAAGTCTTTGGTTTCAAGGACCATTCTGTCTCTTCTCTCTTCCTCAGCTTATAAAATCAAAATTTTCTTGGTCACTGGTTACGATCGAAGAGTGATTATTTGATCTATTTTTTGATTGATATATTCTTAAGTAGATCTGATTCATTCTTTGAGTTCTAATCTAGTTGTTCAAAGCTTTATCTTCCATTAGATTAGATCTTTCATTATCTCGCATCACCTTTTATTAACTGATTAAAACATTGCCAAAATATTTAAAAGTTTGAAGGAAATGTTAGATCTGATATAAAAGTTTATTTGGATGTCCAAGAGCATATAATTTGCAGCTCATAAAGCTTGCAAAGACCCCAAGCAAACAAGCATCACTGCTTGTTTTACTTGGTTAAATTTTGCAATTTTTAAGTAGTCTTAACACTTAGATTTTTTTTGGGTTTTTAGGAGGTGTTCGAAAGACACTCTTAAAGTGTTTTTGGGCGTCTTATACTAATATTTGCTTGCTGGTTTGCAGCAAAAGACGAACAGGTAGGAGGAGGTGCTGTCGAAATTTCAAGGATCTGGGCAATCTAGAAGACCAAATTTGAAATTTTGTAAAACCAATTATTTTTCATTGAAAAATTGTAAGCCGCTAAGTCACTTTAAGTAGACTGGGGCACTTCTCTAATCATTGTAACAATTATTAAATGAGAGCAAGTGGGCTAGCCAGTTCCCACACCCCATCCCCCCAGGGGTGGCCTGTGTCGTCTCTTTTCGTGGTGTGATTTTTTTAGAGTAGTTTACTTCTTTATTTTCGGCATTTAATAAAACTAACTAGGGTTAAAATCAACCTTGTTGGTCCGTTCCACTGGCGGGCCACAAGTTCACTCAAAACGTAGTTTTACCATTTTTTTTACAAACTCAAAACGCCCCCCTTGCTTTCCCGAAGTAGGGTTTCTATACAAGGTCTTGCCCGAGTACGTGCCTGAAAAGAGACTCCTGGGGTTTAAAAAAGATAAAATTTTGGTTTCTTAAAATTTTTCTAAAAAATACCAGGATCTTCTCCCATATGCTCTGTGGACGACTTGCAGCTCAGTTTGATCCATTTGGTACACATCAGAAAGGGGGATATGACTAGTAATAGGAGCTAACACTGCCCCAAATAAAAAACCCTTTATGTGAAAATCCGACACATCACGAACATTTTGTTGTCGTGGGGAAATTTCTCAGAAGGCTTGGGACAAAACTGAGTAGTGACCTCTTGGAAACCGTTAGGCTTGCCCTCGTTGGTACAGCATCTGAACACCTCCTTGAGACTCCGATTCAGCCCAAGCCTAAGAGGGAAGCCATGCTTCAAAATTTCGGACATGTTCCCCCGTACCTTGCGTATATTGGGAACCCACCTACCATAATAAAAAGATCACTTTCACATTAATCTTAAAATACACCAAGAACACTCACACTACATTTACTTTTCTGCTCATGCATTTATTTTACTCCATTACAAGGCACTGGTCTATATTAATGATATTTCATGCTATTATGATGCAAATGAATGATAATGATAATGAATGAGAGCAAATGATGTATTGATAAATGATTTGCTTTGCTTTACAAAAGTATATGTTGCTTTGTCTTGGTTATAAAAAATAGTTTTTCTAACTCCTAGATTAGATGCCTTAGTTTTCTTTTCATTCTTAGGGTCCACCCCCCTTGGCTTCGCTAGGAAAGCCTAGATGGAGGAGTCGAGTCCCAAGTGACAGCACTTGACTCTGACTTGCCCCCAAGGCCACACCAGCAGCTTGAAGACTTCTGCTGCGTTTTCCCCAGGTGTGGAACCAGGCAACAACAAGACGCATAGAGCATGAGAATGAGATTGTTGGTGGTCACAAGGGATCTAAAAAAAACCTTGATTGTTGCTAGTATTCGACAGAGGAAAGACATGGGTAAGTGATGCTGGAATAAAGCAAGTCTATTGAACCTGAAGCAAGTCAACTGATCACTTCTACAAGTGGATTCGTCAAATTTAAACTCTTTGTGGCAATGGTTGTCAATTCTTCCAAAACAATAATCATAAAGAGTTTTTTAAGAGCAAATTATTTTTTTATTGCAATTATTTAGGAAAAGGTCCTAAATATGAAATTCAATGGTGGTTTTAGATATGCTAACAAAATAAATATATATAATTCCTTTCACAATGTCCTGGAAATATTTTGCGCAAAGTAGAAGAAATTCAAGACAGATAGAAGCAAAAGCATAAGACATTCAAGCCAGACAAAAGAAAAATAAGTAGTCGAAGAAACAGTTAGGCTACCCTGACCCTCTATGAATTAACAAGACCAGGATTTGTCTTCAATATTAATGGTTCTACACACGTACTTGAGAGACAGGTAGAGCAATAATTCAAGTGGATGATAGTCGAGAAGCTCAAGACAATGGGCAATTTTGAACTCATTGGAACATTTATGCTGTTGATTTAAGGATTTCACCAATCCTTTACAAATTGTGGTGTTCTCCTAGAAGAATAGAAGCATAATCATGAAAATAAAGAGAAGCTTACAGAAAATATGCAAGAAAACGGATCCAAGCAGGATTGCTCGCAGGGCATTCATCAAAGCAGGGACCTGAACAAGGAGGTCACTAACAATTTGGAGGGTAAACTCATCATGCTTCCAGACAATATTGTTGACAAGGATGTTTACACAGAATATGAGAAGGCCAATAATGGCCCAATGGATAGTGCCAATGCTTGACTTTGGTCATAATCACTCTGAGTGCTCGACTACAATGGAGGGGAAGAAAGACCGATGGATGTGTAGAATGTTCCAGTCTCTAGATAGTTTTGAACATTCACAATAATGAATCAAGATGCTGGATTCTAGATAGTTTTGAACACTCACAATAAAGAATCAAGATGTAGACTGCTAACCAATATTAACATGTAGAAGCTAAATTTTCACATAAAACCAAGAAACAAACCTGTGATTCTGTAAGGGAAGAATGCGATTTTGACTCTAAAGCTATAGAATTCATAGCCTGCCTCTTCAAGAGCCTCCAAGTTCTCTCCAATGTTGTTCTATCCATGGAAACAATGGAAAATAAATACCCAAATTTGAAACCAACAATTGTTAATGGCACAATTTCGTCAATGGGCATATGTTATCCTAATAAATTCCCCAAAACACCTTAAACTATTGGGTCGGGCAGGTATGGTTTTGTTTGGAATAGTGCTGTCACACCCTAATAGATGTATCGGTTTTGGGGGTCCGTTGAATCATTTTCAAGGGATTTCCTCCGTAAGAATAGGTGGTTGTGGATATGGTGCTTGTAGCAGTGCATATCCTACAATAGCAGAACGCCCAGTTGCACATTAAATGGACCAAAATCCAATCCTAAATCTAGATCAAGAATCAATTTTAGTTTCATAGCCTATTGATCTAGTGGACACCCAATTCACAACTATTTTCTTCTCAGAACCTACCTCGCTACATGGAACCCTCCTCGCTTCCCGCTAATGGAAATATTTGGTACGAATGGTCTACATGGACTAGTTATTTGGCACCAATGTGTTGCTTTCCTAGTTATCTTGGTAATTCGAGGAAGAAATATCCATGCATAATTCAAGATAATGGTTCAAGGTCAGTCATATGTTTTAGTTCCATCGATAGTTTAGGTTCGAGTTGGAGGTGTTGTGGTCATAATTCCAATTATCATTATTAGTTTACATGTTGCATTATCATTATATAACATATGTTTTATGGTTATTGTATATGATATGTATATATATTTGGTTTATTTCATATTGTTCTACAATGTTATATATATGTGTGTGGGGGGTATTTATATCATATATTTTATTTATTTTATATGCTTTTGTGTTATATTATAGTATATGTTTTATAATTTATATATGGTATTTTTTTAAACTATATAGTATGTAATATATTTATATATATCTTTTGTGGAGAGAGTGATTCAATTAGCAAGCATATTTTGTGACTACTATTTACCTCTGAGGATTTTTGGATGTGATCCGGTATAGTAGAGTTTTTTTATTTATGTCGATCTAAAATTCTTGATTGGTCTGATACTGACATGTTATTAAGCATATCCATAGCTGCCCCGATGCATGCTTTATACTATAGTAGTGGGTCTAACTTGGGTGGTCTAGGTCACGCTTTCTTAATCTTTGTGATCCAAAATGGCCAAGGATATTGGGTGTAGCAATATGGCCAACATGTTCGTGCACTTATCCTGCACAAACTTATGGGTAATGTTAATTAGGATTAATTTATCAGAGACCCCCTATGACACGAATCCATCTACAGTGTTACAATTTACTAATTTTTAACACTTTAGATGGATTTAGAGACCCCCTACATAGGGGATCTCTTAATCCATCTAGGGGATTCAGAGATCCCCTAGATGGATTCAAAGATCCCTTATGTAGGGGGTCTTTGAATCCATCTGTAGTGTTAAAATTTAGTAACTTGTAACAATTCATTGTCAAAATTGCGATTTTTCATTGTTGAAGTAACACAATTAAAAATGACTAACATAAACGACTAATTCATATTCTTCTAGCTAGTCATATTTTATTCCTTAACTAAATTAGTTGTTTATGTTAGTCATTTTTAATTGTGTCACTTATTATCTAGTCATATTTTTTAACCCATGACTAAATTAGTTGTTTAAGTTAGTCATTTTTAGTTCGGTCACTTAAAATTGCTCAAATTTGGTAGTAAATCACTTAAAAAAACTGTGGTGACTAACGTTTTTAGTCATGTAGTCACTAATTTCTAATTTTGTACTAGTGGATTAACGGGTGTCCCCCCAGCTATGACTTAGGTTGTAACACCAATAAGCCTACATGGTATTCCCACGAATCGACGGTGACCACCAAGTCATCTAAGATTCCTTCAGGTTTGATATTGGATCTATCATCCAGTTCTAGTATGGTAGGGGTAGGCTTCAGATTAGTGAGTCCCAGCTTTCTTACAGTTTCTATAGTCATGACATTTATGGGTGCACTTAAATATACCAAGACGTTGGGTATCTGAGTATTCCAAATGTATACTATGAGAGTAGGGTTACCTGGGTCGTCATACTTAGCCAGCGGAGCCCTTCCCATTATCAATTCAGATAGTTTTCCCATTACATGGACTATAGGAGGGTCTCTAGGTTTTCTTCCTGGATTTTTCACGCACAGATCTCTAATGGTCTTGGCATAGATAGGTACATCATGGAAGGCTTGTAATAGTGGAATTTTGACATATAGATTCTTCAATTCTCCTAAGAGATTGAACCAAGGTTGTTCCACTTCCTTTTGTAAGGATAATCGTTCAGGATATGATGGTTCTCTTGTCAGTTGTGTAGGTTATGTACTTCCTGTGTTTAAGTAGGATTTTCAGCATCCTTGATGAAGGGGAATGTTCTGTTAACTGAATTCTCAAATTGTTGATTCATTCTTGCTTCAGTCACTTAGGATGAAACATCCTTAATGATGATGGGTTCCACTACCCTCCCTGATCATAAATTTATGTCATTGCAAGAAATTTGGGAAATGGAATAAGCTCGCATGTTGGCATTTTCAAATTGATGTACTGCCTTATTGTTCGGGCTAGGGTTAGGTTATGCAGGCGGTTATGGTCATAGTGGTACATTCATAGGTGTGGCATTGTTATGGAGTTGCAGCTACAACTGCTAGTACTGTTGGTGAGGATATTGTTGGTGAGGAGTTTGGTTGTGAGGGAACTGATTTCCTGGGTAGGATTTTCTCCAACCAAGAGACCAGGGAGCTTGTCGATTTGATTGTTGTTCCCATGGCATCCAGTTAGGATTTTGCATTGAATTTTCAGGTGGGTGCCATTGGTTATTGGAGTAGGAATAATGTGAAGGGAATTGTGTATTCATATTATTCCAAAAAGGTGATGGGTCTGAGTTCATACCTTGATTCCGAGGTTGCCAAGGATTCTTTTGAGCAATAAAATAAGATTGCTCCACATATGAAGTAGATGCTTGTAGGAATGCTTTGACTTTGGGCAGGGAAGGACATTCTTTGGTGTCATGATCCAATTCACATATTCGACATATCTCCACTTTGTCAAGAGGGCATTCCTTCAGGGGGTGCTTCTTCCTGCATTTAGCACATAATACACCAAGTGCTAAATCTTCTTCTGCTTTCCTCTGTTTTTCTCTCAAGACATCCAACTGTGAGGAGATGGAACTCATCATGTCTGTTTTAAATTTCTGAAGAAGGTTTCCTATTTCTGCCCGAGTGGTCCATCCACTGGATGACTTCTGTGTCCTAGTGAGGACATCTCGATCTCGGTCTTTGTCTCGATTATTGGTTCTAGAGGATCCACTAGAATATCTCCGACATAAGTCAATGATCTTTTCAAAGGGTTCCTTTGAAATTCCCCCCTTCCCCAACAAATTCAACATGTCTAGGAAATCTTCTCTGATCCCACGCAGCAAGATAATCTTTAGTACATCTTTCCCAATGTTGGCATGACAAAATATTCCAAGCTCTCCTCTTCTTTTTGGACCATTTTAAACAGTTCTTCTCTCTTGTCTTTAGTTCTGCAATAATATTTGTATTTGGAAAGAAATATCTGTTTCATCTGTTCCTAGGTAGTAATGGTTTCACGTCCCAAGCTAATGAACTAGCTCAAAGGGTTTCCTTTCAGGGTGGCTGGGAATAATTTCAGTTTCTGCGCACTGAAGGTATAGTTGTAACTACGATAGAGGATATCGAATTTAAAAAGAAATTCCTCTAGGTCTTCAATGGACTTGCCAGGGAAATTCGGCAACATTGACGGTGATATATTCTTCGTAGGAGCAGCCCCATGTACTTTTCGAATCGGGAATTCTAGCATGACAACCATGTATCCATGTTGGTTGTCACGTGTCTCTTATGTTGGTTGTGGAGCCAGATCTTCTAGTCTCATAGATGATATTGTATCAGTCGTGTTTGTACCCCAGTTTTATATGATATGTAGTTGGACTGTACAATCACCCCAGCGGGGGGATGTGGGGGGGCATCGCCCCCCCACGGGGTTCCAGGGGGGACCATCCCCCCTGGATGGGGGGTCCGGGGGCAGCGTCCCCGAAGAAAATTTTTGGGGCTGTTTTCGCGAGCTGTTTTGCGGGCCCATGGTTTTGGGTATCCCGTGGTATTTTCCCATTGTATTTCCCTTATAAAATAAATACATTGTAATATGGCTAGGGATGAGTATGATGTATTAGGTTTTATGCATTGTAAAGATCTCTAAGATCAAGAGAGATACTGTGCAACATAGAAGAGGAAGTGTAGTGGTTGTGCTGCAGGTTGTATCCCTTCACCTTGTTGGACGGTAATAATAATAAGGACTGGAAAATTCAGTGTGGACGTAGCCCAAGTTGGGTGAACCATGATATATCTGTGTCTCTCTTATAATGTGTATGTGTGATTATATTTGCATTTATGTTTATTGTTATTTCTCTGCGATCCTGTTTTTCTAACATCTTATTCATGGCCATTAGGATGTTCATTATTTCCTTCATGTTCTCCATTATCCATGTTTCCCCAAAATTTTAGTGCTTCTTTAACTCTTTCTTCCTCTGCCATTTCTTCTTCTTCTCTCCTCCTTTCTTCTTCTTGCCTTCTTTCTTCTTCTTCTTCTTCTTCTTGGTGATGTTCCAGCCACTCTTTTTTAGGGACTCTGCACCCGTTGATTCAATAGATTTCCTCTCGACCTTCTGCACCCAAAGCACTTCCTTTATCTTGGGGAGGTTTCTTCTTTCGAATGGGCATTGAAGGTTCCATTTCATTCTCCACGGTTGATGTAGATGTTTCAATATTAGGAGGAACAGAGTTTCCCCTTCCTAAATATGTATGTGGTAGTCTGGTATAGGAATTAACTTTGGCAATTATTTCATCAATGAATGTCTACCTTCCCAAACCTTGGTTACCGCCATGACCCCTCTTCCACCTGCAGGGCTAGTATTTTGAGGGGGTTCCCAAGTTTTTCTTCTCATATTCATGCATGCTTCAAATAATCATAGTTTAATGAAATCAATTAATCAACTATTATCTATGTCTATCAATTACCATCCCTAGAAATGATGCCAAAATGTTGGTCACTCTATATCCTAATCAATTCTAATTAACATACAAAATGCTCAATATAAATTGTCAACCCGGGTAGGTCTTTTATTTCAAAGGAAATTAGCATAATCTATGCATAAATGCTCAAGTAGCTGATTGAATAAAAATGAAGATCAATTATCCTACCTAACTGCTCAGTCAGCTCAACTCATTGCTAAAACTTAATTTAAATTATCCATCTAAGAACTTCAAGGACTTCTACTTTCCTACAACATCAATCCAGCAGTTACTGATCTAGGAATAAATAAACTAGAATTACTTTTGCAAGAAGTTAAATCCTAAAAATATCAAACTATAGTACTCAAAGCACAACATGTCTAATTCAATTAACAACTAATGTAACTAAATTCATAACATGTCTAATTTAATGAATTCTAGGAAAGATAAACAACAGTAAAGAACTAGAATTAAGCTTGAACCATAATTTTACTGAATTGGAAAATTCTAAGAAAGATAAATGACTGAAAGGAATCAAAGTTGAGCTTGACTGCACACTTTGCATCAGAGGAAAACTATTCTACATATTCGACTGTCACACCACATTGTTGCAGCACACCAAAGGAAATGCAATTCATAAATGACTACTGTTGTAGCTAACTGAAAATATGCCTACTGTAAATCCACACTTAAAATAACTGAAATGAAACTAAAAAATCTATCTAACTCGATTATCTCTGTGAGAAGGTGAGCCCTAGCCTTCTAATAGAGATTCCATGAACTAACACAAATTAAAACACAAAGATATGAAGAATTTTGTTCCTTATATTAAAATGGTGAATCACAGTCACAGTACTCTGTTACAGCTCTCACAATCAAATGTTAATTAGCCAACCCCAGGATCAGAACGCCTTCTTACATTTATACACAAATGACTTGAATTCGTTCCACAAATATCAAGCAACCATGAATATCTACGATCTTCAGGCTGTCGAATTACAATAGAACAGTTGCAGCCATAAATTAACTTGAATGAGATTGTTGCATTCAGGCCTAGGTTGTTACTTCATACTGTTAGCAAGCTGAATAGATTCCAACTAACTGGACGGGATGATACTAGGATATTTTGTCATGACCCAGTCACATCTGACCTCGTGGAGGAACTCTTGAATTGTCACAGTGATATGTGGAACCGCACTTAAGAAGGGACAATTGGCGCCACGCATGCCTCTTCTCCATAGTTTCAATGAGCTGCTACACCTGTGGTCTTTTCAAGGCTTCTGAACTATCTTTGTGAAGTCAATTCATATTAGCATAAATTAAAGGATAGAGTTCATAACCATAAACAAATTTAGGCATTAATTAAATAAAACAATAATAGATTATACCTGTTGCAATCCATGCTCTGCTTAAGAAGATACCTTCTTAGGTTATGAAATGGTGAGGCAAAAACAGGGAAAAAGGTGTGGATAAGTGTATGCAAAAAGGGCTATTTTGGGGCCCAACGCTAACAAAGTAAAGAGAAGGGTTGACACAGGTTCCTAACATCCCCTCCCCCTTAGAAAAATCTTTGACCTCAAAGATTTAGATGTGGAAATTGTTGTTGAATCTAAAGTAGTGGTTCCCATGTAGCATTCCGTGGTTGCATTATGTGCCATTGAATTATTACCTCTGTGATGGATTGAGAACGGAGCTAACAATTGTGCCTATTGAGGATGGAATCCAACTCCAAAATGATGGATCCTTCATTATCCAGTTTTGGTAAAACTGTTTGTGCTATGAAGTTGGTGCGGAGAACTTTCTTTAGACAAGAGACATGAAATACTGGATGAATGTGAGAAGAAGGAGGAAGTTCCAATTTATAAGCAACATACCCAATATTCTGAAGAACCTTATATACCCCATAGAACTTTCAAGCCATCTTATGACACCCTTTGAGTTTCAGGGAGGATTGCTTGTAAAGCTGTAGACGAAAAACCATATCACCTACTTCAAAAGTGTGCCCAGAATGGTGTTGATCGACTTGTTGTTTCGTTCAATTTGTTTCCATGTGAAGATTGTCTTGCAAAATGCGAATAATATGATCTCGGGTTCGAAGAACCATGTCAAATGCCTGAAATGGTTGACTATTAGGGGTGTATGGAAGAAGCAATGGTGGTGCATGAACATAGACTTCTTCTTATGGAGTCATTTTAGATGTAGTGCGATAGGAGGTATTGTACCACCATTCAGCAAGAACGAGCCACTTTTCACACAGATGTTGTTGTTTGGAGGTGAAGAAATGAATATATGTTTCCAAACATTTGTTGATAACTTCAGTATGACCATCTGTTTGTGGGTGATACAATGAACTCATCTTCATTTTGGTGCCAGTGTGGCGAAATAGTTCTGCCCAAAAATGACTGGTGAAAGTTGCATCACAATCTGAGACAATGGGAGAAGGGATTCCATGAAGATGGAAGAATTGGTCCAGGAAAATCAGTGCAACTGAGGAGGTAGTATAGAGATGGTTGGCGGCACAAAAATGACTATATTTGGAGAGGCGATCAACTGCAATCAAAATCATTGTCTTCCCTCCATATTTAGGAATCTTATCAATGAAATCCATAGAAATATCTACCCAAATCTATGTAGTGATGGGAAAGGGTTCGAGCAGTCCTGGAAGGAGTGTCATTTCTCCCTTGTTGCGTTGCCAGGTGTCACATTCAACCACTATCTGTTGAATTTTCCTTTTCGTTCCCTTCCAAAATAAGTAACGTCGTGTACTCTCATATGTTTTGAGGAACCCAGAGTTCCCTACCGATGGAGAAGCATGGATTTCATAGGAGACATCTTGTTGAAGATTTGTGCTCTGGGGAAGCACTAGACGACCCTTGTATCTTAGGGAAGAACTATCCCAAGAGTAATGCGATACAAAAGAAGGGTTATTGGACAACCGTTGGATGATTTGAGATAATGAGGATTCATTGACATAGCCCTGTTAAACAGTTTGCAACCGATTTTGAACATCCATAGAAATAGTTGAAAGATAAACTTGGTCATCAAATGTGTGAGAAAGAGAATCCGCCACAATATTGTGCTTAACCTTCTTGTAAGTGATCTCATATTCATAACCCATGGGTTTTCTAACCCATTTCTATTATGATGGGGAGGAGACTTGTTGTTCCAGGAAATATTTCAGACTCTTGTGATCAGCGTTGATGCATAAATCATTCCGTAATAGGTATGGTTGCCACTTCTGTATTGCATGCAAAATATGCATCATTTCTTTCTCATGTGTAGAGGTGACTAAATTCTTATCGGAAAGGGATTTGCTGGTGAAGGAAATGGGATGTTCATATTGAAGGAGAACAACACCAATTCCATTGTCACAAGCATCACTCTTAATCGTGAAGGGATTGGAAAAATTGGGCATAGCTAGAACAAGTGTAGTAAACATAACTTGATTTAGTTTGTCCCGAACGAGCATCTCAATCTCTGTCTTTTGGTGAAATGGGTAGCGATAGTGCCTGATGTTGGGAGGAACACATCCAGGAAGTATCTGAATACGATGGTCCTCTGGTCTTGAAGGTGGAAATCCCACTTGTTCAGCAAATACACGTGCATATCTATCCAAAATTTGTTGTAAATCCAAAGGAGTAGAGGAGATTGTTGATGGGTGCATCTGATTGAAATGGAGGTGAGCAATGACACCATGTGAATTATTCTTAAGGATCTTTTCCATGCGATGTGAACTGATGATGTTGAGAGTCCCTGGTTGTAAGCTCTTCAATGTGTGTTTTTTCTCATTGACTGAAAATTGCATCCAAAGTTCATCAAAAACCCATAAGATAAGCCCAAGTGTATGTAACCATTGAGTGCCCAAAACCACATCACATCCTCCTAAGTGAAAGGAAAACATGTCAGAGCCCATGTTTTAATCTCCAATAGAGATACACACACTATGACACTTCCCCTTACAAGGTAAGGTGCCCCCATTGGCAATCATGACTTCAAATATGGAGCAAGGATGGAAAAATCAATCAGCCTGTTTGGTGATCTGGTGGTCAATGAAGCTATGAGTGCTACTAGAATCAATGAGTATTGTAAGAGGGATCTTATTGAAGTAACCCTTAACCCACATTGTGTTTGGGGTAATGACTCGGGCTAAAGAATGGAGAGATATCTCTAGATGGTCGTCCTAAGAAGGAGGGTCAACATGCCACTGCTGAATGTCGACCTGATAATCTACTGTATTTTGAGCTTCTTCCCCAATTTTAGTTGTAGGTGGAGAATCCACATCCAAGAGATAGAGATTTTTCTCAACGCATCTATGTCCCTGAGTGAATTTCTCATCACAATTATAACAAATCCCTTTTTCTCTATGTGCCCGCATCTCTGCTTTAGACAAATTCTTGATAGGAGTTTCCCTAGGAGCTGGCGTGATGGGAGTTCGTTGGGAAACCATATTTCTGAATGGACCAAAAGTGGATTTGGAGCATTGTTGGGCTGTGATCTTGTCCTCCTCTGACTTAGCCAACCTGAGGCATTCCATCATTGTGCTGGGAAAAAACATTTTAACCTCAGATCGGATTACATCCTTCAGACCACTGACAAAACAACTCTTGTAGAATTCCTTAGGAAATCCTTCTGTGTGATTCGCCAGTTTCTAAAATTTTGTCTGATACTCTCTCACAGTGCCAATTTGGCGAACTTTAGTGAGTGCTTCAGTGAAGTCATCAAAAGCACTAGGGCCAAATCATTGCAAAAGGAGTTGGAAAAAATATATCCATTTTGGCTTTGCATGAGCCTTGATGTACCAATGGAACCATTGAAGGGATTCATGTTCCAAATGAAAGGATGCAAGTGGAACTTTGTTGACATCAAAAGTATTATGGAGATTGAAATATTGTTTTTCCCAGTATATCCATCTAGTTAGATCATCACCATTGAAGTGAGGAAAATCAAGCTTCGGCCCATGAAAAGTGATGGAAGAACAGAACCCCGTGTCTGCAGAAGACTCTTGTTGTCGTCTATTGTTCATGGGTGATGATTGAAGATGGAGGGCAAGAATTTTTTCAACAATATCTTGAAGTTTGGTTGTGAGGGCTGCAAGTTCTTCCTCCATGTTTTTTTCTCCTGCACGGGTGACAATCATAATCAGGATTTTTTTTTTGGAAGAATGGGTAGAAAAACAAAAACAAAAACTTCTTTAGTAAAGGAAAATTTGGATTTGGGAAAAACTCTGATGGGTAATTGGGGTTTGGCTAGGTTTTGGACACTTTCTAATGGACATGGAAGTAGGAAATGGGGATTTCAGATGCGGGGTGAAAGAACGGAAAAATTTGTCCAAGAGGGACAAAGAAGCAAAAATAGGAAATGAATAGTGTGGTGAAATTTGAAGGTGGTTGGGTGAAAAACGAAGAATTTATGGAAAACCCTAAAAATAGACAGATGTGGAATTTCTGGCTATAGGAAGTGAAATTTGGGATAGGGTCCTCAGGAAGGAAATATGAAGAATGGAATTGCGGGGGTGCTAGTGAATTTTCAAGGGAAACAGAGTTAAAGCAAAGAAGATATGAAGAAAAAACAAAAATTTGTAAAAAAAAAATATGGAATTGATCTACAACGGCTGGAATTGATTTGCAATGGCTCTGGACAGATGTAATTTGCTATTTATCAGCTGGAAATAGATATGGACCCCAAGTGTGCTCGTATTCATTAAGGTTCATGGGATTCACTTGGATACCAATGGTGTATAACGACTTGCGTATTAGGGTAGTACCCCTCACTCCACAGATAAGGTAAAGCTTATAATCGCTTTGCCAAAAACAACAACTCTTGGTTCACCTCATAGGTGGGAACTAGTCAATCAGGTAGGGGCCATTACCATTTTCGCTATCAAGTCATCTCAATGAGCTAGCTACTTCGGGGTTGTGTGGTACTCCTCACAATGAGTTTTAGGGCTATGCTCAGGTCTTCTCACAATTAAGTTGATAGGGATTATTCCCAGATATGAACCTACAATTGAAAGGAACAATACCTGATACTCTCTCACAGTGCCTAGAATCCACTGCGAATATATATATATATGTTGGCAGAAATTCCACCCAGCGAGCCCAAGAAAGTGCTATGATACAAGATGTGGTGAGCCTCCAGTAATTAAATGATGAAAATGCACAATATATCAGAAATAACAGAACACTGAAGGGATTTATTGATCGCAGGGCACTTCGAGGGGGAAACCTCCTTTGAGAAATCTCAATACAAATAACTCATGGATTCCTTCAATGGCCTCAACACATATTTATATATTAAGTCTAAGCTAAAAAACTATTACTCCCCATGAATGTGCGATAATACAATATACTCACGGGACGACTTACAAAGCATATGCATCCAATAACAATATACTAACAATATGGAATAAAAAAATATACTCAAGGGACAACTTACAAAGCATATGCGTCCAACAACAATATACTAACAAAGTATACTAACAGGTTCCTAACAGATGCATCGAGCATGGGCATGAATCTTTTAGAAGTGAAGCATGTGACTAAGAGGCTTTGGAAAATGACAAAGGCTTCAACAAGGGGATCATTGTCAAGGGGCTTCGACAATCAACAAAAGGATTTCAAAGGGAAGGCTTTGAAACGAAAAAAAAGTTTATGCAATCCTGTTTTTCTAACACCTTAAGGTTTCTTAAATGACACGTCCATTAGAAAAGGTTTCGTCCAAGGGAAAGATTGGGTGCCCAATTATTAGGATGATGTAGTGATACCTCATATAAATTAGTTGGGAACACAAGATCTAAGAAAGGAGGATACCTAGAAATATTCAAACAAAAGAGTTAAGGAAAACCTTAAATAGCTATGTGGTAGAAAGGGTTGCTGAGGTAGAGAAACTAAGTGAACACATCAATTACGACAACAAACTTTGATAGAGAAAGAGGTGGCAACAAGCAAATCAGGGGATACTAGGATGGAGATCCCAGAGCTTCTATTTGTTGTATTTTGGGTATTAGGATGAAGGCCACACCCCATTTGTATATCAGGTTACAGTCGTTTCCCATACCACCCTTTGCATTTTTTTCACTTAATAAAGACTTGTTAGGTGCCTGGTTTGGGAACCCACTTGATTTATCGTGGTGTGGTTTGTTCTCTTTGTTATTTAACTGTTAAATTGGCTAAGTCTAGAACACACACATAATCAAATCTAAGTCAAAGTGTAGGTTGGGAAATTTTTCCTAAACGATGGGTAGCTTACAAAAAACATACGGGTGTGTGTTGAATGAAGATGCATAGTCCACCAAAGAGTAACCTCAAGTGACCAATTCCTCAAGAGAAATTCTAGGTGGTGTCTCATGATTGCCGATGTTTGGGAAATCCTACAAAGAAAAGCTTTAGTGTTGTGATAAAGACCATCCCCAAGAAAAGAAAATGAGTTTTCATCTAATAATTTTAGGATGCTATGATCTTAGCCCGCATTCTCACTTAGAAAAAATAAAAGGTAAACTTTATAGCTTAATTGTTGGGGTATTTATCATTGTTATTTAAAGATTATTCGCATATTCATTATTAAAAAAACTCTCTTTGGTACATCACATGGAAACCATCATTATTTCATTACAAGATAGAGGATTGCCAGATCTCTAAAAACTTGTAAATCCGAATATGCTAACTTCACATCATTCTTATAAAACACGTTTGATATGAAATGTTTTATCCTCAATTTTGATTACATATGATAACTACTTAAGACAATAATAAGTCTCAAATATTTATTGAAAATAGTTGAGAGATGCCAAAGATGTAGTTGATAGGTAGGGTTATTGTGGTTTCATATTTTTATGACTACATTTAATTATTCAAATTAGAAACTATTAAATTAATTGTTAATAAGATCATTTTTATTTATGAATCTTTTCTTTCGAGATTATATAATAATATTGGATCACAATCAAAATGATTAAACTAAACATTTAAAAATAAATTTTCGACATTAAACCTAAACCTAACCTTTATTATTGATTCTATTATTATATGTTATTTAATATAAATAATCTAAATTTTCAATAATGCCATATTATACTCTTATTAAAGACGATACTTTGTCCTTTTAACTAGCTAAAGAAATGATTCATGATCCTCTCCAAGAAAGTGATGATCTCAAGAAGTACGTTAAACTCTGGAGATGACTATTACTGGTGCTAATTCCTTGGGTACATAGGAATGAATCTCTATTGCAGTGGAAGGAGGTGCGGAAGCGGGATTGCCCCCTGAATTGCTTCTTATATGCGGTAACGTTGTAGAATGGGGCTGGCTATGAGCTCGTGGAGAGCTTCTTCCCCTGGCGTTGTGCTCCTTGGATCGGGCTCGGAGGGTCTCTGTGCGCGAGGGTATTTCCTGTGATTGAATTGGGAACCGGGGGTGAGGAAAACGCAGGCAACAATCTTTTCATATTTTAAAACCCCAGGATATGGTTTATGAAATACCCATGCTGCTTGGATTTCGATGCTATTACCATTGGAATTGATATCGGAAACCTTTAACCTCTGACTTGACGGTGCCCATAAGCTGTAGACATGGGCATTTGATGCCGTGAGATTGGTCCACTTGAGTTTTTGATCTTGGTGCTGGGAGGAGGTATAGCTGGGGATTGCTGGTGGTCGTTCTTGAATACCTGATATGATTGTGTGACGGGCCTATCAGGGGTGTGCGGGGATCTTGAAGGAGTTCGTGGTGATGATGATGCATGAGTGTTTTGTGGCTTGGGGGCCGGTCACTTGCTGGTTTTGATTTCTTTTTTTCTGAAATTACTGTTCTGGTCGCACTGTTTGCTTGTCAGGTGCCAGGGATTGCTGATCTAGATGAACTGTGGGACCGACTGGGGTGGAATGGAGGCGGTTGTGGCTTACCCTTCAGATGGGGTACATGATCGAGGCAAGATTGCTGTAGGTGTTGACAATGTGGAGGTGGTTGGTTCTGGGGCTTTTTCTGGGCCCGCGGTAGAGCAGAACCGGGATGGGCAGCATTTTAATTCACCTTCCTCTGCTGGGGCGACCATTCATCGAACTGGGGTATCTGCGAAGGCTGAATCACATTTATTTTCAGCGAAGAGGGTTAAAGATCGGAAGAGAAAGGATAAGTTGGTGTTGGGGGTAGATGTTACAATGGAAGAGGCGGAGGATTTCACCCATACTGCTGTGTTTGGACATGTTCGGGGTAGAAGATTTGGCCGCAGTTTCCTTCAACGTTGGGCGGCTGAGCAGTGGAAGGATTTAGTGTCTTCTGCCCCTGAGATTCGGGTGTTGACGAAGGGTTGGTTTTCTTTCATTTTACCGAACAAAGGGGAGGCTGATGTAGTCTTGAGTCGACATTGGTCGATGTTGGGCGTCCCTATCATTCTGAAAAGATGGACTCCCTTTTTCGACTCTACTTCGGAGAAAATTGATGTTGAACCGTTGTGGGTGAAGCTTCCTGGATTCCCCATGCACCTGTGGAATGAAACCCAGTTTGCGGAGATTGGGAATTTTATCGGTGTTTATGTGTGTTCTGATTACTCCCATCAAGCGACTGGAAAATACATGGTGGCAAATATTTTGGTTAATATTGACCTTCGACTGGGGCTCTCTGCTGAGATTACTGTACAAACAAAGGATGGGGACTTTGTCCAAATGCTGGATTATGTGGGTGTACCGTTTAGGTGCCACCACTGCCACGTTCATGGACATCTAGTAGCCAGCTGCCCCTTATCTTTTCGGGGTAGTAAGCCTATGGTCGCAGATCGAGTTGAAGAAAGTGTTGATCCTATGTTGTCGACGAACACACCGGCGGTGGAGACTGAAGATTGTGGGCCAACAATTGTCCGCGGAGGGATCTCTGATACTGTCGTGCCTTCTGACAACCGCGGGCTACTTGGTGCTGAGGCAACTTTGCCTTCATCGGCGCACACGGAATTAGAGACTATAGGGTCTGCGGATTCGGTTGATTTGGGGACCTCTTATACTGCAACTCCTATGACTCGGGCCTACACCTGCGAGCTACGGGAGATGTCCATTCTTCGACGGGGATCACCTACAAATCCCCAGGGTATGTCTGATTTTATTTCAGTTGCTGATTCTTTATTTGCTGTATCTGATGATTTGGGGGGGCGAAGTCGTGGGCCTCCTCCACTAGCAGGTATCGATCCACTTTGTCCTGTTGCTAATTGTTTTTCGTCTGATGTGGACTCTGTATCCACGCCGTCCTTTGAATCCACTAAACACACTTGCTGTTCCGAGGGTCGTAGTATCCGCTATGCCCTTAGAAACAGGGAGATTGCTGCTGACGGATCGGGGGGGAAGGGACTTCCTGCATTGGATTATAGTCTTGGGGGAAAGGGTCGGGGACGAAAATCCCTTTTATCCAAAGCTCAGGATCGGGCTAAGGTTGACTTAGTGATGGGCACACAATCTTCTATTGAGTGGGCACTTAGAGCTGCGAAAACCCAGGATGGGGGTCTCTAATGAAACTTATGTCCTTCAACTGTCGGGGGTTGGCGAGCCCCATAAAAAAATCGTCCCTCAAGAGGTTGGTGGACCTAAATCAACTGGATGTATTACTACTGCAAGAATCTTTGGGTGGCAGTGAGGATGTTCTTCGGACTTTAGAATCTTTGCTTCCAGGATGGAAGTTTGTTGGGGTGGATGCACGGGGGCGCTTTGGAGGGCTGGCCTCGGGGTGGAAGGTGAAGAGTTGTAGATGTGACTGTTCTTGGGGTATCTCTTCTGGTATCGGTCTGGAAGTTTGGGATGCTGAGATTGGCAGGTTGATCACGGTTCTCAATATCTATGGGCCATATACTAATAGGGTTGGTTTCTGGGACTCCTTGTTTAGTATGAATCTTTTTGATTGTAGGGATGTGATTCTAGGAGGGGATTTAAATCTTTCTCTGGGGTCTTCTGAAGTGTGGGGGCCTCGGGCTACTCTGGACACATTGGCAATTTTTTTCATTCAAGCCTTCGCCAGGAAGGATCTACTTGACATAATACCTACCAAGCTAACTCCAACTTGGAGAAATAAGCGCACCGGGGACCAAAGGGTGGCTAAAAGACTGGATAGGTTTCTGGTGGCTGATGTGTTGGTACTGGGGGTTGATGTTGTCAGGTAGTGGGTAGGGTCAGGTGGGGTATCTGATCACAGTCCCATCTTCTTGGAGTTAAGAGGCAGATGTAATAAACCCCCAAGTCCATTCAAATTCAATCCTAGCTGGCTGAAGGAGGCAGATTTTCATAAAATGGTTCAGGATTTGTGGGTTCATCGACCTTTAGATTCACAGGAACATGCGGGCACACACTTTCATCATAATCTTACGCGCATTAAAGAGGCCAATATCCACTGTGCACATGAGAAACGGGTGAAAGATGAACAGAAACTGCAGGCTGTTGAGATGAATATCGATAAACTACTTCATTGTCCGGGTATGGGCTATATGGATGATCAGCAGAAAGGTGAGTTGATGGAATGGGAATGTTGCAGAAATGTGATTCTGTGTGAGCGAGAAGACATGTGGAGAATGAAAAGTAGAGCGATATGGCTACAGTGTGGTGATGAGAATACAAAATTTTTTCAAGCATATGCTAAGGGGAGAAAATCCACAAACTCTATTTGGGAACTATCTTCAGCTACAAGCAAATGGGTCTCCAGTTTCGATGGATTGGCGGAGTTGGGTGTTAGACACTACGGAGAATTATTCACTGCATCACCTGGGGTCTCTATTGCTGAGGTTATTCGTGTGACTCAGCTTTTCCCTCGTTTTGTGGGGGAGGAAGAAAATCGACTGCTGATGGAGGAAGTGTCGCCGACTGAGCTCTCGGTGGTTATGCATTCCTTTCAGAAAGATAAAAGCCCTGGGCCAGATGGCTGGCCCATTGAATTCTTTTGGGATTCTATGACTTCTTCGGGGAGGAATTATTGAATGTGGTGGAAGAATCTCGAAAGGCTGGGTTTGTACATGGTCCTTTTAACTCGACTTTTATTGCTCTTATACCAAAAGAGGACCAGCCTGATAACTTGGATGAATTCAGACCTATCTCTCTCTGCAATAGTATCTATAAGATCATCTCTAAGGTCATGGCGCGGAGACTCAAGAATATTCTGTCTCAGCATATCTCTTGTGAGCAATTTGGCTTCTTGGAAGGTCGTCAAATACATGAGGCCATAGGTGTAGCCCAGGAAGGATTACACACTCTGAAAGTAATGAAACAGAAGGGTGATGTGATCAAGATTGATCTCTCAAAATCATTTGATAGAGTTAGTTGGCTCTATATCCGGATGCTACTAACTCACCTGGGTTTCTGCTACGAATTTATCAGATGGATTATGGCCTGCATCACAACGGTGAGCTTTGCGGTACTGATCAATGGTTCTGCTAGTCCATTCTTCCATGCATGGAGGGGCCTACAACAGGGATGCCCACTCTCTCCGCTGTTGTTTCTCCTTGTTGCGGAGGGACTTAGTCGTTTTATACTGAAAGCAAAAGCTGAAGGTTCCTTTCGAGGCATATCCATTTCTCAGGTATTGTATATTTCACATCTCCTTTTTGTTGATGACATTCTGATATTTTGTGATGGAACGCGACAGGAGATTGATAAGGTGGTTGAAGGCCTCAATTTAGTGCACGCAGCCGCGGGTATGTTAGTGAATATTGACAAGTCCTCTATTACATGCTCGCATTTAATCGAGCAGGAGATACACTATATGGCACTCAGACTACCTTACAGGACATTGGATATTGATGATGGCTTAAAATACCTTGGCTTTCACTTGAAACCAAATGCTTATTTGAAGGCTGATTGGTACTGGTTATTAGCTAAATTAGAGCAGTGACTACATGGATGGAGTCACAAATGGCTCTCTCGGGATGGGAGGTTGGTGCTGATTAAATCAGTCTTGGAAGCAATCCCGGTGTATTGGCTGTCTCTAGCTTGGATACCCAAAGGAGTTTTGGAGCAGATCCGACGGTTGTGTTTTGCTTTTCTTTGGAAAGGTAAGTGTGACAAACGAGGGTTGGTGTGGGTCCGATGGGAAAAGATTGCGGTCCCAAAAGCCCTGGGAGGATGGGGGTTAAAGAATATCTTTCTGTTCGCAAAAGCATTGGGGGCCAAGGTGTCATTGCGACTTATTCATACACAGAGTCTCTGAACGAGAGTGGTATATCATAAATATATTGCCCCTCTTACACTACTCGAATGGATCAGGATGGACAATAAGACGAGGGCAAATTGTTCTATGGTTTGGAAAGCGGTGGTGCAGCATTTTCACCTGGTGGGATCTGGATTAGTGTGGAGAATTGGAAATGGGAGACATATTCGTCTTGGACGGGACCCTTGGGTTTGCTGTAGGGGAGGTCATGTTCTCCAGGTGGAATTGAGGATTTTTCTGGCAGCTAGGGGTTGTCATTTCTTGGCTGATATTGCGGATCAGGGAACAACAACACTATGGCATCAGGGGTGGACATCTGCACAACGACTTGAGATCCCGGGAGATCTGCATGGGGCTTGGGTGAATTATCTTCGGCACCTAAGAATTTTGAATATTCGACTGACAGATAGGACTGATGAACTTATATGGGACCATCATCCCTCTGGAATATACTCCCCAAAGAATGGATATATCCAGTTAAATGTGGATGCACATAACAGAGGATTAGAGTGATGGTGGAAATATCTGTGGAAGTTAAAATGTCCAGGTAAAGCTAAAATTCTCTTCTGGGCAATACTGGAAAATAAGGCCCCAACCTGGGACATTCTGCAAAAATGATTCATAATGGGACCAGGGTTCTGTCCACTCTGCAGGGATGCGGAAGAGTCACTTTCTCATCTTTTTGTACATTGTCGGTATACTCAGGCAGTTTGGGCTGATGTTTGCATATTACTGGATCATAATGTGGGGTGGCAGGGTGCGAATGTTCATGAAGCATTCCAATTGTGGTGGGCAACACAAAAGACATCACCCATCCGATCCCTCCCTTGTATTTTCGCCTGGGGCATTTGGATTACCAGAAACAAGATTATCTTTCAAGATTGCAGGGTTCCTTTGGAGAGTGTTGGGGCACAAGTCATGGCAATTACATAACACTTCAAGGCACCTGCCCTTGTGCATAGAACGCGACATGTGTGTGTGGAATTAATTGACAAATCCATGCCGTGGGATTTTTTTTATGGTGCTTCTATTGACCATCAATCGGAGTGTGGAGGGGGGGGTGTACTATACAAATCTGAGTCTCATTACTTTCAACTGGTGGCTGGATTGGGGAGGGGATCAAATAATTTTGCTGAACTTATGTCTCTTAGGCTGCTGATGTTATTCGCACTTGAACAAGGATGTCTATCTCTACAGATTATCGGCGACTCCTTGTTAGTTATCGAATGAGCACAGGAGATCACACATTGATATGTGATGATATTATTACCTATTCTGGAGGAGGTGATTCGGTTAAAGCAGTCTTTTAACCATATTACCTTTACACATGTTTACAGGGAGCGGAATGGGATGGCCGACCAACTCTCCAAAGCAGCGATACAACAGCACTTAATATATGGCACATGGAGGATCACTATCCACTCACCAGCGGGCACCTACAGCTATCTTCACAGACCTTTTCACGAAGAATTTGAGACACAGAATTGAGCATTAGCTCTGTCTTGATTGACCTGCGAGGGAGACCTTCCCTCGGCACTGATTGACCGACGATGGACACATACTCGGCGATCGAGATCGCAGCTATTTTGATCCAGTGATGGACAGTAGCATATTTGGTAACTGGATATATGTGGGCTGAGACAGCCGTGTACACGTTATGCAGAACAGGGAATCACGCTCTGTTTGACAATATTTGGTATTTCTGTAATTGGATAATTGGATATATGTGGTTTGTATGTATAGCCATATACTTGTATTATGTAGGGAACATCTGATATGATGAAATAAAGGACAGCAACCTGTGACAATGTAGGGATCTTCAGTGATTCTATTACATGTGCAGAATGTAATTTTGTTCATATTATAAAATAAAATTACGACTTTTTCCAAGGAAAAAAAAAAACTAGCTAAACATGAAATCATAATGACCTATTGATTTATTCAAAACCTCAAATCAAATAAGAAAAAAAAACATGTGGAATATGTATCATACCTACCTAAAAGAAGTGAACATTTTATTGTATCCACCTCCATTATCATTTATAATTAATTTTGACCATTTTGGGAACATGCCATTCTCACGATTAATGGTTTAATCATTTCAAATTTAGTAATTTGATTTTTATTTTATATAAGAGAGTTGGTAATTGGTTAGGATTAACCAAGTAAAAATTTTAATAATTTATATTTTAGTTATTATTAATTTAGTGAAAATTATTAAATAAATTAAAATTAGTTTAAATAGATTTGATTTTTATTTTATATAAGAAAGTTGATAATTGGTTAGGATTAATTAGGTAAAAAATTTACTAATTTAAATTTTAGTTATTATTATTTGATTGAAAACTATTAAATAAATCAAAATTAATTTAAATGAAGTTTAATTATCATCATCTTGACAAATAACTTATAAAATTTTAAAAATTAACTATAATTGACTATATTATATTCTGCTAAATTTAACAAAATTCATTGTTTTAAAATTTTTAAATTAAATTTATGAATACTTTAATTTTGTATTTATTTTAAAACTTCAAAAATTTTAATTTAAAAATAATATAAATTTTTTATTCAATTTAACTAATAAAACATAAATAATCAAATTTTTTATCAACTAAAATTTGATTAAGAATTAAAGTAACTTATCAAAATATAATTTCATCATATAAAAAAGAAACTTAATTTTAATAATATTGTATCAATTATTATTATCTATAGAAGTTTTTTCACATTTATATTAAATTTAACTTAAAATTTTTATTTTTATAAAAATAACTATTTTTATAAAAATTAAAGTCCTCTGATCGAAGTTTTCCACTTATATTCAAATTGTGATAAATACAAATATTAAAGCTATATATAAATTAGTTACTGGGAAAGTTTAAATTTTTTTTTTGTAAGCTGCATAGAAAGATTATATTATAGTACAAAAAAGATTACAATCATTAGGAGAAACCGAATATAGCGTTCTAGCCCTGTTCAAGGTGCCAATATTACAAAAAAGTGCAGTAAAACAAGACTTAGAGAGATAAACTAGATAACCACCGAACAAGAAAGACAGTATGAAACTGTAACTCTATACAAGCCAGAGTAGACAAAAACAAAGAAACAAAGTAGTAAAACCAGGTGTGCAGTGCTCATGACAGGTCATCTTAGGATTTGGCTTCTACTCCTTTGGAGTCATGCATGTCCTCAGAGATGGGGAAGGGGCCAAAGAATTCATCCGTCCACTGTTGCTCTCAGAGCTTGATGGGCAGAGGCTCAACTTTACACGGGAGGATTGCTTCTACTTCATCTTTACGGATACGCTTGTGCTGGGTGATGGCGATCATAGAAGGAACTAGGAAAGAAGTCCCAGGTGGGGAAGCACCTTACACTACTACGGCTGCTGGAGAATCACGATTGGTGGTGTGTCCAGGAGCAAGAGCAGGAGAGGCACCCTGAGAAGCAGCAAGGCCCAAGGAATTATGAAGAGAACTATCCGCTGCCTGCTCAACCATGTGTGGAGCAACACCTTTGTTAAAACGAGCCATTTCGTCTTCAGTACCAGCAACAGGACCCTCAAGACTAGCTCCAATGGGCGAAGACGGATATGGGAATAAAGAGTATCTGTGTCCCATGAGGAAAGCTTCCAATGCAACAAGGATGCCATCCAGATGAGCCATATTGGACCTGGTGTCCATAATGGTCATCTTAACCACGTTTCAATTAGTGAGCATTTCTTCTACCAAAGTGCCAAGCAAATTTTTGAGCAACCAGTAACGATTCACCTGAGTTCCAAGGCTACCAAAGGCGAGGATTTCAGCAACACTCCTGGACTCCCAATATTCCACCAGACGATGGACCAACAAAGACATATTATCTTTGTAACCGATGTTAGCAGGAATTTCCTTCTCCGCAGACGCTGTTTTTCCTGTGCCTTGAATGGAGCCATGCCTAGAGGTTCCTCTGGTGCGCTTCATGATCAAATTGGATAGCGCAGGGGCCGAACTCTCAGTAGGGGCCGAACTCTCTACAGTGGATGCAGACAGTGAGTAACGGAGACACGTAATGACCACTGGTGGGTGTACATGGATCTTCATAACCCGGAGGGAGCCATGGTGAGGGTGGGAGGTCACACGAGAGTGATTTATGGTGAATTGAAACCAGCTCGGGTGAGAGGACATAGGAGATTGAACCTGTGTTAATGCTGCCCCCCAGGCCATGTAGGCGATGGGATCAACAGCGTGCGGGGAGGCCAGCTGTGTAGTGTTCATGTCCACCATTAATGTGGATCCTAGGAGCTGGTGTAGGGAGGAGTAGACGTGTCCCCTCTTGCATTCCTGCTGGAAGTGGCGGTGGCACCCAGATCCGGGATATTGGGAAAGTTTAAATTGGTATAAATACAAATATTAAATCTATGTGATGATGATGATGATGATGATTAACATCCATTGAGACCAACTTTGGTATATCGGATCGTAAGAAGGTTATTACTTGGTTTGCTTTAAACTTTTGTTCCTATGCTCAGAAAGCATTGAAATAAGCTTTCCCATATCAGTATAGTTTTGGCAACTCAAGAGGTTAGAAAGGTTTGTATTGTAGCAAATACTATGAAACTCATATTTAATGTGGGTGTAAGTAGGACACTCTAAGAGAAAGTGATTTTCATCATCAACGCTCATAGAGTCACAAAGATTGCAAACCCTTTCCTCCCACTGAGTTGGAAAATCCTTTCCTCCCCATGAGAGTTCGTTCTAATCTTGGCTACATAAGTTTGATTGAATTTGACATCAATAATTTATTTTCATCAATTTTATATTTATTATTATTTTTAAGGAAGCCGTCCAAATATTCAACGATTTGGCTCTGAGAGGGGTAACTATGTTTTAATGGCAATTTTGATGATAGAAACAGATTCAACACTATAAAAAGCCCTTAGGGAACTCAAAATTTCAAAGGTTGACAGTTGGTAACCATGATTTTTTAAAAATTCTGCCGGAAGTTAACAAAATCATGCAGGAAAAATCAAATTTTTTGTTTGAAATTGTCAAACTTTTAAACTATAGATTTTTTAAATTATAATTTAATTATTTTTAAATTTTTTTATATTGGTTATAAATTTAATTATAATTATTTTGGCTTAATGGAAATACAATTTTTTTTGGGTAGTTAGGGGAATTTGTACGTCTCGTACTCTCTCTAAATTTGGATCGAATGATGCCGAATGATGAGGGCTACGAGGTTTGGTGTGTTGAATGTGGTATGGTATAGAGGGATACTAGATTTGAACTAGTGATCTGATAATCGATTTATTAAATTTGATAAACAATTTAATGAAAATGTGCATAATAAAGATTAGACGTTTTTTACTTTTCTAGTTATAAAGAAATTCATTAATTTAATATTTTCCATATAATAAATTTTCATTGTTCAAAATCCATTTTTTTATTAGAGAGATGGAACAAATACCCTTAAATACCCCTAATTCCAACAAATACTACCTAATTTCAGAAAAAATAAATGTCCAAATACAATCTAGAAAAATAAATGATCCAAACCTCGTATTTTTTGAAGTCAACCCTTCATTTCTTTTTAGGTTTTAATTATATTGGGACAAAATTTATTTTTAAATCTTCCATAAAACATAAATGCCAAATTGCATGAAGAAAACAGTCTTTTTGAGGTTGGTTGTTTGTGATTAGACACATTCCCATTATGTATCATGGAAAATAGGGCACATCCATGTGAAAACAAACTAATCTTTAATTAATTCTTACATCTAACAATGAATGGTGAATGACTGTAATTAAGGGCCGACATCAATTATTGACCAACTAAGAGCAGGAAATAATGGAAAATCTAAAAACCTATATTGTATGAACATTATATATATAAGAAAAATCGTTAGAGGATTGAATCGATATTTAGATTCAGTATACAGAGGGGCGTTCCTAATTATATACCATGCTAGGCTAAGAATAAAGAGATTTGGAGTGAAAATAGGATGACCCCTATCCATGGGAAAAAAGGTTGTGGATGCGTGACATGATGATGGTGGGAGTGGATCCATAGAAAATATCAGGCCCTAGTTCCATCCATGGTCTTTGATCCGAAGACCTGAATATTTCCTCAGGTAGAGAATAGTGACAGCAAATCGAAGAAGTGAAAATGTAGTGCCGCCACGGCCAATGAGGAATTCCCAAAAGAGGGTGGGGAAGTAACAAGGGCATTGAAAGGCAAGACAAGAGCATCTCTTCACCAACAATAGAATTTTGAAAGAAAAATGGTTGAGTGAATTTTATTAAATACAAAATATTTTATCATATATATCTTAAATTTAACTTTAAAATAATCATTCTTTTATAAAACTTAAAGTTCAAGTTATTAATGATCTATTTTTAAAAATAATCATTTTTTATAAAACTTAAAGTTCAAGTTATTAATGATCTATTTTTTTCACTTATGTTCAAATTGGGCATAAAAATAACCAATTTTTTATAAAATTTAAAGTTTTTTATAAAATTTAAAGTTCAAGTTATTAATTATCTATTTTTTTCACTTATACCCAAATTGGGCAAGTTCACATTGGGATAACGAGGGCAAGTTCAAAGTAGAATAAACACAAATATTAAAGCTATATATTAATTAGTTAGTGGATAACTTCAAATTAGGATAAATACAAATAGTAAAGTTATGTATTAATAATTAGCTAAAGCTTTTTTGAATGTTATATTATATTTATTAGTATTATTATGTTATAATTTAAATATTTCTTAATTTTTTAATATTGATTTTAATTTTTGTTAAAATTATTTTGGATTAATTAGTTTTTTTTGGGTAACTAGTGGAATTTGTAAGGACTGATGTTCGAGACAGGTGGGGTCAAATAGTGTGTTGAATGCAATATGTTGCATAAGGTTATTAGATTTGAATTTAACTAGTTAATATATAAATAAAGATAATGAAATTTGATTAAATAATTTAATGAAGATTTCTTTTATTCAAAATCCATTTTTTATTACATAAATCAATTAAATAGATTAAATTTCTTTAAATATCTATTTTGTACTTATACATTCTTAACCACTATATGTGACTCCAACAACTATTACCATATTTCGGGAAAACATATCATAAAACAATTCAAAAAATAGTGAAAACCTAAAAAAAAATATCTTTTCTGCAGTCATCTTTTCAGTTTTTTTTATTAAAATGGAGCAAAATGATCGAGTAAACCGAAGGACTTTCCGAATTACATACCATACTATGCTAAGAATAGAGAGGTTTGACGTGAAAAAGTTTGTGGATATATACGATGAAATATATATGTATGAAATATCGTTAAAAATAAATGATATTTACATCTAGTAAACGGAGGGATTCAAGTTCCGAATTACATAAATAAAACAAAACACACGTGGAAAATGAAAATGTATTGTACTTATCTTAAAACAAGTGGAAATTCTATTGAACCAATTCTTCTTAAAAAACTCTTATTTATGTATTGGAGTTTATGTATTGTGTCTACCTGCAATTCTCATAGCTCCCCTTGTTTTAAGATAGAATCTAAGAATAGAATTCACTCCTCATATTCGGGAGTCGGGACATACCATTTCAACCCGATCAACAATGTCCCAAAGTTTATCTTTTATCGTTTTTCTTAAAATTAAGTGTTTGGGGAAAAGAATATCAAAATATAAGATAGAAAAGTACGTTATTCAATTTTAATGTTAATTTCATTTAATCTTCTTGTAGTTGTTAGTGTTATTATGTAGATGGAGTTATTTTTATTTCCTGTTAAGGCAGGGATATACTTTTCATTTAAAAATCAAAATACTTTAGTTTTATATTAATTCTTAATTTTTTATATTATTTATTGTAAATTTTGTAATGTTTGCAAAAAAAACATAGTTATTAAATTGAATGTTTGAAAATTTAAAAATATATTTTTTATTTTTTGGAAAAGAAAAATTAAATTTTTTTATTAGTAAAATACACTTAAGATTTGACATAAATTCCTAGAACATGTTTTTTTTATTTTTTGATAAAAAATTATTTTAAAAAAAATTCTAAAATTTTAGACATATACATAAACATCAAATCATTAATTAAAAAAAACAGTACTGGTTGGTACTTTAAATCCATGATCCATGAATTGGACTCGCCGGAATCAACACAGCAATCGAAATAATGTGTACTCGAATGGTCGAAGCAGGTCATTCATGTGTCCGCGACTCCGCACCTGGTGGTTCGCGCCTTACGATTGTATTTTCATCTGGGATGAGGAGTTGGGTTCGAAAAACTTCAATGCAGATGAGTACGTGTAAATTGTGCAGAGCTGGGATGAGGATTTCGGTTCGAAAAACTTCAATGCAGATGAGTACGTGTAAATTGTGCAGAGCTGGATCAAAAATTTTAAATAAGTTTTAATGTGCATGAAATTTAAATTACCACATAACTTTGTTTATACTTGAAAATTTAAATTGAGAAGTTAAAGTTTTGGGAGTAGTTGACTCCTATACCATGATTCATTACATGTTATTTTTTGGTTTATCTTCCATGAAATAATTCATTCAAATTTTAAATTTGGAAGTTAAAGTTTTGGGAGTAGTTGACTCCTATACCATGATTCATCACATGTTATTTTTTGGTTTATCTTCCATGAAATAATTCATTCAAATTTTAAACAAAGTCGATGGACAAGTGGCGAAGGGTATTGAGATAGATGAGAGGGGTATTAAATCAAAACCCTTCCTTCGTGCTTTCTGCTTATTATTACTTTATGTGTTCGTGCTTTCTCCTTATTATTACTTTATGTGTGATAACATGGTATTTTTTAAGTTTGAAGGAATGTTGTGATAAAATACAAGTGGGAATAGAAAGGGTTGGATGTTTTTAATGATTTTTTTGTTGTTTTAGTTTGAATATGTTAGAGTCTTTTCTAGGTTTGTTTTTTACTTAAAGGTTGATTTTTTTCATAGATCCTTTTACTTTGGTTTAAGTTTGATTCTTCTTTTAGTTTAGATTTATTGATTGTGTTCAACAATATATCCTTTTACTTTGGTTTACGTTTGATTCTTCTTTTAGTTTAGATTTATTGATTGTGTTCAACATAAAGAGCTATAAACACTCTAATAGGTGCATATCATATGAAATATTTAACTTTTGTGAATTCATAAATGAACTTCTTAACAAATTGTAGATTTATAGGTTGCACTTGATCATTTTTAGTATAGGATATTTTTTTTTAGACTAGTAGGATAATTTCCTTCATTAATCTTAAAGAGTTAGAAACAAAGTAATCTTAAAGAGTTAGAAACAAAGTATTTGGAATGATACTGCCTTGGCCTCTTGGGATATATATTCTCTTTCAAGACAAAAAGACCATACAACAAATTTAAGGAGAAATGGCATATGAAAATGCATATAATTTGGAACTTAACCTTTAGTTAGATGCAAATTAGTGAGTTCTTAATAAGCATTTATTCTTTTAAAACCTAGGTTCTTTAGTTAGGAGTATATTAAGATCTATGGCAATAGGATCATCAAATAATGGGTTAATGATTAAATAATTTTAACCTTATACTGGGAAGTTATTTATTTTCGAAGATGACAAAACATATCATAATTTAGTAGTTACAAACTACTATCCACAAATATGAGTTGATTTCCACTCCTAAAAATTTCTACAAAATATAAGATTAAAATTATTTAACCATATTTCTATTATATATATAAATAAATAACTTCTCAATATAAAAATCAAATTGTTTAACCATGCTTTTATTAACTCTACCTTACATTTATGTTTGTGGTCTAAAACTTCTACATTTTCAACATTTTCATCTCAGATTCAAATATATTAGCTATGGAAATTGCGTAATCTAGGTGCCATGGACGTTTTCAGTGCTTTTGGGTTCATATGCTTCAGATTTCTTTTCTTCTGAACCACTAAAATATCTTTTGGATTCGATATACATGTGCTCTCTTACGTGTTGTTTTTCAATGCATATATCTCCCTCTTCCCTTCGCTCCATGCCATCTCAAAGCTTTAAAATTATACTACACCACTTGTTTTTTTCACAGAAAAATTCAACTTACTATTAATATACGAAATAGTAAATAAAACCAGCTGTCAGAACATACATGAAAATCTCAATCCCTGTCATAATGACAGTCCAGTCATAATGTCAAATGTGTCATCAGCTACAACAACATACCAATGAAAAAGAGCCATATGTCCACAATACAAAACAGGAATCCATCCTGTGGGAGAAACTGATCCAAAAGTCACCAGTACAAAAGTAATCATATCCAAAATATTCAAAAGATCTCATATACAGTCATCCATAACTGCCAGTCACCAAATACATCATATAAGGTATCCATCAAAACAATAAATACCGAACAGCAGCCAAAAGACGCTGTCATAACTGCCGCAAAAAGAGTGTATGTATACAAAAAACATCCAACAAGTAGTTGGAACCAGTCCCTATCAAAGATCTACACATAGAACTAACAGACATATAAATATATCAACCCCATAAAAAGAGGACAGCAAAAAATACTTTCGATATCATATGTTCCAAAGAAACATCTTCCACTTGACAGGAAATTAGCTGATTGTTTATATTACTTTAATTTCCTTTTCTCTTAGTTTCCAGCATCGAGAAAAGCACGTTATTAATTTATTTATTCATTTTTAATGTCAATTTCATTTAATCCTCTCGTAGTTGCTAGTACTACTATGTAGATGGAGTTACTTTTTACGTTACTTTAATTTCCTTCTCTCTTAGTTTCCAGCATCGAGATGGAGGATATAAAGTAGAGTTAAATGCGGGGACTCGGGAGTCGGGACATGTCATTCTTACTTGATTCACGGACCTTAATAAATTTTGACCATACTTTATATTTAATATAGTTAAGTGTGGTTCCTAGAAAATATAGTTAAGTTTTTGGGACATTTTATTACATTTATGTGAATTTTAACTTAAAATAATCATTCTTTATTAAGTTAATTCATTCTAACTTCACCAAATTCATTAATGATCGAGATTCTTGGGGAAGTTCAAATTGGGATAGACCAAATATTAAATCTATTTATTAGTTAGTTAGTGATTGATTGAATTTCATATCCATCATCTTTTTTTTTTCAGCGGAAAAATCACCTTCCTGCTATTCCGAAGGAATCAAAGAAAGCTTGAAATACAATCATTACAATAGGGCTCAACAAGAGCATCATGTCACTTACAAGTATTGAACCTGGGTGGGGAGGGCAACTTCCTCCCAACCACCCAAGCTACAATCAATGGACCCATCCATCATCTTTTTACAAACATTGAATTTATTATTGTATTTAAATTATAATTTAAATATTTTATTATGCTTTTTATATTGGTTTTTAATTTAATTAGAATTATTTTGGATTGATGAGAATAGTTTTTTTTGTGATCAAAGGAATCAAACTAGCTTGGTTTGTAACAATAATAATAATTTATTTTTAAGGTCACTCGCGAGCGAGACACCAATTTGGAGTATGAGACCTCTTTTTTTGTGGGACAAGAGACCAACCCCTTGTTTGTGGGACAAGAGACTCCCCTCCGTGCACTGATTTAACTACTAAAGTCTACAGAGGTGTACATACCCTACCCCCCTCCGGATTTGAACCTGTGACCTCCTAGGAAGGAACACATGTTTTTAACCATTAGGCCCACTCAGGTTGTACGTGCGTGACACATAAATCCGGTCTTGGGTGGGAATCACCTGGTGTGCTACCCAAAGGTACTAGATTTGAACCACTATTGATACATTTAGATAATGAGAGTGGAATTTGATTAAATAATTTAATAATGAGTACACACAAAGATTACACTTGGTTTACTTTTTTAATTATTATTTACAGATTCATTGATATAATTTTTATCCTTATTATGAAGATTTTTCATTCTTCAAAATTCATTTTTTATTGTAGAAATGAATTAAGCCCCCTTCAATATCCCTTTTGCACTCATGCATTCTTAACAACTCCTACTACACAGAGGTATGAGATTTGAGCCAACTATTCAGGTGGGAATCACCCGGTCTACTACACACATCTATGACATTTAACACATAGATACAAGATTTGAAACAACCATTGGGGTGGGAATCAGTCAATCTACTACACATATGTACAATATTTACCACATAGATACAAGATTTGAACCAAGTGGGATATGTGCATTACACAAAGGTATGGGATTTGAACCAAAAACATTGAGAACATAATTTGATTAAATAATTCAGTAATATGTAAACATAAATATCAGACCTATTTTACTTTTCTAAATTTAATTTTTAGCCATATGAAGTTTTTTCAAGTTCAAAATCCATTTTTTCTTGCACGGATGGATTAAGCTCCCTTGAATATCCATTTTACACTCATGCATTCTTAACAACTTATATCTATTATTCCAACAACTACTAAGAAAAATTGTTTGAAAACAATCCAAAAAAATAGTGCAAAAAATCAAAACCTTAGTTCTTCATTCCTCTCTTTCTGAAGCCAATCCTTCTTTTCTATTCAGATTTTAATAATGGGGAAAAGTTTATTTTTAAATCCTCCTTAAAAACAAAATCCCCAAATTGCATAAAGCAAACACACATTTTAAGTTTGTTTTGATTGTGGTTTGCCACATTCCCATTATACCTCATGGGAAATGGGCCAAATCCAGGTAAAAATCAACTATTCTTTAATTAATATATCTCGTTGATGGTGGTGTATGTGTGCATGTGTGTGATAAATGGTTCCATTACCATTCTAGATCCTACACATTTAAGGTTGTAGCTGACAAAAAAAATAACACTAACATGATAATAGAAATTTGTAATGTCACAATATATAGGGCTTAACATGCCCCTACAATTAAAACAATTGGTGTCCTCAACACTTGATTAACTATGGATGTTTCTGCATGAAGAACACATCTTTCCATGTTGCCTCTTTTATTGGAAATTTATTCCACTTGATGAGGTACCGAGTAATTGCTTAATTTGATAGTTTCTTTGAATGATTGTTTCAGGTTCTAGTATTAATTCCCTTCTTCACCAATCTCTATTAAAATAGTCTATTTTAGGATCTTATTAGTCTAGTTTAGGATCTTGTCACCAATTACCATTTTTAGGAAAGGAACATGGAAGGTTGGATGAACATGTGAAGTTTGTGGTAACTCCAATTTATAATCCATACTTCCAATCCTTTGCAGCACCATTTAGGGACCATAGTACTTCAATGCTAATTTTTTTTCCTTCTTTTGCTACTTGAGTGACATATGTTTGACATATGGTTGTAGCCAAAAAAATACCCTATCTCCCACTTCAATTTCCGTTTCACTACAATGATGATTTTATTTTTGTTTCATCCTATTTTCTATTATAGGCAAGCTATTCTTCAATACTTGGAGAACTTCTCGTTGGTGCTCTATATGATCCTCCACTGCTCTATCTAAGGTTTTGGCCATTGCCTAGACCACTTGTTGTAAATTGTTCACTTAATCAAGACTTGCTAGGTGCTTAGTTTGGGAATTGGCATGTTGTGTTTGGTCTCTTTGATGTTTAACTATTAATTTGGCAAAGTATAGAGAACAAAAATAAGCAAGTGTAAGTACAAGTGTAGGTTGGGAAAAAATTTTGGGAACAATTTGCTTAGACAATGGGTATCTCATGGTAGAAGGTATGGGAATCCCATGAGTGAAGAGGCATAATCCACTTAAGAGTAACAATGGGTGACCAAGTCCTTGAGGAGAAAGAGAGGTGGTACTCATAATTGGTGAAGTTCAAGGAAGCCTACAACACTAAATATTTTGAGTTGTGATAGTTTGTATTAGAGTCCAATGTAGACTAGAAGTGAAGTTTCAGCAAGCTCTTCGCAATTGTCAAGGAAGTGTAAAATGGTATCAAAACTAAGGTGAAGCTATAACCAATATCATTTTAGGTTTCAATATTGATAAAAAAGGGTGTGAAACATGACCCTGCATAGGGTAAAATTTGGGTGCATGCAGAATTCATTGGGAGTGCGCAAAAAAATTATAGACCAATCAAAAGAGGCATGCCTAGAAAATAGAGTGCCTAGTACATAATGCATTCATAGAGGTGTCCCTAGAAAAAAACACACCTATGAAGAAGAATTCCTAGAAGGAAACATGCCTACGTAGAAGTGTGCTTGGAACATAGTAGGCTTGGAAGGAAGTGATCCCAAGAGACAAATTAAATTGGGAAAGAGTTTACCATTTGTAGAAAATCACGTCAACATAGATGCGTTCATTGATAGAACATGTATTGATGGATACGTGACCATTCGCAGAATAATGTGCCCATAGACATAGGAAATGTGCCGAGTAATTAATACTAAGGTTGTTGAAAGCTACAAGTGACATATTAGTAGGTACAAAACTTTTTTGATGTGCTTGAGAGGGTTGCAGCATGGAGGGTGATGAACAATCATGGAATTCCAATATGGAAGATGGATTCAAGGAACATGAATGAAAATATCAAGAAACACTCAATTTATTCCCTCCAAACATGATACAACTAGAGTATAATAGTGTGAAGCTCGAAGTCTTGTTTGGGAAGTGTAGGCTTTAACAAAGAGGTTTGACTCATATGGAAGAGAGAAGACCAACTTGTAGTAGCAATGCAATGGAATTCCAAGTGTATGTTCATTGCATTCTTTCTTTGTTTACATAACCACTTTGCTAGATATTTCCCTCTAAAACCAGGGTTGGAGATCTTAGAAGAAGCATGACACACATTAGTTGTGAAGTGTAACGCCCCATATTTTGATTAGGCATATTTATCAGTTAGACACACTATACTTTATTTGCTTATTATCTGTTGAACTCAGCTCGATTGAGTAAACTTTATTACGACATGATGGACCTTATTATATGATGTTACTATGTTTTATGATTTCTCTATCATTATGATGTTACTATGTTATGCGGTTACGATGTCATGATTATCATAGGGTTCCTTTATTTTACGATTATAGTATATGTTTATATGTTTTCATTAATAAGATGTGAAATATATGATGTGGTACGTGGATACCATCTTATGATGTGATTTATTGAAGTGTTATATGTCATATGCATCTATGATGAACTAAAATGATTACATGAAATAAAATGATGTTGATAATATGGATCAATTGGTGATCGATGGGAAATGCTCTCTATAAAATTTGTATTTTGTGAAATACAAACCTACAGGACACAGGGGCTATGGGATAGCCAGTTACTTGATCTAATATATGGGATAAGAACTTGTTCATACAGTAAACCTTAGCATCCAAATGTGATGATATGATGACACAAACTGATAATATTGATAGCAACAAAGTATGAGTTGATAAGGCCATAGACCTAGTATGTTGAGAGGGATGGATGTATTTCCCACCCTATGTTTCCATGATACCCGAGGTTGTGGGAGGGCCGTGCTGAGACATGCTACCCATGTTTCTGTGATGACGATGGTCGAATTCCTGCTAGGAGAGGCCAGGTTTGCTTTTCAGCCAACGCTGTCACTCTCAGGTTCTATGTGGTCAGGTTGGTGGGTCGGACATCAACTTTTGTACTAGCAGAGGAAGGATAGGGAGGATGCATACGTAGGTTAGGATGGGAGGATATGTTCTTTAGTACTGTTGAGGGTTGGGTATTCCTTGATTCTAAGTTAGTGGTAGTAGGTACCCTTCCTTGTACTTTATTGATTAAACTAATGTAAACATAAATATAATGATGTGAAATCGTGAAAGGTTAATTGTTAAATAACTGAGGATGTTAAAAAAATTATACTATATATTATTTTGTCTCTTCTACATGGGGGTAATTACTATTATTAGTTAGTAGGTATGCATAGGCGGGATAGGGTTATCAGGAATTAAATTCAAACAGTATACTAAATTTCATTTAAACAACATAGAATTTTTATTGGAAATTTACTGAAATAGCTTAGAGTAAGCTTAATACATAGAAATGTAATGGAGAAAATGACTTCGTGCTCTGTTGTAAAAATTGAGCATTACATGAAGCTGAAAGATGTGGGGACAACTCAAATGCAAGAGACTTTGAAGGAACTGATGTAGTTATGGGTTCCTTAATCATGAGTCTTGGTGAGTTTGTTGTAGGACGTTTACATTCTTTACAAGAAAATAACACAAAATACCTCATTTTTTTGTATGTGACCATGAGTGGATTAAATGTTATCTACATTCATTGACTCCAGTGCAATGAAAAAAATCAAAAATGAAAGAACGTATAAATCACTTCATCATATGTCTGGGGAAATGTTGGATGTGTTTAGGATAGGGAAGGCATTCGTGAAACTAGTAGCAAGGGTATTCCATTCTACATAATTGAAGGTTGAAGAGTGACTTGGAAAATTAGACTTGACGGTGGTTTCGATGGATAGTCAAGAATTCATCCTGGGGAAGGACTTCTTCAAGATTTACAAAGGCGTTCCCTTTCCCTGTGCAAACTCCTTATTGTTCTTCAATGATGTTGGGACTCACACAGTTCATAGGAATCTGGGGAGAATTCCATGGATGTATTTCATTTTATTGCTCAACAAAACTATGAGCCCTCAAAATTTACTAATGTCATCACATAATAGCAGGAGAAGAATAATTTGGGTAGACTAGTCGTAGGTGCACCTTTGAGTAGAGATCTAACTGAGAAAAGGTTAGAAGAGTTGGATACCTTGGTAGATTCATCCTTAGAGAAGAATGAACCATAGTGTTCTTTATATGACCAGAAGGAGGAAGTTGTAGGCATGGACATGCTTACAAAGGTCAACAAAAAAGACACATTATGGGAATAATTTTTTTTGGTTTCAATAGCTTGGGAAAGCACAAACCCAACAACACCCTTGATTGCAATATTCTAGCATGGTAAATGAATCAAGTGGTAATCCCATACACAATATGGGCGTCCTTAATTTCCATGACAACTAGCAATATGAGGGAACCATTATAGATGTTGACGACATCAAGGAGTCTCAACTAACAAACAAAGTGTTGACTAATGTAACATAGAAACAACAAGTTGCAAATAGGGTAGAGGCACATTCACACATCATGGAGAAAATATCAGAATAATACATCCTTGACACAAATGGTAAGGTGGAGAAGGGAGATTCTCACATTATAGAAACTAGCTAGGAATCGTAGTCAGGTGCGGAAGAAAAGGAGGAACACTTCCCTGATAGAGACCCCACATCCATTGTCGGGTTTTGCTAGTACATAATAGGGATTTAAGACTATCAAATAAATCCCACCAAGTTACAATTATTGGGTTATAGACCATCAAAAAGAGAAGCATTTTGAGGTATTTGTGCACATAGCACAATATAGCCACTTCATTTGGCTATGGTGTTTATCACCACTTATTGAACTAGGTTCATGGATGATATCTTGAGGTTTTCTCACTACCCAGGAGTCGGTAGTGGGCCTTGGGCACCTTTGGAAAGATTCCATGGAAAGTCTACTCAAGTACCATAGTGGTTAGAGGTAAAATGATGACTTTGGGCCTTCGCGAAAAAGGAGTTGTGTAGGTTGATTGAAACACAAAAGGGAGGAGACTAGTTTTTACATTTGGACCATATTCTTGAAGGAAGGATGTGATTGTTGTAGTGATGATACAAATAGTTTATGTCATAGTTGATATCATCATACATATGCATGGACGAATGACTAAGTACTAAAGCAGTATTAAGTCACAGGAGTGCAACAATTGAGAATATTGAAAACCTTCCTACAAAAGTAGAGTTTCCATAACAATGCAAGTTAGTGGTAATGGTAGTGGGTTTCAATCACAATAGAAGGGAAAAACCTCAACTTTTTGCATTCTAGACACATTGAGGTGTGGAGTGGTTGGAATTAACCATGGATGGGTGCATGATTCTTAACAGTAGGCATGCGAGGATGGTAGGATTTATTGTGATGTTTCCAAGGACAACAATGAAGTGGAATGGGGGAGGATGTGACATCCTTTCCTTGCAGCACGCGACAACCATTCACTAGATAATCCATCAACAAATCAGGTGCACGGGAAACCAACACACTCGACATGACCAAGAGATGGATCAACCGATTTTCTCACATGTGGAGCATGTAAGGCAACCCTAGGGAATGATTGTTTGAGTATGGGAACAAATACTTCGACAATGAAGCATGTGACTAAGAGGATTCAACTTTGGGTAAAGGTTTTGACAAGGGGATCATCAACAATGGTATTCAACTATCAACAAAAATATTTGGAACAGGAGGCTTCGAAAAGAAGAAATGTGGAAGAGATGCCATCGGGTCCACTTTCCTAATTCAAGGTAGGAAGAGATATCGAGAAGGGAAATACAATTGCACACCACACACAACACATGTAGATGCCAACATATACAACTCTTATATTGTTGGATAAATTTTCTCAAGCACATGCCAATGAATAGTAAAACACTTCGAAAAGAGGAGCACCTAAAGAGGGTGTGCCTAATATGGAATTCAGGAGGAGCACCCAAGTGTTGGAAATGTAGGGCGACAGAGCTCTCATAAGGCCTCTAGGTTTACCATTAGGAGATTTCCCACTTTCCTTGAGGTTTATCAAATGACATGTCCCTTGGAAAATATTTCTACCAAGGGAAATATTGGGTTCCCATTTACGGGGAAGATGGAGTGATACCTCATATATATTTGTTGGGTGCACAAGAGCTAAGAAAGTGAGAGGGAGACCAAGAAATATTTAGATAAAAGAGATAAGGGAAAGGGTAAAGAGCTATCTATTAGGAAGGGTTGTTTAGGTAGAGCACCAAAGTGAACACATAGGTTATGGTAGTAGGATTCGAGAGATATATAGGAAAAAATTACTAAACCAAGGGATTTTGGGAGAGAGAGTCCAAAAGTTTCTATTTGTTGTATTTTAGGTAGCAGGATGAACAATGCACGCCCTTTGTATCTTCGGTTTTGACCATTTATCAAATGACCATTCATATCCTTTTCACTTAAAAATACTTATCGAGTCCTTGTTTTTTTCACCCACCTAATATATTGTGTTGTTGTTTGGCGAAGGTTGTTGGGAATGATTTTCCTAGAAAATGGGTAACCCAGAAAACAAGGCCCTAGGCATGTTGTGAGTGAGGAGGCATAGTCCACTGAAGAGTCACCTCAAGTCGAAAATTCCTTGGTGAGATATGGGTGGTGTCACATGATTGTGAAGTTCGGGAAATACTATCACATCAAATATTTGGGGTTGTGACAAACACCATCCCAAGAGAACAAACTGAGTTTTCATCTAATAATTTTGGGATTCTATGATTTCACCCCATATTCTCTCTTAGAAGAATTGAAAGGTCAATTGCATAGCCTAGTTGTTGGGTTATTTGTCATTGGTATAATGATTAACCCCTTACCCATTTAAAAAAAAACTATCTTTTTCACATCACATCACATCGAATCCATCATTCTTTCATTACAAGGTTGAGGAATATCTCATCTTTCAAAACTTGAAAATCTAAAATTACTAACTTCACATCATTACTAAAATTACTAACTTCACATCATTCTTATAAAATTATTTTGATATAAATGGCCTATCTTCCATTTTGATTACATATGATAAAAAATTAAAATAATAAGTTCAAGACTCACATATTTGCTAAACATAGTTGAGAGATGCCAAAGATACACTTAATAATGAATTAAGATCAGGTTTATCATAAATCAATTGTAGGTGATGTTAAAACTTCCATAGGAAGATGAGAGGTAAGGATTATTGTGGGTTCATTTTTTCTATGACTACATTTAATTATCTAAATTAGAAACCATTGAATTAAATCTTAAGAAGAGAAAATCATTATTATGTATGAATCTTTTCTTTTCAAATTATATAATGACATGTGATATTATGATTTAACCATCATATGATATTTAAACATAATCAAAATTATTAAGCTAAATATTTAAATATAAATTGTGAACATTTAACCCAAACTCTTTATTATTTATTTTCATTATGATATGTCATTTAATATAAATAATATCAAGTTTCAATAATATCTATGTTCAACTTTTCCTTTAAAGATGAATCGTTGAGACATTTAACTAACTAAACGTAAAATCATAATGAATTATTTATACAATATCTCAAACCTCAATTCAAATACAAATGAATAAAACATGCCTGCAAAAAGCATTATACCTATCTTGAAACAAGTGGAAGTTCTATTGAACCTATCTTCCATTACCTTTAGATAGATCATCTTAAAAACATTCTTATTATGTATTGGGTCCACCTACAATTCTCATTTAGCTTGTCTTGTACTCGTGTGACACGAGAGTTCGTAACCAACTACTAGGATGGGAATCACTTGCTCTACTGCACAGAGGTACAAGATTTAACACTTAGATATGAGATTTGAACTTGCTAGTGTGGTGGATATGTGTGTTACACAGAGGTACGGGATTTGAACCAAATATTGATATATTTAGAGAATGAGAATGAAAATTTATTAAATAATATAATAATACATAAATATAAATATTAGACTTTTTTTACTTCTCTAATTATTATTTACAAATAGTCATATGAATATTTTTCATTGTTCAAAATCCATTTTGGATTGCAGAAATGAATTAATCCCCTTTGAATATCCCTTTTTCACTCATACATTCTTAAAAACTTCTACTAAACTCACGCATTCTTAAAAACTTCTACTAAATAGAGCTATGAGATTTGAACAAACTATTGGGGTGGGAAGCTAGTTTACTACAAAGAGGTACACGATTTAACACTGAGATATGAGATTTGACTAGCTAGTGGGGTGGGGATTGTGTGCTACAAACAAGTATGAGATTTGAACTATATACATTTAGAGAATGAGAATAAAATTTTATTAAATAATTTAATAATATGTAGACATAAATATTAGACCTTTTTTACTTTTCTAATTATTATTTACATATTAATCGATCTAATTTTTAACATAAATCTATTTTTTTATATAAGAGAGATGGATTAAGCCCCATTGGATATTCATTTTTTACTTGTGCATTATTAACAACTTATGTATGTGATTCCAACAACTACTAAAAAAAAATGTCAGAAAAAATCCTGAAAAATAGTCCAAAAGTTCAAAACCTTAGTTTTTCATCCCTCTTTATGAAGTTAGCCATTCCTTTCTATTCAGATTTTAATAATGGGGGAAATTTATTTTTAAATCCTCTATAAAACAAAATTTCCCAGATTGCATAAAGCAAACAATTTTTTTTGAGGTTGTGCTTATTGTGAGTAACCACATTTCCATTAAGCCTCATAGGAAATGGGCCAGATCTAGGTTAAACGAATATGATTTTTAATTAATTCTTACATCTAGCAATGTTAAATTTAGTTTCCAACGATGAAGAACTGTAATGAAGGGTCTGCACCATTAATTTATGTAGCTTGTTGGTCTCAGTGTTGTCAGTAAAATCTCTTGAGAGCAATATTATTTGTAACAATCCTACATTTTTTCATTTTCATTGGAGCGAGTGGATGTTGTAGGGTAATGTTGGATACCATCCCACTTTGGTTGATAATGAAGACTCCTAGCTAGGTTATGTGTACAAACGTATTCAAACAATTCCATCTATTGTACCCAGTTGCGGTCTTGAATGCATAACATTTCAGTCTCTCTATGATCTCATAGATTCTAGATAGAGGATTCTTGTGCTTATTTCTAGATCCCTTAGGCCTTTCACGGGGCATTGGGGTATCCATTCCCCACCCTATTCTAGGAATTCCCGATTTCCCTTGGAGGCACTGTTATTGATATCATCACACAACTTTGGCTTCTTCAATCTATTGCCACATCTATTGTATACCTGAGAGGAAATATTCAGTCCTTTTGGTTGAAGACCATGGTTAGAATCGGGGCTTGAGATTTTCTCTAGATCCACTCCGTCCATTATCATATCACATATTGAAATGATATTTTCCATGGATGGCGTCATCGTATTTTCACTTCAAACCTCTCTATTCTTATCGTCACTCTTACCTTGATTTTCCATTACCCTTCTTTACCTATGGCTTAGTCTGATTTTTATGATTTTGGCCATCCTTTCTCTATCATTTGTTTTCTTTTGTGGGTTAGGGATGTATTTACCACACTTCAAATGCATCTTATTTTCAAACCCAAACTCTCTCTTATTCTTTTTATTAAAACACTTCTTGAGCTTGACATCATATGATAAGTATCTCCTAGTGAGGACATGCCCATGACATGTATATTTTTGTCTGAATGAAATTATAAAGGACACTGTGGTAGTTTAGAACTAAGTTTCATTTAGAGGATATGATACCCAAATTTGAGTCCAAGGTATGGAATATACTGGTGGACTCCAGCATTGTCTGGTTTCTCTCTTGGCATAAAGTTGTCCATAATAGTTCCCAATAGGGTAGAATTACTCCTTACCACCATTGAAAAAAGTTTCCCAAGTGAGTTTTGTCTTATATATTTCAGAATCATATTCAACATGCCTATCACAGTATTCATCACACCATTATTTCACATGGGGGAGGGACTTAAGGAGTGCAAAGGTGATATTTTTCGTTGTCATGAGCATTTTGAATAAGGAAGTAACCCCCTAACATATTTAACCACTTATCCAAAGCATATGCATCCATTTGTCCTTTAAATAAGGGAATTTCAAAGTTGATTGTTCCTTGAAGGGATTCACATATTTGAAATGGATGCTTATTAAATGTGTCGACGTTACTATCAATAGTCATCAGAGGATCTAGTGAAATTATCCATTGTCTCGTTTCTCTATCATGCGAGGGATTCCTTGACAAGCAAATTAATAGGATCTATTGCTACGTCATGTCTATTATTTTCTACCTTGATGTTAGGTTTAATTAGGCTAATGAGATGGGTTGTCTGCAAGATCAAGTAGTTCAAGATCCAACTCTCGATATCCAGATTTCAATGGGGACATGCAGTAAGAAACAACAAAAGCATAGTGCTATGATATGAGTAATTGAGATTATTTGGAGAATGAAATGAAGGCGAACATATAAAATGGAAACACACATAAATATTTTGTAGAAATCACAACATTACAATAAAACCCTAACTCTATTAATAAATGGAATGTAAAAACATTACAAACTAGCTTAGACAGTGGTATCTTATATATGAAGAGAGATGTGTTGGATACACTCATTCACAAGAGGTGATTAAAAAGAGACCAAGAAGGTCATTTTATCATAAGCATGAACAGGAAAAAATCCTAAAATCCAAAAACCTATCTCGAGGGGATGAAGCATCGAAAGTATTTGTGGGCCCAAATGTGGCTAGTTGATACATCAACTTCCCATGGGTAAATGCACAATAACTCATTGCAATTAACTAATTGAGAATTACAACCTTTAACTAGGGCCAGATAATTCCAGGGAAACCCTTGGCCTCTTGATTTGATATAAAACACCTTTAAGGGCCTCAAAATGACCCTAAATATTTATGACTTAAAAAAATAAAAAATATTGCCAAGAAGATGGAGATTTGTCATAAATTGGTGGAATAGGTGGGTTGCCACTAGTATCCACCTAGATCAAGTGCATTTGGTTTGATGATAAACAACTTATGTTAGAGCAACTTTCCTTGATCCTGTGAATTCTCAAAAGGATTCTTGAGGATGGCAAAGAGACAAATGATTTTGATGTAGTAAATTTAGTCATTTCCCATGTTTTTGTCTCTCTTTAACAATATCACAATAACTTTGGATCCTAATTTATACCTTGAGAATCGCTCCATTGTTTAGTATATTATTAGATCACCAAATCTGATGGAAGGGTTTGAGATAAAGTTGAAGAGGCAAGGATTCCAATGCATCAATATGATTGGAAATTAATTATGTTCTCTTCGATCTTCCTTGATAGGAATTCATGGCATCAAGGTGGATTGATCGAGAATGATTGTTGCACATTCGAAATATATAAAGAAACAAAACTTCAACGTCCTTCTGAGCCATCAAACATTGACTGTCACCTTCGATCGCAAAGAATTTCTGGGGTGAGAAAAAAAAATTCTTCTATATCATGTTATGCAGTAATTTCCCTAAAAGAGCATAAAATATCGAATAAAGAGTTATTCACTTCTTAATAATAAAGAAAAATTATCAATAGAAAGCCTCTTCGAGGGTGAAACCTCCTTATACAATTTACTAAATACAAAATAAAATATGAGATGTGATGATTACAAACTAGATCAAGTTGGTGTGTATGTGTGTGTGTGTGTGTGTGAGAGAGGGGGGGGGGGGGTACCATTACCATTCTAGAGCCTACATAATTAGGGTTGTATATGACCAAAAAAGATAACACTAAGATGATAATATAAATGTAATATCACAATATATACGGCTTAACATGCCTCTTCCCTTAAAACATGTTTTGTCCTCAACACTAGATTAACTCTAGATGTTTCTCTATGAAGAACTCACCTTCCTGTGTTTCCTCTTCTACTGGAAATTTCTTCCACTTGATGAGGTACTGAGTAATCAACTGATTTCATAGTTTATCCTAATGAATGTTTCATGTTCTAGTATTAGTTTTCATCAATCTCTTGTAAAAAAATTTCCAGGACTGGGATCTTGTCACCAATTACCTTTTTTAGGAAAGAAACATGGAATGTTGAATGTACACATGAAGTTGGTGGTAACTCCAATTTATAATTCATACTTTTGATCCTTTGCAAAACCTTCTATGTAACATAGTACTTTGATGCTAATTTGCTTTCCTTATTTTTCTACTTGAGGGACATATGTTTGACATATGGTTATAGCCTAATAAATACCCGATCTCCTACTTCAAACTCCCTTTCACTACAATGTTGATCTGCTTGTTGTTTCATCCTATTTTTTGTTATAGCCAAGCTATCCTTCAATAATTCGAGAACTTCTTGTTGGTTCTCTATGTGATCCTCCACTACTTTAGCTAAGGTTATGGCCATTTCCCAGACCAGTTGTTGTAAATTTCTCACTTAAATAAGACTTGCTAGGTTCCTAGTTTGGGAACCAGCCAGCCTATTGTGTTTTTTATCCTTGATGTTTAACTATTAATTTGAATAAGTATAGAGCAGAGTCATAAGCAAGTATAAGTCCAAGTGTAGGTTGGACAAAAATGTTGGGCACACTTTTCCTAGATAATTTGGGTATCTCATGGTGGAAGGTATGGGCATCGCATTAGTGAAGAGGTGTAGTGAATCTAAGAGTAACCTTGGGTGATCACTTCCTCGAGATGAAAGTCGGGTGTTATCGCATGATCACAAAATTTCAGGAAAGTTGTTATCAATCAAATTAACACTCCTAGTCATGTGACAGAAGAGGCACATGTTTACCATGCACCTGCAGCAGGAAGACATGACACACGTTCATTGAGAGATGAATCCTCTCTGAAGAAATGCATTAAAATGCATTAATTGTGCTTAAAATAATTCTAAGTGGTGCAAAAAGCCTAAAAACTACTGAAAAGTGGGTTTTCAGTTGAAAATAATCTAAAATAAAGAAAATGAGCAATCCCACATTGAAAAGAAAGGTTTGATGGCCCATTTCCCAATGCTACATAAGAAAGGCATGGGAGGCATGGTAAAAGGAGATAAGAAGAGCAAAGACATGCTGGATAGATTTTGAAGGAGGAGAACGAGCTCAAATTCTTCAAAAGCAAGGGTGAAGGAAGGGAAGCTCATGGCAATGGAGGAGGGATTCACACCTAGGTCCATGGTAAGGATGTATTTCTTTATTGTTCCAATATGAATGGATTCAAGTTTCTACCATATATGAGTTTGAATTTTGCTTATCATGTATGAATTTAATTCTCATACGGATTTTAGATCTTAATGAATTTTGATGAATGAATATAGATATTTGGAAACTTGTGATAATATTTTCATGTTGCTGACGTAGGAACTTAGCATTTCTTAGTAAAATAGTTGAAATAGTGTAGACACAACCCTGCACTAATTACTATTATCAGAAGCCTACAACACTAAATATTTTGAGTTGTGATAGTTGGTATCAGAGTCTAATGTAGTCTTGAATTTTTGTTCCAGGAAACCCTTTGCAACTATCAAGGAAGTGTAAACTAGTATTCTAACTAAAATGAAACTATAAGAAAGACCATTGAAGGTTTCAACATCGACAAACAAAGGATGTGGAACATGATCTTGCATAGGGTAAAATTTGAGTGCGAGTAGAACTCATTGGGAATGCACACATAAAACATAGAACAATCAGGAGAGGTCTTCCTAAAAAACGTGTTCTTGGGAGATAATGCATCGGTAGAGGTGTGCCTAGAAAAAAATGCACCCAAGAACAAGCATTCCCTGAATACAACACACCCAGGGGGAAGTGTGCTCGGAAGATAGCATACCTAGGAAGAAGTGATCCCAAGAGGTAAAGTTCTTTGGAAAAGAGCGTCGTGTTGGTAGAACATCACATCAACATAGATGCGCTCGCCGATATAACATGTATCGATAGAGATGTGCTCGATCACTAAACAATGTCCATCGGGAATTGTCGATCAGCAGGATGACAAACATTGACAAAGTGCTCATAAATCAAGATTAAGGGTGTTGAAAGCTGCAACTGACATATGAGTAGGTAAGAAAATTTTTGGATGTGCTTGAGAGAGTTGAAACATTTTTTGTTGTAGCATGAAGGTTGATGAACATACATGCACCAATATGGGAGATGTGTTCCAGGAATAAAAATGCTAGCATTGAGAGAGACTCGATTTGTTCCTTTTGAATATGACTGAACTAAAGTATACCAATGTGAAGGTTGAAGTGCAGGCTTTGACAAACAGGTTGGATTCATTTGCAAGAGAGAATACCAACTTGTAGTAGTAGTGCAATGGAATCCCAAGGTTAAGTTCATTGCATGCTTTCTTTGTTTACATAACCACTTTGCTAGATATTTCCCTTTGAGACCATGGCTGAAGAGCTTAAAAGAAGAACGACATCCATTGTTTGTGAATTTGAATGATATACGAACAACTCAAATGCAAGAGACTTCGAAGCAAATGATGTAGATATGGGTTCCTTAATCATGGTTATTGGTGAATGTTTTGTAGGATGTTCGCATGCTTTCCAAGAAAATAACACAAAAGAACTCAGTTTTGTGTATGTGATCATGAGTGCATTAAAGGTTAGAAAAAATAATTTAATTTGGTGCGCTAAACAGTTTTGCAAATGAACGAACCGTTAAAGCACTTCATCATATGCCTGAGGCAAGCTTGGATGTGTTCAAGTTTGGAGAAGACAAACATGAATTCGATCATGGGGGTAGCTCATTTGGCATAATTGAATTTTTTAGAGTTGCTTGGAAAATTATACTTGACATTGGTTTTAATGGACAATCAGGAATTCATCCTAGGGAAAGACTTCCTCAATCTTTCCAAAGTCGTTCCCTTTCATTGTGTGAACTCCTTGCCATTCTTATATGATGTTGGGACTCACACAATTCATAGGAAGATGGGGAGAATGCCATGGATTTATTTCATTTGATTCTTGAAGAAAATTGACGAGGCCTCAAACATTACTAGTGGCATCACACAATAGTAGGAGAAGAGGAGTTTGTGTTGACCAGTCATAGGTGCACCTTTGAGTAGAGATCTAAATGAGAAAAGGTGAAGAGAATTGAAGACTTTGGTAGGTTCATCCTTATGAAACAATGAACCATCATGTGCTTTATATGAATAGAATTAGGGCAATGTAGGAATGGATGTGCTTGAAAAAGGTCACCAAAAACGACACTTTCCGGGGAGAAAAAAATTGGGTTGAAATAGGTTGGGAAAGCACTTACCCAACAACACCCTTTCCGATTGGAATATGCAAGCATAGGAAATTAATCGAGTGGTAATCCGATCAATAGATGAGTTTCCTTCATTTCCATGTCAATTAGTAAGGTGGGGTCACCTTTATAGATGTTGAGGACATTAAGGAGTCTCAACCAACAAACAAAGAGTTGAAAAATGCAATGTAGGAACAACAAGTTGCAAAGAGAGAAGAGTAACATTCACACATCATGGAGGAAACGATAGAATAAGACATCCTTGACAGAGTTGGGAAGGTGTAGAAGGAAGCTTCACACATCGCAGAAACTGGTTAGGACTCATAGAAAAGTGGGATAGTAAAGGAGGAATATTTCCCTAACAAAGACCCCGTAGCCATTGTGGTGTTTTGCTGGTACATAATTGGGATTTATAAATTCCAACTAAATCCCACCTTATTAAATTATTGGGTTATAGACCTTCGGAAAGAGAATCATTTTGAAGTATTTGTGCACATAGAACAAGATAAACACTTCGTTCTCCTATGGTGTTTATAACCACTTATTGAATTGCGTTTGTGGATGATAGCTTGAGGATATTGTAGTACCTAGGAGCAGGTAGTGGAGCTGTGGCCACCTTTGGAAAGGTTCCTTGGAAGTTTTACTCAAGTATAAAACGGTTAGAGGTAAATTGGTGAGTTTTCCTTAGCCAAAACGGAGGTGTGGAGGTTGACTGAAACATAGAAGGCAAGGTACTACTTTTGGAATAAGGATTCCATTCTCGTGGGAAGGATGTGATTGTTGGAGTGATCATCCAACTAGTGTAGATCATAAGGGATATCAACATACATATACATGGCCAAATTCAACTAAGTATTGAAGCAATATTAAGTCACAAGGATGCAACACTTTAGCATCTTGAAAACCTTAATGCAAAAGGTGATTTTTTGTAACAATGCAAATTTGTGGTAATGGTAATGGGTTCCAATTGCAACAGAAGGAAATAAATTTTTGCATCCTAGAGACATTGAAGTGTGGAGTGGTTGTAAGCGACCAAAGATGGGTGGATGAGTTTGAACAATAAGCATGTGAGTATGGTAGGGGTTCTTGTGATGTTTTGAAGGCTGAAAATGAAGTGGAATGGTGGAGGATGTAACGTCCTTTCCTTACAACAAGAAACAACCGTTCACTAGCTCATCGATCAATAGCTCGTGTGCATTGGAAACCAGCATGCTCGACACTAGGGAAATTTTTAGGGGCGAAATTTAACCAATTGGCTATTTTTTTGGCCTTTTTTCAAAAATAAATTCGTTATTTGGTCATTTTTGGTCTCTAATATCACCTATATTTACATAAGATATGTTTTTTTTATCATAATATTCGCCAAAATTTACAAGTTTTGGTAGTAAATTGTATGTTTCATATTTAATATTCACCTACGAATCTATATATATGTTTTTTTCTATCCAAAATCATCGCCTAGAATACTATACTTAAGTATACTTTTATAATCCTTAAAAAATATGCTGCTCGACACAACCAAGAGATGGATCGACACATTTGGGAACATACAACATGCAAGGAAACCTAGGGAGGGACTGATCGAGCATGGGAACAAATATTTCAACAAAGAAGCATGTGACTAAGAGGATTCGACTATTGACAAAGGCTTTGACAAGGAGAGCATCAACAAGTTTCTTCAATAGTCATTAACAAAAGGATTTGGAATACAAGGCTTCGACAAGTAGCAAAGTGGAAGAGATGCCATCGGGTCCACTTTCCTAATTCATGGTAGTAGGATATCTCAAGAAGGGAAAAATGATTGCACATGTGGATTGAAATGGGAAAAACGCTTAGAATATGGATAAAGTGGCTCAAGCACATGCCAAAGAATGGGAAAAACAATTGGAAAATGGGAGTACCTAAATAAGGTGTTCCTAATAGGAAATTCAGGATAAGCACCGAAGTGTTGGAAACATAGGTTAACAGAGCTGTTGACAGGCCTCTAGGTCAACCATTAGGAGAGTGCCCACTTTCCTTGAGGTTTCCCAAATGACACATCCCTTAGAAAATATGTCAGCCAAAGGAAATCTTGGGTGCCCATTTATGATGAAGATGGAGTGATATCTCATATGTATTAGTTGGGTGCACGAGAGCCATGCAAGTGAGAAGGACTTCAAGAAATATTTCAATAAAAGATATAAGGAAAAGGGTAAGAATTCATGTTGTTAGAAGGGTTGTTGAGGTAGAGCACCGAAGTGAACACATAGGTTACCGTAGTAGGCTTTGTGAGAGATAGACGAGACAACGAGTGAATCAAGGGATTTTGGGATGGAGAGCTCAAGAGGTTTTGTTTGTTGTATTTTGGGTAGTAGGATGAAGGTTGCAACCCCTTTGTATATGAGGTTTCATCCATTTATCGGACCAACCTTTGTAACTTGTTTACTTAATAATACTTGTCGGGTCCTTGGCTTTTGCATCCACCCGATATCTTGTGTTTTGGTTTGGTGAAGGTTGTTGGGAACAATTGGCCTAGACAATGGGTAGCTCATGAAAGAAGGTATAAGCGTGCTGTGAGTGAGGAGGCATAGTCCATTGGAGAGTAACCTTAAGTGACCAAGTCCTTAAGATGAAATAGGGGTAGTTACACTTGATTTTCGAAGTTTAAGAAAGCCTATGATGCTAAAGCTTTGGATTGTGCAATAGACCATCCCTAAGAGAATAAAGTGAGTTTTCGTCTAATAATTATGGACTTCTATGATCTTGCCCTGCATTCTCTCTTAGTGGAATTGAAAGGTCAATTTGATAGCCTGATTGTTGGGGTGTTTATCACTGGTACAATCATTATCCCCATACCCATTATAAAAAAAACTCTCTCTGGCACATTGCATTGAAACCATCATTCTTTCATTATACGATAGAGGATTGTTACATCTTTGAAAGCTTGTAAATTGGAAATTGCTAATTTCACATAATTGTTATAAAGTGCTTTTGATATAAAATGGTTTATCTTCCACTTTGATTTCACACTTAAACAATGGATTAAGATAAGTTTCATTAAAAGTCAATTGTAGGTGATGTTGGAGCTTCCATAGGAAAATGAGAGATAAGGATTATTGTGGTTTCATTTTTATATGAATACATTTAATTATTCAAATTAGAAACCATTGAATTAACTCTTAAGAAGATAAGATCATTATTATTCATAAATATTTTCTTTTCAAATTATATAATGATATTTGATATTATGAGATAACCATCATATGATAATTAAACATAATCAAAATTATTAAACTAAATATTTAAATATAAATTTTCAACATTTAACCCAAACTTTTTATTATTATTTTCCTTATAATATGTTATTTAATGTGAACTTCAACATTTAACCCAAACTTTTTATTATTATTTTCCTTATAATATGTTATTTAATGTGAACAATCTCAAATTTCATAATATTCATGTTCGTCTTTTCTTTAAGAAATAATTCTTTGACTTATTTAACTAACTAAATATAATAAATTAGTTATACAATATCTCAAACCTCAAATAAATATGAATGAATAAAACACACGTAGCTAATGTATTATATCTATCTTAAGACAAGTTCTACTAAACCTATCTTCCATTACATATAAATAAATCATCTCAGAAACTCTTATTTATGTATTGTGTCCACCTGCCATTCTCATTTAACTGCTAGTTCCAAGATAGAAACTAAGAATAGAATTCACGCCGGTTCATCGGGGCATATAGGTTTTGGGAAAAAGATCTCTAAAACAGACGAGAAAAACGCGTTTTCCACTTATTATATTTTAAAGTTAATTTCATTTACTCCTCTACTACTTGCTAGTGGAGATGGAGTTATATTTTATGTCAATTTAATTTACTCCTCTCTTAGTTTCCCACTATGGAGATGGAGGATAGGAAATAGAGTTAGTTATTTTTTATGTTAATTTAATTTACTCCTCTCTCACTTTTCCACTATGGAGATGGAGGATAGGAAATAGAGTTAAATGTGGGGACTCGGGACAAGCCATTCTTATTGGATTCATGGATCTTAATATCAATCAATTTTTACCATATTTTGTATTTAATATAGTTAAGTGTGATTCCTCGAAAATATAGCTATGTTTTGGGACCATTCCATTATCAACTAGAATTCAAATTAAATATTAAATTTACAATGTTTGGCACTTTTACTTTTACTTATTCTAGTTTTGTATTTATCAATTTTATTTTTAAATTATTTTATTTAAAAAAATAATAATTATTTAAAATTGTTAACTCATTTTGACTGTTTGTTTTACTAGAATTGACCGTTTGCTCTACTAAAACTTGACAATGTAACTTAAAGTTATCAATAATAAAAAGTAATTAATAAAAAATTAAAACTTAAATTTGGAATAAGAGAGGGATCAATTTTCTTTGTTTAAGATTTAAAAAATTTACAGGTAAGGAAATTGGATCCCTCGTGAGGGTCTAAGATTGATCTATGTTGGTTTATTATAATATTTTATCTATTATTATAATTTATAAAAAAATATGACATATATGTAAAATTTAACTTAACCATTTTTTTATTAAATCAACTCACTCCAACTTCAACTAATTCAAAGTCCAATTGGACTAATTCAAAACCCAATTCATTAATGATCCAAATTCAAATTGGGGAAGTTCAAATGTAGATAAACACAAATATTAATTAGTTAGTTAAGTTACTTCAACTAATTCAAAGTCCAATTCAACTTATTCAAAACCCAATTCACGGTGTAGTCTAAATATTCTAGGTTTTCAACCTTTTTCCGAGTATATTTTTCATCTAATTTTGTTCATATTATGGTTGGAAATCTTTAAAAAATCTTAGAATCACATATATTAGTTATGGAAATTGCATAATTTGGGTGTCATTGGGGTATTTGAGTGTGTTGAATCTATTTATGGATTCAAAAATACAATTTAAACACGTAGAAATTTATATTTTACCAAACAGAAATTACTTAACCAAAACTGACCGTAAAGTCGAAAAGTAGAATAAATAGACTATTCCCCCAATTCATTAATGATGCAAATTCAAATTGGGGAAGTTCAAATTTAGATAAACACAAATATCAAATAGTTAGTTAAGTTTGAATGAATTTGATAGGCATCATTGGACCAATTTTAAATTTATTATTATTTCAAAATTATCACTTAAATATTTTTTAATTTTTTTAATTTTGGTTTATATTTAATTAGAATTATTTTGGATTGATGGGTTATAAATAGTTTATTTTTGGTAACTAAGGGAATCATGTTAGCTTGGATTGTATTCATTCGACATGGTGTCGGTCTACCACACAGAGATATGTGAATCCGTCTACTACATAGAGATACAAGAATAGATACTCATGTGGTAATGAGGTGGGATCTTCATGCTACACAGAGGTACAATTTTTTAGCAATACTAGCATAGATCCATCTTAAAGGGGATCTACCAAGCGCCGAGAGGGATCAAATCTTTTTGAGGTGCAAACCCTTCCTCAATATTTGCAGTTCTAGGATGAGCATGGAAGGAGTTACACATCCACCCCCTAATGGGCTGTAGAATGTGCATCTTGACACATTGACAATTTTTTGATGTTCAAAAGCCATTTTTGATCATATAAATGAATTAAAATCCCTTGAATATTTCTTTTTTCACTCTTGCATTGTTAGCAATTTCTATTAAATAGAGGTACCATATTTGAACGAACTATTGGAGTAGGAATCACCCTGTCTACTATACACTACTACCACACATAGATACAAGGCTTCAAATAGTTGGGATCTTTGTGCTTAGAGTTATGGGATTTGAATGAGATGCATTTAAAGAATTAGAACGTAATTAATTAAATAATTTAATAGTAAGTAGACATAAAGATTAGACTTTTTTACTTTTCTAATTGCACTGAGAGGTGCTCTACAGCCCAGTATGAGGGAGATCTTGGAATGTTTGTTGAATTTATTGTCGACCATAATTGTCAGACATAAATAATATTGTTCCTAACAAAAATTATTAATGAAAAATAATATATATTATGTCAGCCGTTAATAAAACGATGTGTATGTTCGTTTGAATGAAATAAATATAATACACCAAATCTAATATACATAAAAAATAATTTGGGTCAAGAATCCATTGTTTATAGGGACATTGGTGCACACGAGACATGCCATTTGCTTCTATACCTTCCTCTTTTAGAATGTAGCCATCGTTTTGTGGTTCTAAATGTTGGTATGAAGGTTTTCAACAAGTACAAGTTGATACATATAATCCCGACAATGATAATTCCCTGATTGATGCATATACTAAGTGTCGTGAGAATATGGAGCAACTTACATTGATAGATGTTGCAAAATATTGGTCCTATGACAAACATCGACGGGGGGAAAAATGGTTACCACAAAGGAATTCATCTATTGTACGTGCTTTTCCTAGATTTAACACTATTCCTGATCGAAAAGATGAGAAGTTTATTGAATTCTGTTGGTCCGAGTTGGTTTTGTACAAGACATTTCGTGAATTTCAAAAATATATAGGCCACACATCTTATGAAATAGTACAGAATTGGAAAAATTTGCAATATATACCTTGGCATGTTGATCGCAAACCTGTTCCTACAGATGCTCGAGTTGAATCCGACGAAGAAGAAGACCATACAAATCCACAAAGAGATTCCAGGAAGCATGAATGGGAGATCATATGTGGATTATATAAAAATCAATTTATAAATTACAATGAGTTTGAGATGCTTGGACATAGGGATCTTGATCATATGAATGATTGGAACACTGCTTTTGTAGATGAAGAGACCTCCAGTTGTGCAATTCATTTCATCTCTGATATGCGAAAATTGAAAAATATTTCTACTAATCAACATACAAAGTCTTACTCAAATGATAGTTTGGGGTATAAGCAAAGAATACCATACGATGTTATCCTTGAGCATTATAGAACGAGTGTTGATCCACTACGCATGATAATCCAAGGAACTGCAAGTATCGAAAAGTCATATTAGATTGGAGCCATTAAAAATACACTTGAAAATCTCTCGCATCCAAGGAAAAGTCCATTACTTCTTCTAGCTCCTACAAGGGTGGTAGATTTCAACATATCCGCAAGAACAGTTCATTCTGCACTTCATATACCGATCAAAGAAATTAATCATTTATGAGGACCACGTTTAATTAACTTACAAGAAGAGCTGAGGAATGTTAAATATATTTTGATCGATGAAATGAGTTTTATTCGAAAATTTTTATTAATTAGAATAGATTCAAGACTTCGCCAAGCCTTCCCAGAAAATGTTAATATACCTTTTGGTGGAAGATCAATTATATTGGTGAGTGATTTGAGACAATTGTCACTTGTCATGGATAAGCCTGTATATGCATCAGAAGGTATTCCAAAATAATTGTGGAACACATTCAGAACAGTTGTGACCCTCGATACTATGTTTTGATAGAATGGACAAAGCAATGAACAAATATCTTTTCGTAATTTGTTAATGAATATTAGATATGCAATTCCAACAATAGAGGATTGGAAATTACTGATGATTCGCACAAATACTTCCTTACATGCTTCAATGAAGACGTCCTTCGATAAGGCGATATATTTGCTTGCGACAACTGATGATGTAAACTGTCATAACAAGCGTTTAGTAAGAAGCCTAAACTGTCCCATTGCAACCAATATTGCTACATCTGTAAGAAGCAACTATTCTATGGAAGGAGATGAAGAAGGGTTGGAACTTGAATTACTTATAGCCATAGGAGCAAGGGTAATGCTCACATCAAACCTCTGGATTGATGCAGGACTCATCAATGGTGATCTTGGAGTTATACAACAAATTGTATATAACCCTGGAAGTTCACCTCCAGAACCACCCATGTATGTTTTAAAAAATTGATAATTATGTGGGGGAACCATGGGATGAATCGTTTCCTCAAGTTGTTCCTATGACATCTATCGAAAGAGGTAATAAAAAACAACTTCCATTGAAACTCGCTTGGGGTTTAACAATCCATAAGTCACAAGGATTGACATTGGAGAAAGCTACTATTAGTAATGGAAAGCAAGAGAGGCAGGGTATGCCATTTACAACAATATCTTGAGTTAAAGATTTGGCAGGTCAATGATTTCAACATCCAATCTCATATGATCGATATGAGAAGATGTCAAAACTACCAGGTGTGAAGATAAGAAAAGATGAAGAAGATAGATTGAGAATGATCACGATGTGAACCATATTTTCATTTATTTAATCCTTACAAAATTATTGTCTCTATTTTTCAGTTTAACAATTTACTCAATCCTTAATACTTATTACTTACATTATGATAATCGTCGTAATTGTATATGTGTTTTCAACTTAACCTGTTCCTTACAATGATGATCAAACTCCAGTTTTGTGTCATCGCTAACGACTCGAACCAGCCTAGATCCAAATCCTAGGCTCTATCAAGCACCGAGAGGGATCAAATCTCTCGAGGTGCAAACCTCTTCTCAGGTATTGCACTCAAGGAGCTATTCGAGAAGAGGTTTGCACCTCAAGAGATTTGATCCCTCTCAGCGCTTGATAGAGCCTAAGAATTGGATCTAAGCTGATTATATACAGATTAATTTATCTAATTTTTAACTATATAAAGTTCTTTCATAATTTAATAGATTAAACTTTTTTGAATATTCATTTTGCACTAAACATTCTTAACAATTATATATATAATTCCAATAACTATTATGTTGAAAAAAAACAATAAAAAAATTAGTCGAAAAATCAAAACCTAAGTTTTCCTTCCTCTTTCCGAAATCAATCCTCTTTTCTATTCATATTTTAATAATGAGGCAAATTTATTTATAAATCTCCCTTAAAACCGAAATGCCCAAATTGCATACAACAAATCGGCGCGCCCGCGCGCTTTTCGAGTCTATGCTGATTGTGATTAGCCACATTCCCATTATGCCTCAGGAAAATGGGCCAGATCTAGGTTAAAAGCAACTAATCTAATTAATTCTTACAATTAACAATGTCTGATGGACCGCATCAATTATTGACCAAGTAAGAGCACAACGGAACGTAAAATCCGCAAATCAGAAAACCTAATATATTGTATGAACATTATGTATATATACGACATATTATCGTTGAGTAAGGAATTGATATTTAGATCGAGTAAACGGAGGAACTTTCTGAATTCCATACCAGACCAGGCTAACAATAGAGAAGTTTGAAGTGAAATAACATGGAGTGGACGAGTGATATGATGAAGGCGGGAGTGGATCCAGAAAAAATCTCAGGCCCCGGTTCTGCCCATGGTCTTCAATCCGGAGACCTGGATCTAGAGATAATCTCAGGCCATGGTCTTCAATCCGAAGACCTGAATATCATGACGGCGGTAGTGGGTTCTGGCCATGCTCTTCAATCCGATGATCTGAATATTGCCTCTCAAGTAGAGAGCAATGACAGGAAGCGAAAGTGCCGCGAGGAACGCCCGGAAGAGGGTGCGGCAGTGGTGACCCCAAGACCTCGCGGCAGGCCTAAGGGCTCCAGGAATAAGCCCCGCGGGGGTAACGGCGAACGCCCAAAAGAGGGTGGGGCAGTGGTGACCCCAAGGCCTCGCGGCAAGCCTAAGGGCTCCAGGAATAAGCTCGAGGATCCTCTATCTGGAATCTCTGAGATGGCAGACACTATGAACTATTATGCATTCGAGATCCCAAGTGGGAACGACGTCTGGAATACTTTGGAAACGTTTGCACGCAGAAGCCACATCGGACTCTTCATTCTCAGCGGGACCGGGATGGTCTCCGACGTTACCCTGCGCCATCCTATCTCTTTCTATCGCAGGACGTATTCAGGACAGTTACGAATTCTATCGCTCTCAGGAGTTTTTCCTCCCCACGCCACCGACGACCAACAGGCTACAGGAATCACTGTCAGTCTGGCCAACGAACAAGGTGTTATAGTGGCAGGAAGCATCGTGGGGAGCCTGGTCGCGTTCGGCAGCGTCTTCGTCGTGGCCGGCACAGTGGCCCACATCCGTTGTGAGCCGCAGAACGTCCAGCCTATGCCGGTTCAGCCTATGTCTATGCCTATGCCGGTTCAGCCCTGTAAACTGTTGCAGTCATGGGGTCGAACAGAGGTGGAGCAACAGATGACTGTTCCAGTCAACGGGTCGCACAGAAATGCGGCAACAGATAAACATGATGTTTGACATCTGTGCACTCTCGGCAAACTGCCTGGTTACCCCTCCGCATAATCTGATTGCCCTCGGCAATTAATCTGATTGCCCTCGGCAATTAGTGTTTTTTTCTTCGATTTCTGTATTCCTTGATATGTTCAAGCGCTATGGTTTGTTCCTCAGCAAGCAGCAGTGTTACGAGACATTTTCTCTGCTGAAGTTTTGCTAGACTTTACTTTGCATCACAGTTTGAGTGTTATTAGACATTCAGTACTTTAAGTATTTTTATAATGAATGATAGCTTATTGAGTGTTTTTACACATTATATGGAATGTTTTTAAACATTAGTTCAAATGATTTTACAAGGAATGACAATTTATGGACTGGACTGGACTGTTAGTAGACATTGCTTCATTTTTGTAAACACTGGACCATTTTTTTTACAGTGAATGCCAGTTTATGGGGGCTGTTGTTGTCTTCAGTCCACCATGTGAAAGTAAATCCTCACAGAAAATTACCTCGAATTGAAAATAAGAGATATATCTAGCGGTTGCATAGAAAAATATATAAAAGTTTCTAATTCTGTAACTTTATTATCTCTTAGTGAAGCAATCTCATTTGAGATTTCTTTTTCCTGAGCAGCAATCTCATTTAAGATTTCTTTTTTTCTGAGCATTTAGTATAAGCTTTTAGCACAATGAAATACACAAACCAACATTTTGTTTAAAATAAGTTTGATTGATGAGATTTACGTTTTCTGAATAAGTGGCTTATATTCTAAGTCCGGGATCAAATTTATAGACTGGTGCCTTGATGATCGATGTTTTTTTTTATAGCTTCATTCTATCTATATGATTTGCGACTTGATCGATGGTGACTTGATCATTATGATTTTCCCATACAATATATTAGTTTTAGTTAGGGTTTCGCCATTTTCGGTGGGTGACTCTTCATCATTGTGATTTGTTTAGAGAGGTTAGAACTGGAGTTAGATTTAAGTAATTAGTTTAAACAGATTTGACATTGAATTTGGTTGAAGATTTTGTCAATGGCTATTTACTATTGTCAATGGTTATTTACTATTTATTTAATGGTTATTTAATATTGAATATGGTTATTAATATGGGTTATCAATCACTCAGATTCAATGTACTCCAATAAATATAACTCAAACTTAATTATTAATAAAAATATGTACTTCACGTAATTTAAAGAATTTAGTTTTTTTAAATTTAATTAATATCTCAAACTTATTTGATTTTATATGTATAATTTATTAGTAAAATTATAAAATTTAAAATTTTGATGAATTTTATTGATTTCAAATTGGATATCTATATAGTAAAAATTATTATTTATTAAAATAAAGTTTAAAATTAAATATATGAAGAATTTTTTTTCTCAAATTCTCAAATATATATTTATTTGGTTTTTTTACCTAACTAATTTTTAAAAATATCCCTTCTTCCAAGAACCATGGGCGAAAACCATTTTCAAACCCCTCTCTTCTAAAACCCATAGTTGAAAATCATTTTCAAGGCCTATCTCTCATAGAAACTTGTGGGCTAATAGTTATAAACATATTTTTTTAAAAATAAATATGAAGCTAATTATTTTTATTTTTTTAAAACTTAGTAGCATATAAAATATTTAGCCAGGGTTGGCAGGTGCGGGGGGGTCCTCATAGACCCTGATGGAAACAAAATGAACGACTTTGCCTGGGGAATTGGTAGGAGAACGAACAATGAAGCTGAGTGACTCCCCCTAATTAAAGGTATGGAAATTGCAAGGAAGGAAGAAGTACAAAATTTGACAGTCTTTGGTGATTCCATGATTGTGATTCAGCAAGCGTACTAGAACACTGCATCAACACTTCAATCTTCTAGTCAAAGACTTTCACTCCATCTCTCTCCTGCATATTCTTCGACACAACAACCATAATGTTGATGCCATGGCCAACACTGGAGCGGGGTTCAATTGTGGTATTACGATCAGTAAAGATTAGGTTTATGAGAACATTTGGGTTCCCTAACTTACCCTTGCACCTTTGGACTCCTTCTCCTTCTATTCTTCACCCCTATCCCCCTAAACTCCTCCTAATGGATTTTCAAACCCATAATCTCTACCCCCTCAACCTCAATCCACTCCGCATTAACTCCCAAATCCCCATTGGATCCCTAGGCAATCCCCTCATGTCTTCTCATATGAATTGGCGGCCTTTCCTCGTTCACTACACTTGGATCACATGCGCGAACTTATGGAGGGCGAGAACCAAGGTGCCCAAATCTTATTTGAGGCCAGAATGTGGAACTCTTTCAGCATCGCCTGTCCCTTTGATTCGTGAACCTTCGGTCTGCAATCCCAGCCTGCAAATTCCCGGGGAAGGTGGCGTGCATTTCTCCCCTCCTGTATCCTCGGTCATTGACTCCTTTGGTCTGCACTTCTTTCATTGCCTATCGGTAAGATTTTGGTGTTCAAAGATAAGCATGGAAGACGGGAAACATTGCCCTCCTTCTTTGAAATGTCGCAAGTGCCGCAATCACGTTCAAGGGGACCTTGGGGGGGCTAATTCTAAGAGATATCTCTCTGATCTGTTTCAAGGCAATGGTAATTGTGGCTTGGAGCTTGGTCGAGGTGGCTCGTCTAAGAAAACTTGTCACAATCTGTCGGTCACTGACGAGGTTGATAATTGTAGAAGATGGGTTCTCATGAAACCCAGTATGGGACATGGTATCAAAGGAAATGGGTTTCAGACTACATGTGGCGTTGACTCAGGTCACATTACCCCGGGGGTTCATGCTGCACAGTTTGATACGGGACATGGAGCTCTCCTGCAACACTTTTGTGGTAGCCCGGTGGAGCAGGAATGCTGTAAAACTTGGCAAAACATGGTGGGTGATAACGGTGGCTTGATGATGGAATCCCCCCGTGACCAAATAATCCCTTCTCCTAATTTTCGTTCACACGTGAAGGACCTGGAGGCTCAAGTTCGCTGGTTGAGAGGCGACCTCAATGAAAAGAAAAAAACAATCTCCCATCTGGCCACCTTCGTCCAAATTTCCAACACTGAAGTTCGCAACAGCACTCGTAAGACAAACGATCATTTCGAAAAATTAACTCGTAAATTTGATTCTCTTTACCGTTGTCTTAGGATCATGGAAGCCAAGGTTGACTGCGTCTGAACCAACAGAGGAAACAGTCCTTCAATCATTTTGAATATTGATGACGAGAATGTTGGAACCACCACTGGAAGCAAAGAAAAGAACTCTCGTTCTCACCATGTCAACTAAGGCACTCTGTTCCATTTTTTTTGTGTCATGGCAGCCACCTATGGTTCCTCTCTCCTAGCGTTAAGTTATGTTTTTCTTTTGTTGTTTTGTTCTAGGACAGTTTATTAAATATTATAGTTGTAATAGGCTTAATGCCTTTTTTGAAAAGCAGAGACTGGTCAGAAAGGAGCAAGAACTTCCAACTTCTCTTCTGTAGGAACAGTCTCCCCATATCTATGTAATATGTTCTTTTTTAATATAAAACTCTTCACCCGTTTGTGTAAAAAAAAAATTATATAAAATATTTACCGAATTAACATTTGGGATCCCTCAATTTTCAGGTATGGGTGGAATTTCGCCCCTTAAAGTTTCCATGATCTCATTAGTGTGGACTAGTAGATAGTTGTGGATGGAGTTTATTAAATAAACTTCCTATTAAATCTGTGAATTAATGAAATGGATATTAATAAAAAAATTGTATTTATTCAATTTATAAACAAAAAATTTATTTGTCTAAATATTAAAATATTTGGACTTCTTTTAGTTTTAGTTTTTTCAAATGTTGTTGGATCAAATTTTTAGGGTGTTGGACCAATTTTTACAATAAAAAGTTGATCCTAAACAACAGAAAATCATCATATACCATACTTAACTTTGACCATTCGATTGTATATAATATTATTTCATATATAATAATTTTGACAAAATGAATTTATGCTAGCCATATTTTATAGGTATAATGTTCTTAGTTTCATGGCATCATGTTTTTTCTTTTTGGGGTTTTCCTCAATGGAGCAATAGTTGAGGTTTTATTTTCACATATGTCTAAAACATGGTTTAGAGATAATGAAGCATAAAGGAATTTATTTACAAAGTGGTCATATGCATAGCACATACTGGTATTAAATGCGAGTTATTCATAGTCTTATTATCAATGAAAGTTTTGTATATCTAATTAGAGAAGAATGACCTTCGGGAGTTTCTTATCCAAGACAAATTATATGCAAATGCAAGTGCACAAGTCTTGGCCTCCCTTAGTTTCAACTGTGTAAGGGAACTTTAATGAGCAATCTCAAATAGCTTTAAGGGTTTCTATGTTGCACTAGATCATTGACAAATGGGGGAACATGGGCTACACAATTGTTGAAGGGGCCTTCTTTTTTGGGTTGGAATATATTTTTTGATGATTTAGATATAGGCTCTATAATCCCATAAGGAATGGCCTAGAATATCAAGTCTCTATCTTATTTAGAATGGGATAATAAAACAAATCACCCTCTCCAATAAACAAGAAATGAGAGTTGTCCCTATATGTTTGATGTCCAATTTTATGATATCAAGTTATATACTAATCGTATAAGGATTGACCATAATCAAGTAAAGATACCGAGGTTCCCTCCAAGGGAATGTGAACATTTCTTCTTGGTTTTGAGCTCCATATATGTAATCTAGAGGAATTACACTTCTTGTTCTTAGGGTGACTACATGGGATACTTTTTTACTTTAATGGAGCTAGAATATATTGAAGGTAGAAGTCTACATACATGGGTGAGTTTGATGGATGTGCACCTAGGGAGGTACCCATGAAAATGATGGCCATGAGTTACTAAGCTTGGATGAAGTTTCCTTTATACTAAATGGCTCCTTTGAGATAACTTATCTCAATACTGGTAGCATAGGGAGTTACCAAAATGTGATATGAAGCTCATACATAGAAGATAATTGGCTTCTTAAAGTGATGTAGCTCAGATTGATACCAAATTGTCTTCTCCATGTTGTCAGTGATTTGGATAGCATTTATCTTACCCATCGACCTCTTTTTTTCCTATTCTCATCTCTCCAATACTTCCATCTTATAATATGTAGTCTATTTTATACGTTAAGATAAATGTTAAATGAAATAGAATCTCCTTTTTGTTTTTATATTGTATTTTATGTTAGTGAACACTAAAAAATTTGATCATATAATGCACAATAGATTTAAAAAATTTAAATTCACTTAATGCAACAAATTGAAATGCATCTTTACATTATGTATGGCCCAAGGAAAGTGTTAGATTTCAAGATTACTTCAAAAGTGTTTATTTCATGCTTGGGTGTGCATATCATGTAGGTTGAATGGTGTTATATTTCCAAAGAATCTCATTTAGTACATTCATGCCATTTACTTTGTTAGAAGATTCCTCCATTCAATAACTATGTAAGAGACAATCCTAGGCTCCTTTCTAAATTTTTTTCTCCATTATGTTCAATGAAACTATTTGGGGCACGAGCTACTAATCCATTATAATTTTTATTATTTTTCTCTTTCAAAAAATATTGAGAATTGATTTTGTATATTTAACCCCACTATACCAACTGTGGCTAGGCAGTAGGATTTCAATACAATGTCAACCCCATTAGTTTCCATGCGATATATATAAGACTTCAATTGATATTCATTAATAGACAATTCTACCTTACAACATTTTTGTATTCAATACAATGGTTCGGTTCCTTGGAATTGATACATGAAATTTAGATGTAGGGTAGACATAGTAGGGACTAAATGCAACAATTTAATTAAGACCTTACTCTTTGGTGGGTTGTAAAGTTGAATCCTAGCGTGGTTGTGCACTATTTCTCCTTTGGAAATGTCATGTGCAACAATCAAGGAAAGGAAGGAAATGAAGGAAATGACAATTTTTTGTATATTACAATGTAGGCATGTTGGACTAGAAATGTGTAACTTGGAGGGAGCATGCTCCAATTGTGATCCCACTTATTTATAGTTATGTAGCATGTAGAAGCTTAGGCCCACTTTATATTGTCTCCATCACTCACCATTTATATAATAGAGGAATGAGACAATCCTTTAATTCAATCATCCATTCATCATCATGTCTAGATATGTGAGGAGTGTGGTGTAGTAGGCTCTCTTTCTCTTACTCTTCAGTGAAGATTTATTAGTCTCTATCTTGTAGTGGCGGGGTATTTAATGAACTATAAAATTTTTGTAATATTAGGGTTTGACCATAAATGAGGAGACAAATATATGGTTTGCAATAAACCCTAGAGGATAAATATGGAGTCTTCCATATCTCTTGTCACAAAATAATACTAGGGTTCTGGAAACCATAATACTATTGTCTATGCTTGATTTGAGAGAAGATAAGGGAACATCTTTGAAACTTATGGTTGAATAACGTTTAAAAATAATATGAATTGCTAGTATTGAAGCTATATTATTGTGGATATTTAGTGGTGGTTACCGTTTTCATTGTTTTCCTTCTCTAAGGTTTAGAGAGATAGGAATGGTACCATATTTGTGATAAAATTGTGGTATGCACAACTATTTAATTGATTATATATGTATATAAAGTTTTTATTTCCATGAAATTCAACAATTGCATACTTATTTTTTTTATCTTGCATTACCATCTTGATTAGGTAATTTCTAGCACTTGTTTTTCATGTTGGTTTGATATAAAATACAGTTGAAATTGATAAGTGATTTGACATATAATTAAGATAATATAGTATATATTTTGATGTAAAATATGATGTAACAAAATTATTTTATGTGTACTACATGTTTGGAAATCATTCCGTAAGGGATATAACTTGTTGGCATTGAAGTGTACATTTTCCATATATTTTCTCTTGAGTTTCCTACTATGTTGATAACGTAATTTGTCTCACTAACTTTTTCATGAGCATAAGAATATTTGTATGCCACTGTAAAAATCATTATCTCTATTAGATCATAATAAAATGCTCCACAGAATCAACCTTGCCTAGGAACTTAGATCATGTTGTCATAATTCCACTTGTCCAAACCCTAATCAATCTAACCATTTGAGCCACCCTAAAGCTTCCTCCCAAGCTCCAATGGGAAAAATTTCCATTTATAGGTAAAATACTATTTCTAGGCCATCATTGAGATCCTAACCATATATTTTTTCATATGAGGGTGAATTTTTTTAATTAGGGAATCTTTTCCATGATTTAGGGTTGCACACTGCAAGTTAGAGTTATCGAGTGAATTCAGGGATTTTACTCCACTATTCAAGGACACCAAACACCAGTCTTTTTTTCTATTATGAGATGTCAGTAGTTCCCTCCTTAAGAATTTTTAGGAATGTTGAGATATTGTAACTTCTAAGAATATTATATTTGTACTTTATTATTCCAGAGATGTTTCATTCCTCTGTGAAGAACTTATTGTATATCCAGAGATGTTTTTATTCCTTCATGGATAATGTGGTAACTTGGGTTATTAGACTTCCCTAGTGGGGGTTGGACCTGTATGAGTCATGTGGGTTAAAGGGTTATTAGACCACCCTAGTGGGGTCGGCCCTGTCACATTATGTTAAGTAGTTAAGTTGGGGCCGACCTAGTTAGTGTAAAAGTCAAGTCAGAGTCGTGTATAAATAGAGGAGGCGTGTTCCTCATTTAACACACATTCACTCACTTGTGATTAGCGCATAAGTGAGAGAGAGATCTGCTATGGAGGAGAAGGAGCTCATGGTTGAGGATTACATATTTGCATTCGCTTGTCATCTATATTGAGGAAGATTTGCTGGGTTTTCTACCCCATGAGAGTTTCCAGGATAAATCTGTGTCTCTTGTGTTTATGTTGTGCTTGTTGTTCTTTCAGTGATCCTGTATATGCTATTGTTGTGAAATGGAATGTAATGCTGATATTTTCTATCTTAGCATATTGAATCTTAATATGGTATTAGAGCTAGCCTAAAGGAAGGAAATGTATGGCACTTACGATACTTAATTCACTTGCGACAATTCGAAGGTTAGGGTTTCATATAGCAAAAACCAGTCATCGTCGAACTTTCGCTATAAATCCATTTTGGCAAAGTTTTAGGATCGAAAACCTTTACAAGTCGTAGATAACATCCCCATGTACCTCGTTTCCAAAGGAAAACCTCTAATTGGTTGTACTTTATGATTTATGATCAGTACAAGTTAGGGTTTCTGCCTCTTCCAAATCTCGGTCATAAACAGGTGACATAGGAAAAAATATCACAACTTGGGATAGGAAGCTCCAAATGAAATTTCGTAAATAGTTACAGGTAGAGAATGGACTGTAGTTTCTCAGGTAAGTTTTTAGGAGGCCGAAGTTGAACCAGTGACATGTGGCACACCGTACAAGTTCCCTCTCCTGCTTTATCCCATAAACCGGTCACGTTGCGGCACTTGGCATAACTCTCTATCAGAAAATCCAATTGAGGTCAGACCTGTGGGGTTGGAAAGATGACAGGTCAGGATACCACAGGAAACAATTGTAGATCGTATGGATTTGTAATTTCAGAGATGCACAAGAAACAATCAGGTGCAAATTTCTTTCAAAACAGAATTAGATTCTGAGCACCTTCATTCTTGGCTTATCACTGCTGCAGGAATTTAGGGCTTCGGAGAAAGTTGGAATTTTCGGAGTCAGAGTCCATGGCTAAATGATCGTCATCAAAATCAAAATTTAGAGACCAAGATCAAAAATTTTGGTTGGTTAGAAGGTCGGGATTGATCAAACCCTAGTTCAAGATTTTGATCGGAAAGATGGAAAATTAGGGCTTCTACAAAAGTTGGAATTTTTTAAGTCTGTGACCATGGCTAGAAGCTCCTCAGAAAAATTGAAGTTTAGAGCTTTGGATCATACCTTTTGATTGGGAAGAAGTGTGGGCTTTATCAAACCCTAGTTCAGGGTCCTCTCTAGTGAATCCAAAAGTTTCAAAGGCAATTTTGAGGGGTCAAATTTTGCAGTTTTCAAAATGGAATTATACCAGCTTGATCAGCTCAGAAAGCCACATCTTTCCATCCATTCAGAAGTTTGAAATTCAAAATTTGAATTTTTAGGGTTTCTCTGATAAACCCTAATCCAGCACGAGATTCAGTTTCAGCAAATCAAAGTGGATTGGGTTAAAAGAAATCCTGACAGATATGACTTAAGGAGATAGAGGTATGTGTTGAAATATGTTCATCATATGTTTGTCTTCATATTATTGAGGTTAGTACAATTATGATTGTTTGATCATGAATGCATGTGAATGATAGAAGACATTCTTTGATTAGGGTTATATGATTGTACTAATGCACCTGTGGTGTTGTATGAGGTTTATGTTGTCCGCTAACAAGATACAGGTACATCAAGAAAGACAAATCAAGTTCTATGACCATGATGACATGAAGACAAAGACTCATCCATAGTATTTGACCATATAGAAGCTTTACTTACGAGGTGTGTATGACTTTGTTCTACTATGCTTAACCTATGAGATATGCAGGTTCTAGCACAAGGTCTCTAAATCATTGAAGAGAACAAAGAAGATATTGTTTGGGTATGTTAAGACATAACCAATCTTGATAATCCAGGTATGTTTTCCTATATCAAGTTAGAATCCTACTTTGTTAGGATCTTAGGTAAGTATACCTATGTATGAAATAATCATGACCATACATACTTAAGATTATTGAGAACTATAATAATATTGAGATTATACTAATGAATGCATGATTATGTATGAGATAATGATGATGACACTAGTGCACACTTAAGCATGCATAGTGGTCCAGGATGGATAGAAGTTCAAAGACATATAATCAGGAAGGGAAAATAGAGATCAAGCGGGAGGCAACCACACAAACATAAAAGATAAGTATTTTAGTTGTCAGTTGAATTACTTCTTGAATCTCTGAATAGTAAATGATATTGCTCGTAGTAAGTTGTATGCATTCCTAGAATACATCATGCTGAGTGTAAGAATTCATATAGCATTGAATAGTATACTACTAATATGCATATGATGGGTAAGTTGGACAAACATTCCGTCGTTGTTTATATATAATGAAACCTCTTTGCTGACATGATGTGAGCTGTGCACACTCTCGATAGTATGTTCTGGTAGAGATGGCAGGCATCTAGATAACCACTGTATGCATACAAGATATGGAAAAGTGTTGTGCCAAAGGTCAAGATAGTTGCATAACTAAGTGAATCATATCTGTATGCATAATAGATTATCATGTCAAACATGATTTGATGATTATGAAGTATTACTAATCATGTGATTAACTTTGATTTGTAGAAAAGATCATGTGCTATGATGATGAACACCTGTTCCAAAGAACGAGTGATGGATGTTCAACAAGAAGACTTACAAATCAAACATATTATAGAAGGCTCATGGCTAGAAGATTCTCTTAGAAATAACAAGAGGATCATGATGAGATGTTTTCTCCAAGTGGCTAGATAAGACCATTCTCTTAATGGTGTAATTGAAGAAAGCGTTGTACGGACACCCAGGATCGATAGTCATTTGATGAGATTAATGATCACCATGAGTGATGCAGATTTCAACCTTTGCTACAAGGTTGAGGATGGTGTCTATATACAGATAACATTCTTCTCTCAGATGGATGCAAAAAGGAACTCACCATAGAGTTAGAATTATCTTGAGGCTCATATTAGTAGAACCATCTGGCGAGAGATGGCACATATAGATATGTAGAAGATCACTCAATGCAGAGTGTGAATGATGTTCAGTCACAGAGGGAAAATTGATAGCTTCTTGAAAAGCTGGTCTGTTATGGAAGATGAACTTGTCATACTATTACTGTATGTGGACGATCTCTTTTCTGATAGGGAATGAGAAATAAATCATGGAAAGCAAGAACAAGCGAGCTACAAAATTTGAGATGAAAAATCTCAGATTGATGCATTACTTCCTAGATCTGGAAGTATGGAAAGGCCCAGAAGGAATCTTTCTCAACCAGGGAAAGTATGCTGTGGAAATCTTGAGAAGATTTTATATGCTGGAATGTACAACTATGGCCACTCTCATGGGTTCCAACTTGAAGTTGTTAGCTGATGACTCCTCAGAATTAGTGGATGTGACTCTGTATAGAAAGATTATTGGGTCATTAATGTATCTGACGAATACCAGGCCATATATATGCTTTGCGGTGAACACCTTGAGTCAGTATCTAGTGGAACCTAGGTGTGTTCACCTGATAGATGCGAAGCATGTGATGAGGTACCTACAGGGTACGATAGACTTTGGTCTATGTTATCTTGGAGATCATGACTTCAGATTGTATGTCTACACAGATGTTGACTGGGAAGGAAGTGTATCAAACAAGAAGAAGCACATTGGGAGGATGTTATTGTCTAGGATCTTTCTTGATCTCGTGGTTTAGCAGGAAGCAGTCTAGTGTGGCTCTCAGCACAACTGAAATGGAATATATAGCTACTTGATCGGCTGGTTGAGAAGCGATATGGCTTGAGAAGTTGTTATCAGGATTGTTTGACTTAGAGATGGAACCCGCTGTGATCCTGTGTGACAACCAGAGTTGTATCAAGATGGAAGAGAATCCAGTGTTCCATGATAAGTCAAAGCACATAGATATCTGATATTTTTATATATAGGATATGGTGCAGAAAGGAGCTATCAAGCTCGAGTATGTGAGCACTGATGAACAAGCTGCTGATGTGTTGACCAAACCTCTGTCTCGAGTAAAGTTTAAGTATTTTTGAGACAAGCTTGGTGTAGTTAAGAAGGACCCTCCTCGAAAGGGGGAGTTATATGGTCGATGAAGATATTGATGTGGATACTCTATTAATGAGGATACTGTATCGTTGATGTGGATTCTGTATTGATCAGGATACCGTATTGATGATGTGGATACTTGTATCGATGATGAGGTTACCTATTCCGACGATGAGGTCGATGATGAGGTAGTCGGTTACGAAGATGAGGTCGATGCATGGTCCTTAGACTTTGTCTAAGTGGACGAGGAGGGATGGTATCATCCCTAGACTTAGGTCCCTGAACAGATCTGTAGACAGTTGTCTTCAAGAATTGGTCCCTAGTGGACGAGAGGGGATTGTATCATCCCCAGACTTTGGTCCCTGAATTAATCTGTAGACATATTTCTCTGAAAAAGGGGTCCCTAGTGGACGAGAGGGGATCGTACCATCCCTGGACTTCGGTCCTAGAATTGATCTGTAGACATATGTCTACGAGAAATAGGTCCCTAGTGGATGAGAGGGGATTGTATCATCCCCGGACTTTGGTCCCTGAATTGATCCATAGACATATGTCTCCGAGAAGTGGTCCCTAGTGGACGAGAGGGGATTGCATCATCCTTGATCTTCGGTCCCTGAATTGATCTGTAGACATATGTCCCCGAGAAGTGGTCCCTAGCGGATGAGAGGGGATTGCATCATGCCCGCACTTCGGTCCCTGAATTGATCCGTAGACATATGTCTCTGAGAAGTGGTCCCTAGTGGACGAGAGGGGATTGCATCATCCCCAGACATCTATCTCTGAGAATTGATGATAGGACTGCATCGTCCCTGAACATTTAGTTCAAAATGTATGTGATTGGATTGCATCATCCATAGACATGGGACTTGTCTTAAATTGTTAAGGATTGATCATCCTGGGAATTTGATCTAGATTGCATTGTCCATAGACATCAGACTTGTCTTAAATTGATAAGGATTGATCATCCTAGGAACTTGATTTGGATTGCATCATCCATAGACATGAGAATTGTCTTAAATTGATAAGGATTGATCATCCTGGGAACGTGATCTGGATTGCATCGTCCATAGACATGAGACTTGTCTTAAATTGATAAGGATTGATCATCCTAGGAACTTGATCTGGATTGCATCGTCGATAGACATGAGACTTGTCTTAAATTGATAAGGATTGATCATCATGCGAATTGGATCTGGATTTCATCATCCATAGATATGAGACTTGTCTTAAAAGGAGAGGGATTGATCATCCCGTAATTGGATCATGTGTGTTGCAGGGTATGCTGCTGTGATGCTGTTGATCAAGAGGATCCAGTTGATGATGTGATGTTGTTGATCATGATGATCTAGATGACGATGCTATTGATCATGATGATCCAGCTGATGATGATCGAGTTGATCCAGATGTTGATCGAGATGATCTAGATGATGTTGTAGATCGAGATCATCTAGATGATGATGATTTTGATGATCGAGATGATCGAGGTGATGTTGTATATCTAGATGATCCAGATGATGCTGTAGATCAAGATGATCCAGATGATGATGTTGTTGATCGAGAGATCCAGATGTTGATGATGTTGATTGAGAGATCCAGATGATGATGTTACTATAGCTATTCAAGTGCTGTAGATGATGAAGACTCAGTACTGAAGATGTTGATGTTCCAGTATTGAAGATCTTGAAGATGTTCCAGTATTGAAGATCTTGAAGATGTTCCAGTAGCTGTTTGAGTTACTGATGATGTATGAAGAAAGATTCCAATGATTTATAGATGTATTGTGTATCATGTAGTTGATGACAGCTTGCTCCTGTAGATGTTGTTATAATATCCTTCTCGTTAAGGGGGAGTGTTGAGATATTGTAACTTCTAAGAATATTATATATGTACTTTATTATTCCAGATATGTTTCATTCCTCCATGAAGACCTTATTGTATATCCGAAGATGTTTTTATTCCTCCGTGGATAATGTGGTAACTTAGGTTATTAGACTTCCCCAGTGGAGGTCGGCCCTGTATGAGTCATGTGGGTTAAATGGTTATTAGACCACCCTAGTGGGGTCGGCCCTATCACATTATGTTAAGTAGTTAAGTTGGGGCCGACCTAGTTAGTGTAAAAGTCAAGTCGGAGTTGTGTATAAATAGAGGATGTGTGTTCCTCATTTAACACACATTCACTCACCTGTGATTCGTGCATAAGTGAGAGAAAGATATTCTATGGAGGAGAAGGAGCTAATGGTTAAGGATTACATCTTTGTATTTGCTGGTCATCTATATTGAGGAAGCTTTGATGGGTTTTCTATCCCATGAGGGTTTCCAAGGATAAATCTGTGTCTCTTGTGTTTATGTTGTGCTTGTTGTTCTTTCAGTGATCCTGTATATGCTATTGTTGTGAAATAGAATGTAATGCTTCTATTTTCTGTCTTAGCATATTGAATCTTAAAAAGGAATATTTATCACATGCATGACTTACTCATTTAGTTTTCCCTTTCTTTTTGGTGTTTGAGTCGACTTAGGTTAGCTATGAGGTTTCTAACTCACCTATGAGAATTTACATGGACACAAGAGGGAAATTAATCTCTTCTTAAGAATAGACTACTTTTTCATCCACTCCAATTCAAATTGCCTCTCTCACCATTCCAAATTTCATGTATGTAACCAATCATTCTTGTGTAGTTGATGGAATGCAATACATTAATGTGTTAGTGAAGGACCACTTGCATCGCTTTCTTGTTTTTATAATTGGTGTCTGAGTCGACTTAGGTTAGCTATGAGGTTTCTAACTCACCTATGAGAATTTTCATGGAAACAATAGGGAAATTAATCTATTGTTAAGAATAGACTACATTTTCATCCACTCCAATTCAAATTGCCTCTCTCACCAATCCAAATTTCATGTATGTAATTAGTCATTCTTGTGTAGTTGATGGCATGCAATACGTTAATGTGTTAGTGAAGGATCACTTACATATCTTTCTTGTTTTTATAATTAATGACATGATTTTGTCACTTATTTGATTGCTTTCAAACTATATTACTAATTTGTTCAGAATGTAGATCTTGTTCTCCAAAATCCTATCTTCTCCCAAAGCTTTAAGGATTTTAAAGGAATTGGTATACAAGATTTCATATTGAAGAACACATTGTAGGTTGAAGACACCACTAGAAGTGAATTAGTTGAAATGGAGATATATCCCCAACAAATCCTTACTCCCTTAAATTAATTTCATTGGAAATCAGGAATTGAATATCTATATCGAATGAAGGGACTCCATATGATCCCTATGGGAGAAAAAGTAGAGCATAATTTAGCTGTAGGTAAGTCAAAGTACCTAAATAGAATGGATGAAGCATTTTGATTACTACACAACTCAGTATCTCCAGACCTCCTATATCACATTGAAGTAGAACAATCTCCAAATGACATATGGGCCAAGTTTTATTATCTATTTGGAAAGCACGAAGAGTCGAGGGACCTTAATTAGCGATTGATGCACTAAAAATTAGCCCTAGTAAATTAAGATCAATCCAAGTCTTCATCACCAAATTTAGGTATATAATACTTTAGCTTCATATGTCCACGATAGAGAATAACAATAATCAATTAATTCTCTCAACTCTTTTAAAATTGGGACCATAATATTCTATTTTCTTCTCCTCTTTCCATTATACAAGATTGGAACTTGGTACCTTATGGGTGATACCAACATTATACAAATTTTCAGCCTCACATGTCGTGAAAGATAAATATAAGATCAACCAAATGAGCCTTCTTAATTCCTTAAGGTACATTCCATTGTTTCTAATAATGGAAACAAGAAGACTATCAAGAAAATGCCACCATTTAAAGGAAATAAGGAACCAAATCCTATGGTTTTACATGAAGATTTAGATTTTGAATATGGTAAGACCAAGAAGGTGAAGCAACTATGCTGAACTTTGGTTGTCATTGATGTCAACCGATGTCAAAGAGGATTCGGTATTCATGTTCTAGTTTCAAGAAATATATGAAAGCCACTTTGAAGAAGTATATTTTTGTGTCAGTTTAAAGAGGTATATGAAAGATATTTTGAAGAATTATATGGATTCCAGTATGAAGAAGTATATCCATAAGTGTATCAAGTCTGAAGAAATATGGTACAAGGTGCAGGTCTCAAGTCCACTACTTCAAAGCTATATGCTAAATACATGGTTGGACAAGGTTCCAAAGTTCGGAAGTAGCTTGGAACAAGAAATGGTTGAACAAGGAAGGAAGTCTTGAAAATGTGCAAGACTCACCAATAAGAGGAATCCTTTTGTTTTTGAAGCGCAAAAAAGCACCAAGAAGAAAGTAGTTGTTGAAGAATTCAAGTGTGCAACACCCACAAGAAACGACACATCAAGGGTGAAAAACCACACTGCAAGGGTGCAAGTCCTACTAAGGCAAGGACAAGTATTCTCAAGACCCACAAGACATGACACATCAGTGGCGTAGATAATGACAAGTTGCGAGACCTTGAATCATGAAGAAAATATGAAGGAAATCCAAAACCAACTTTTGGACATACAATCTGTGCATGACAAGTATAAGTAAGAAGCAAGTTGAAGAATTGAACTAAGCTTGAAGCTTGAGAGCAAGAATGTAAGATTGTAAGTGGAAAGCTGGAAGATACAAATTTATCAAGCTTCTTATTCATGGGGCATCAAGGGATTGTGGAACCATAACATGATGATATAGAAAAGAGTTGAGTGCACACAAGCAAAGAAATGGAATACCAGATGGTGTGCCAAATGATGCAGTTTATCTGTGATAGTTGCACGTAGTCCAAAAGGAATAACTACATAAGATGTGCAAGTGTGTGAATAAAGAATGACAGTATTGCAGACAACATGCAAATAGTCACAAATGATCTAAGAAAGAAGCACAAAGACATATTTGAGGTATGTCTTGTGATATGCAAAGTGGATAAGTTTATCTAATGCGCAAAGAAAAAATTGCTGCACAGTGAAGGAAGTACATTATGCTAAGGATGATTTGAGACAAGTGTGTTAAATAGAAAGGATAAATAATGCACAATGGTTAACAAATTATATAAATACTATTGCACCAAGACATAACAGACACATTTCATAGGGTGGGAATAATTGTTTGATACTGATGTACAATGTTAGAACAACAATTCATCTATAGATGCATAATGTCAATTGAAGTGAAGTAGCACGGAAACAAAAAAGCATACAAAACCTGAGCACAGATTGTAGACTGTGATGAAGCAACACATAGTTTTTGAAGTGAGAAGTCAATTGTAACATTGTGATGTTTTCAAGTGAAGTTTTCAACATTGAACAATGATTGCAAGATCTCAAGGTTGCAGAAGTCGCACACAACCTAATGAACAATAGTTAATTTGAACAGTTCACGGATTATAAGTACATCAAAGAAATATCTTATTATTTTATATCTGGGTAGTACGATGGGGCAAGGAGCAGGGAGTTGTATCCTCCTTTCATTTGGTGATGGTAAATTAGGGAGTTGGTAATTCCTTCAGGTCTGTGCCTATAAAACCAGGGGGTTCATGCCTCCTTCCAGTTGGTGCTAGAGAACTTAGAAAGTTGGTGCTTCCTTGAATGTAATATTTTATTATAAAATATATTTATGTGGTTTTCTCTCATTTGGGTTTCCACGTAAAAATATGTGTGTTTTGTGTACTGTGCTTATGTTATGTTGAATTTTTTATTTATTGTGGATGCATAATTAAAGTTCAAGATTAAATAGACAAGAAGTTAAATTTTTTTCATAACTGCACTAATAGTAATTCACCCTATCATGGCCCCTTCCATCAATCCAACTCAAGGAAGGGAACATGACTAAAAGTCTGGGCTTTCACAACTCATCCCCCATTCATCATGAACACATTCATACAAGGAAAATGCATGTGTGTATATGTATAATCAAAATAAACATAGAAAAAATTAACTCTACACATATCTAGCATGCATTCAACATTTTCATAACAATCATCAAATAAAGACATTGCATAATAAACACAAGAGAACACTTAGCTTGGTATGAAGTTGTCCTGAGGAAATCGCTATGCAACTACAACAGTCCACCCAGCCATAGGCCAATTGTGCTCATCAATGTCTTAACACAACTTCCACCCTCGAGATGTGTGTGATTTACACAAGGAAAAGGGGACAAAAACTAACACATAGCCAAGCATACATCACATCTTAGCCAAGCATACATCACATCTTAGCCAAGCTATCCCACAAATGGGTTTATCAGGCCGTTAAGGAAAAGAAAGGAAAATGGATAAGCTAGTGAGCTCATCCACAGAACTATTTTCCATTCTACAAGATTCATCTAGCTTGGCACCCACAATACCTACACACCCAATACAAGAAAGTATTCCCTTCATTTCTCCATAGTCCCTTAGGCCATATCTTCCCTTCTAGTGCTCTTCAGGGTGTGCATAGAAACGTATCCAAATCCCCTTCATCTATGGTCAGGTTACACTCTTCACTAGGTTTATCAAGTCAATTCTAATCCTCTTCTACTCCTGGTTGACTACATACAATTTCAGTTCAAAGCAAGGGATCCATATAATAGCAAGGCACAAATATTGGGCATGGGAAAACATCTTAACTATGGGATGCACAAAACAATATTCCCATTGGTTCTTCCAATTCATGGCACACCAGAAATGAATCGTGAGATGGAAAAAAAACCGCATCGGGTTACCAATCGAATTCCAACATATACATGGGAAACCAAGTGACAAAAATGGATCTCCCAGACCCCCAACTCATTTTCCCTTCTTCCCCATTGTTTTACAACACAAAAAATCCCTTCCTCTAGATAGAAATGAAGGAAAACATAGTAAGAACGTGGAGGAAAATGCCCAACAATTAATATGGACATGAGAGAGAAAAACCCATTCATCAATAATGGCGTGGGAAGCAAATTTGTGGGTATTTTCTTTCCGAGGAAGGAAAACATGATTTTCCAAAATGGTGGCTTTCCCATACACAAAATTTGGATAGCCATCCCCTCCATTTCCCCAAACAATAACTATCTCAACAAACTCTTGGAAGAATTAAATGATTGTGTGCATATGTCAAAATGGGTAATTAATGGTTTATGGGTTCTCTCATTCGGACACTTGGATTGAGAAGTTATTGAAATCAAGGGTTTTAATATTTCCCTCCCTATCCATTGTAAAAATCATTCCCCCATTGTCTTGTTGCATTGCATACTAGTTGTGGGTATTTTTATTAAAATGCATTTACATAATATTTACGATTCCATTGTGCCAGGCTTCACATGATCCACATGCGTTGATTTTTAATTGTTGATACATAAACAATAAATTGATGGCGGGGCCTTGTCCTTGATCTCCTTGTTGATGTATATGTAACTTCGGAATGTATTTTACCCATGTATATTGTATTCCTATAGAGATGTTATTATTCCTCTATACGGAAGTGTTTGTATTCCTATAGAGATGTTATTATTCCTCTATACGGAAGTGTCGTCATTTATATTGTAAGTGTCGTAACTTATACTTTATGGGTTATTAGACCACCTTGATGGGGTCGGACCTATATGAGTCATGTGGGTAAATGGGTTATTAGACCACCAAGTGTAGGGTCGGCCCAGATTAAGTTAACCATGGGTTATTAGGCTAAGCTAGACAAGTCGGCCCCACTGGTTTATTGGGCAAGACAGGACAAGTATAAATAGATATCGGTAGATCTCTATTTGATCACTCTCACTACTCACTTCTATCTCTCTCAGAAAGTGGCACACTTGTGAGGAGGAGGATCATCTGCTAAGAGAATACTATGTCTTGTAATTTGGTTGTATCATTCCTCTTTCTATCTTTGAGGAAGTTGCGGGGTTTTTCACCTTCTTGGTTTTCCCCGGTGAAACTATGTGTCTCTCATGTGCTTGCATTATTGTGTCCATGAATGATATGCTATAGATATGTTGTAGATATGATGTACATGTTATTCTCTCAGTTAAGATCTTATATCAGATTGAAGTAAATTCTGAAAAACTAACATGGTATTAGAGCTAGCCTGAAAGAAGGCATGGTATGGCATTTATGACACTTGTTGCACTTGCGAAGCTAGGGCTTGATATAGAAAAAACTAGTCATCGTAGCACTTTCGCTATAAATCCATCTTGGAAAGGTTTCAGGATCTGAAACTCTTACAGGTTGAATATACGATCCCCATGTACCTTGTGTCTGAAGCAAAACTTCTAATTCATTGTACTTTGTGTTTTACGATCTATACAATCTAGGATTTCTGCCTCTGTTAGATCTGAGTCATAAACAGGTGACCTAGGAAAAAAGGTCATAAGTTTGGATAGGAAGCTCCAAATGAAATTTCATAATATGTGACAAGTAGGGAACAGACTGTAATTTCACAGGCCTAAGGTTCAGAGGCTGAAAGTGAACCAGTGACACGTGGCACTCCGTACAAGTTCACTCTCCTGTTTTCTCCCATAAACAGGTCACGTTGCGACACTTGGCATAAATCTCTCTTAGAGAATCCAATTGAGGTAAGAACTATGGGGTTCGAAATATGACAGGTCGGGATACCACAAGTAGAAGTGTCAAACCCTTTGGATTCGTAATTTTGGATTTACACCAGAAACAATCAACTACATATTTATGTCAAAACAGAATTGGATTTTGAGCACCTTCACTCATGGCTCTGGGAATTAGGGTTTTGGAGAAATTTGGAATTTTTGTAATCGGAGACCACAGATGAATGATACTCATCAAAATTGAATTTTAGAGACCAAGTTCAAATTCTTTGGTTGGGTAGAAGGTCGGCTTGATCAAACCCTAGTTCGGGACTTTGATCGAAAAAGTGGAAAATTAGGGCTTCTGCAAAAGTTGGAATTTTTGAAGTCTATGACCACGATTGGAAGCTCCTCAGAAAAATCGAAGTTTAGAGCTTTGGATCGAACCTTTTGGTTAGGCAGAAGGGTGGGATTTATCAAACCCTAGTTCCGGATCTTGTCTACAAGATCCAGAAGTTTCAAAAGCAATTTTGAGGGGTGAAACTTTGCAGTTTTCAAATTCTTGGTATACGAGCTTGATCAGCTCATCAAGGAGCATCTTTCTATCCTTTTAGAAGTTTGAAATTCAAAGTTTGAATTTTTAGGGTTTCTCTGACAAACCTTAATCTAGCTCTAAATCCAGTTTCTGCAAATCAAGTGGATTGGGTTAATCCTAGAAGAGAATGGATTGGTCACCTGCATAAGTGAAGAAGTTCCAGTTTCAGAGGGAGATAAGGCTAAGGCCTTACATAAGAAGATTACAAGCAATCTTGACATGTATGACTTATCCACGTATGTTTCGAGATCTGTTCATGATTAAGTTTATGGTATGTTTGTATTCATTAAGGTTAGTACAATCTTGATTAACTTTAGACTTGTTGTATCACCTTAATAAAATTATGAATGCAGATATTCATTGATTAGGGTTTTGACACTTATGATTGTACTAATGCATTGTGGTGTTGTATGAGGTTGATCTTGTCCGCTAACATGAAAGGTACATCAAGAAAGACAAATCATGTTCTATTTCAAGAACATATGACCATGGTGACATGAAGACAAAGATTCATCCATTATCATGGATCACATAGAAGATCTACTTACGAGGTATGTATAACTTGGTTCTATAATGGTTAACTTATGAGATATGCAGGTTACTAGCACAAGTCATTAAAGAACAAGAAGACATCATGTGGGTATGTTAAACATATCTAGCTAACATGCTAATCCAGGTATGTTTTTTCTATATCAAGTTAAAATCCTACCTTGTGTTAGGATATCTTATATAAGTATACTTGGCATGATTGATTATGATTATTCATGAAGTTATAGGTTTGAGTAATCATGGGTTTAGGAATATTATGTTTCTTACTTTAATTGATGATATGACTAACCAAAAAAGTTCTATATAAACCTTGAATACTAATGTTTATTATTTGTGTTTAAAATGATCATTACTATACATGTTTAAGATTATTGTGTTTATGATAGTATTGAGATTATACGAATAAATGTATGATTATGTATGAGATCTTGAGGATATCACAATAATGATACTTGTAAGCATGGATAGTGATCAAGGATGGATATAAGTTCAACGATAGGCAATCCAGGAAGCAAAGATCAAGAGGGAGCACACTCCAGTAGTTTCTACAAGGATGCAGATATTCAGAAGGAGTCGACCACTTCTCACAATCCACATCAGAATAGAGTTTCAGAAAGGAAGCAAAGACTGAGAGGGAGGTCACCCTACAACCAAACAAAGATAAGTATTTGAATAGTCATTTCTTGCATATTTGTTTGTTTAAATAATATTGTTCAATGATGTATATGCTTATGTTCCTAGACTTAGGGTGTGCATTATGCATATTAGAATAATTGCATTAATGAACAGTATACTACTAATATGCATGTGATGGGTAAGTGGCCTATGGAATTGTACAACATTCCATTGCTACTTATCTAGAATGAAACCTCTTTACTGACATGTTGGGAGTTGTGCACACTCTTAACAATGTTCTGGTAGAGATTGGAAGGCATCTAGAAAGTTACAGGATATGGATAAATGTTGTATTGAAGCATTGGCTAAGATAATTGCATGACTGTATGACATATTTCTTTATGTGTAAGAATTTGTTCTGAAAACTATGAGATGTTCCTAATCATGCAATTTAACTTGTTTTGTAGGAAATATCGTATGTCATAACCTACAAAAGAAGAACTACAACATTTGTTCAACAACAAAGTTATCTATTGAAGATATTGAAGATATTGAAGTTCTGAGGATTCGGGAAGAACGCCATGATCAAGGAGTACTGGTCAACCATGAAGAATGATGTTTGGGATGCAGTCCCAAGACCTGAAGGGAAGTCTATTGTGAATTCCAAATGGATCTACAAGATCAAGCATGCTGCAGATGGTAACATAGAGAAATACAAAGCGATATTTGTAGCTCGTGGCTTCTCCCAGAAAAAGGGGATAGAATATGAAGAGACTTTTTCTCCTATAGCCAGATACACTTCCATTAGATCAGTACTTGCTCTGGCTGTAGTGATGAAGTGGAAGATACACCAGATGGATGTCAAGACATCTTTCTTGAATGGTGTATTCGAGGAGGAAGTGTATGTGGAGCATCCACTTGCTTTTGAGACACATGACAGGGAGTCACATGTGTGCAAACTGAAGAAAGCCCTACATGGTTTGAAACAGGCACCCAGGACCTGGTATGGCAGGATAGATGGCTTCCTATCCAGTTTGGGCTTTACTAAGAGTAAAGAAGATTCCAACATTTACTACAAGGTTGAGGAAGGAAATCCTGTGATACTACTCTTGTATGTGGATGACTTGTTTGTAACAGGAAATGATGGATTGATTTTCGATACCAAGAGGAAGCTTGCTGCCGAGTTCGAGATGAAGGACTTGGGGATGATGCACTACTTTCTAGTGATGGAGGTGTGGAAGAGTGCAGATGGAATCTTCCTTAGACAAGGGAAGTATGCATTAGAGATCCTGAAGAGGTTCGGGATGATGGACTGTAAGGCCATGGACACACCTATGGCATCAAACCTGAAGCTTTTGTGTGATGCTTCATCTTATCTGGTTTTTGTCATGATGTATCGTCAGATGATTGGGTCCTTGATGTACCTGATGAATACGAGACCAGATATTTTCTTTTCGGTGAACACATTGAGCCAGTTCCTGATGGATCCCAGAGGTGTTCACCTGGTTGTTGTAAAGCATATTCTGAGGTACCTGAAGGGTATAATTGATTATGGGATAAAGTATCATGCGAATAAAAATTTTAACCTACAGGGTTATGTTGATTTAGACTGGGTAGGAAGTGCTGTAGATAGGAAGAGCACATCTGGGTGCTGCTTCAGTATGGGATTAGGTGTGATCTCTTGGTTTAGCAGGAAGCAGTCCTGCGTAGCACTGAGTATAGCCAAGGTTGAGTATGTTGCAGCTTGTTCAGCTAGTTATGAGGTAGTATGGTTCCAGAAGCTACTGTCTGAGTGATTTGATCTACCACTGGAGGCTACTGGTATCTTTTGTGACAACCAGAGCTGTGTGAAGCTGTCTGAGAACCCGATGTTCCACGACAGGTCAAAGAACATCAAGATCAAATATAACTATATCAGGGATATGGTGCATAGAGGAGCAGTGAAGCTCCTGTATGTTGCAACAGATGAGCAGGTTGTAGATGTGCTGACAAAGCCACTAGCCAGAGTGAAGTTCAAGTACTTCAGAGAAAGGATTGGTGTTCTTTAGTTTGATGACACTTCGAGTAAGAAGTGATGGACACATTTGCAGGAGCCATTACGAGCATGGTGAGAGGAGGATCCTTCCATGGCTGTGGTTGTAAGCGCTGGATAATGAGCATCAGGATGATGCTCCAGTTACTGCCCTATATATACATCATGTTGGATGCTTGATATATTTGTATATGCATCATGTTGGATGCTTGGACCATGTATCTATATATGTATTAGGTGGATACGATTGTATAATCAGGTAGATCATGAATGTTGATATATATCCGATGGATACATTGTATGATCAGGTGGATCATGTATCTGTGTATGTATCAGGTGGATACATTGTATGATCAGGTGGATCATGTATGATGATATGTATAAGGTAGATACTTGGTATGCATTAGGTGGATGCATTATATGATCAGGATGATCATGGATGACGAGCTTTAGGATGTTGCTCTAGATGACATGCATCAGGATGATGCAGTGATAATGATCAGGATGATCATGTGTACATCAGGATGATGTATGGTGAGTATCAGGTTGATACTCTATGGCCGTGGAACAGGTTGTGCAGATAAGCATGTAATCCATCCCTGGGAGGTTTGCAGATAGTATTTCGAGGTTTTGCCTATGGCATGTAATGTGGCCCTGGGATATCTGGAAAATGCTCTTTTGAGGTTTTACATTGGGAGGACATATAATCCGGCCCTGGGATATTTGTAGATAGTCTTTCGAAGTCTTTCCTATGGCATGTAATCTGGTCCTGGGATATCTGGCAGATGCTCTTTCGAGGTTTTGTCCTATGGCATGTAATGTGATCCTGGGAGATCCGATAGGTAGAGCTGAGTACTCATAACAGCCTGGGATGCTACAGCCAGGTTTTGCCATGACCACATGTAATATGCTCCTGGGAGATCCGACAGGTAGAGCTGTGTGCTTGTAATAGCCTGGGATACTACAACGAGGTTTTGTGGTGAGATCACATGTAATGTGCTCCTGGGAGATCCGACAGGTAGAGCTGTGTGCTTGTAACAGCCTGGGATGCTACAGCTAGGTTTTGTGATGGGGTCACATGTAATGTGCTCCTGGGAGTTCCGATAGGTAGAGATGTGTGCTCGTAACAGCCCGCGATGCTACAGCCAGGTTATGTGACGCACGTAATAAGTCCCGAGGATTCCACAGTATGGCCAGTGATGGTGAAGACCTGCAGGTGGTGGGCCTACACCCAGTAAGAAAAAGGACTGGCTCTGTAGAACTTCCTATGATGAGTAGATTCAGAGATTGATTGAGATAGTAGTAGTGATGACGATGATGATGATTCGAGGACAATGATTCGATGATGATGACCAGAGAAGAAGACTTGTGCTAGCAGATATGTGTCGAGAAATACCTTCCTAGTTAAGAGGGAATGTTGATGTATATGTAACTTCGGAATGTATTTTACCCATGTATATTGTATTCCTATAGAGATGTTATTATTCCTCTATAAAGAAGTTTTTGTATTCCTATAGAGATGTTATTATTCCTCTACACGGAAGTGTCATCATTTATATTGTAAGTGTGGTAACTTATACTTGATGGGTTGTTAGGCCACCTTGATGGGGTCGGCCCTATATGAGTCATGTGGGTAAATGGGTTATTAGACCACCAAGTGTGGGGTCGGCCTAGATTAAGTTAACCATGGGTTATTAGGCTAAGCTAGACAAGTCGAGGCCACTAGTTTATTTGGAAGGATAAGACAAGTATAAATAGAGATCGGGAGATCTCTATTTGATCACTCTCACTACTCACTTCTATCTCTCTCAGAAAGTGGCACACTTGTGAGGAGGAAGATCATCTACTAGGAGAAGACTATCTCTTGTACTTTGGTTGTATAATTTCTCTTTCTATCTCTGAGGAATTTGTGGGTTTTTTCACCTTCTTGGTTTTCCTCGGTGAAACTCTGTGTCTCTCGTGTGCTTGCATTATTGTGTCCATGATTGATATGATGTAGATATGCTGTACATGTTATTCTCTCAATTAAGATCCTATATCAGATTGAAGTAAATTCTGAAAAACTAACACTCCTCACCATGATTTTATAATGATATTACATTATTTACATGTTAAGTGTAACAAGGTCAAAATCAAGATGTTACACCCACCCCCTTGTTAGTATTCATTAGTTTCCAACAATTGGTTTCAGAGTGGGTGTCTTCAACAACAACTTAACATCTATAATATAGATCCGTGTGTAGATATGGGAAGAAAGGAAATGATTGCTAAAAGCGAAGCACCATAGTTACAAGAAAATGGTCACCTACAAAATATCTCGATCACAAAATGAAAGAATATCATTCAAACACGAAGGAAAACAATAGAAGAGGTAAAGAGGGTAGCAACCAACATTATACAAACTCTGAAAAATAAAGAACAAGAATCAAGAGGATTGGAAGCATACTTTTCTAGTCAACTACAGAAAATGGACGAAACTTGTAAAACTGAAAAACTAAGAAATGACACTCTGGAAAGAAAAATGAAGAAATATGCCACAAAGATTGAAAGGCTATCAAATGATATTATGCTTACGAGGAAAGAATTGGAAGCTACTAAAGAACATAAAGAAGAAAATTTTAAAGAATTCATGTCTCTGAAAGATCATCTCCAAAAGAAACATGCCCATGAAATTCAAATTCAAGTAAGTCAATTAGAAAACATCTCTCTAAAAGAGAATAATTCCGAGTATGAAAAAATAATTGATGAACATAAGATTCAATGACGAGAGAAATAAAAGGAAGTTGAGAGGCTGCAAAAACAATGTAGGACAAATGAAAAGTTTGTCAAAAGCATAGAAGTATTGAATGAGATTCTAAGCATGCAGAGATCACCATTTAACAAAACTAGTGTAGGATACAAGGACGATATTAATAATAAATAATGCAAATAAATTGATCAAGAGAAAAATAATATTGCGCAAACAAAGGAGGTGTCTTCGCATAGAACTATTCAATGTTGGAAATGCACAATGATTGGACATGTTGGAAAGTAATGTAACAATATTATCAATTACAAGTGTAATAAAATTGGACACAAAGATCATAATTGGGTAGGATCAAGAAAATTTATTAAATACTGAAAGAAGAAAATATATGAGGAACCAAAAACCATTATTTATAAAAGATGTAGTACTCCTACAAATCAAGGAAAATAATAACGTAGGATGATTTGGAAAAAGAAGATTGTGGAAAAGAGATCTTGCACTATCAAATCTCTATATGAAAATGTGGAGAACTTGGGAAAGCAATACATCTCAACTCCAACAAAAGGTTAGGTGGACATGTCGGAGTGAAAATATTTGTGCGCCAAAATAGACCGCGACAAAAGGGAAGCATTAATGAATAGTGGAGTAGTGTCATGAGTGATAATTAATTCTTGGATAAAAACAACATTTAATGATGGAAAGTGGTCATTTTAATTTTACAGTTCTCGAAAAAGGACTAAATATAGGGAAATCCATAGAAAATGGAAACCATTAATGACAAAAGTCAGAGGACATAATTTTATAAACCATGGGTATCCTTAGTATGAACTCCAATGTCTATTGAGAATAGTATCTACAAAGTGAACATTGTGTGTGAAAAATTGAAGCTTGGAAGCCATGACACCTAGGAGACAATGCAGATAAAAGAACCCATCAGTAAATGTGCCAGGAAGTTTTGTAAGGACTGAAGGTGCATCGTCATCAAATCCTGTGAGGGTCTATCTTGACTATTTTCCATCTCGAAGAACTAACGCTTAATATTTTACCCTTCCCGAGGTAGAAGATACGTAGCAATAGGACCAAATGGACTTTAAAGAAATAATTATTGAATAAAATCTACAGGGACAACTATACCAGTTCACATTTGTAGATTATAATGTCACCGACCCTGAAAAAATCCCAGAACTGGTCAAAGGAATGTATATGGATGGGAAGGAGAGCCCAGATCCTAAGATACTGAATTGTAATGGAGTTCAAAGAATGGGAAATTGGAATGTCAAAATCAGTAATACTGAACCAGTTGGAGATCCATCACTTTGGAAGAAATCCACAAGTGTTTACGGATAATATACCTGAGTGGTGTTACACCTAAATCTCGTCATCATGAGTCTCATGTTAACTCAATGCCATAATCCCTGAGGTTTCCCTGATCAAGAGAGTGAACTAGAGTAAGTTGTTGGACGTTGTCCACAAGTTCTAGTTGGGCCGACACAGGTTGCCCTATAGCAGAAAGCACCCAACTAGGTCAGGCGTAGACTGTCATCTGACGGACTGCGTTGGTGGCTCAGGTTTCCCTCGTGCATCCCGCGCTTTCCCTCTTAGGTGCAAGTTTCCTTCATGCAGCATGCGTTGGGGTTAGTTAAAGTGGGTAAATGGGACCTTTGAGTGAATTCTCGAAGGTGGGTGAGGTGTATCTCTATCCCTAACTTGTGGGTGAGCTGGTCTATGGTTCCCTAACCCCTAGGGAGGATCCCTTAGTCCTCTCCCACCATTTCTCAACTTATTCTATCCTCTTGGTCCTATAAATATGAAGCTCGTCTCCATTCCAATGGTAGGAAGTCTATAACGCACTTACATGCTGGTGGAATTAACCTAGAAGATTCCTATCCATCTCTTGGGAGGCATACATTTCCTTTGGAGGCATTGGCTTGGCTTGTTGGATGACGGTTGCAGTGTTAAGGCTTGGGTTGTAATCACCACTCTAATTTGTATTTCCTACTTTATTGAAAATAATATAATCTCTTTCCATAAATGTGTTCATGTTGATAGCATTTACAACTTACTTCATTAATTGTTTGCTTAGATCAGTTAGTGTTTATATGTATTGTTACTGCTTGCTTTGTTTCTACATGCTTTGACAGGTTTTCCAGCTTGGATATGAAAACCATGGAGCCTTGGAGATAAAAAGAGGAGAACGATCTAGAAATATAAAGGTAAGACATCTTTTTGAATCGATCTCTAATTGATCTAGGAAAGTAGTGTTATGTTATGTTCCTATTTGTTCTAGATTCACTTGAACTAGGTGTGAAATTCCCGTAGTAGATATAGAAGATGATGAATACCTCACAAGAAAAAATTGCAGAAAGAATGAGTAGCAGAACTGAGATGTAATAGAACTTAGATAGGAGAAGAATAATCACACATGTTTCATTAATCCGAATAATAAACAATAATGATACAATGCACATGATTCGAATACCAGGGGTGTAATTCGAATTAGCCTGCATGGATAGATCAAAATATCAGTGGAGTGTCATCAAAGCACAACTAGGAGTCCTCATCATCATCAGTGGAGTCATCAATGCATAAGTAACTGTCAACCAGGTGTCAAACTGAATCTAATTGAGTGTGGTAGGTGTAACTAGCACATGGAGGCACTAACTAAATGAAGGAGGATCAGTGGAGGGTGCATGAGGAGCTAACTAGAGTCAGAATGGGTAGTCTAGTCTCAGTGGAGGTCCATCGGAGTGATACAGTTAGTTGAGGAGTCAATCTAGCCTTAAATCAAGGAAATATCTAAAGATAATTGACCTAACTGAAGTGCAACTGAGTGGTAGGTGAGAGAGGGATCCTTTCACAAGTGGTAGGTGAAAGGACGGTGCACTAGGCACTAGGAGGCCTAAAACTGATCAAAAATAAGCTCTAGGGGCTAGCTAACTGAGGGCTAGGTGCTGGGACTGATGACTAGGATGCATGCAATTGCATGACTGCATGCATGAATGAAAATGCAAAAATGGAAAATGCTGTTAGGACTAGGATGGAGTGTAGGAAAATCCCAACACCCACCCTTAATCCATTCCGCGCCCTAGTAACTAGGACCAAAGGTCACCCATACAATCAAATAAATGATAAAAAATGAGAACTGTCCATAAACCGAGGAAATGGGGAAAACCTCATGGGAAAAATACCCCCCCTCAAAAGAAAAGTAAATAACTCAAAGAACCATCATACTAAGCAAAAAAGGAAGAAGCTTTCCTCAATGAAAAATTTTGCAAAAAACTTGGCACACTGATGCTCTGTGGGATGCCAATGTAGGTACTAGATCTGGATCTGGTCTTTCATGTGCCTCCCACTGTGTAAAGGATGTATTGGATGAAGCAAGTCTTTCAGGAAGCCTTTCTGCTACTGGAACGAATGAATCATGATGAGTCTTCCCAAGGGATGGAAGAGTGAACCCCGCCATCATGCTGCATCTCTTAGGAAGAGGTAGGTGGCATAATGCAAGGTTGGAATGATGCTGAAATATGGTAGTTCGGTGATTAGAGGAATCCTTAACTGTGTTCCCAGTAGCTGCAAGGACTGTGTGAGCCAATATTGGCCTTGGATCTGGATTGAGAACATGTGTTGGTTCTGGATTTGAATTTGAATGTTCTTGAACTTTGATTTCAACATCAAGATCTTCATCTTCATCTTCATTAGAAGAAGAGTCACTCGAATATTCATTAGATTCTGAAGGAGTAGGAAGAGAGAAGGGCAGAAAATGTGAGAAATCATATGCCTTGGAGGCATGATTTGCAAACCCTTTCGCTATAGTCTTCCCAGTAGAGATATATGTAATCTCAACTGTGTCAGGACCAAAAGTCACCTTCTTTGGTGATCCGGTGTGAGTCATCTGATATACAGACAACAAATTTGTTGTCAAGGAGGGAACGAATAGAACATTCTTGAACTTGCCATGCTCCATATGTACTGTACCCAACCCTTTGGCAGAGATCTGAGAGTTGTCTCCCATGTGAATAGTAGGCCCATCTTTGAGATCTAAAGAAGAAAATGATTCTTCAGAGGAAACCATGTGGTTGGAGGCTCTAGAATCTATGAGGAGGGCCTTTGATTTTGAAAATCTAGCCATCAGACACTTTTTCATATTTTTTAATAGCAATTTTTTTATGTTCAAGAAGCTTGGTTAGTTGATCTATTTTCTTGTGCATGCAAGATCTCTTAGGGTGGTTCCCTTTCTTGCAGTAGGGACACTTAGATCCATCATATGTTTTCTGTTTGTCCTTCTTGGAGCTGGAGGCCCCTTTTGATGGACTTGACTTGGCATTCATTTTAGGTTTAGATGGCTTCTTGTCCTTTCTTTTATGCCTCCTTTTCTCATTCACACTATTTTCCTCTCCATCTAAACAAGCTTGATCCTTGGAGGCACTGATGGCACCCATTTGGATCAATTTGTCTTGTTCTTGGATGAGGGCTGCAGTAAAAACTTCTAAGGTGGGCATCTTCCATCCAGGGATTGACATTCGTCTAGAGTGGAAGGTAGATACAAAGACAGAAAATTCAGATCCTAGTTTACTTAGAATGGAGAGCACCAATTGCTCTTACTTTTTCTCAATGCCACACTGCTTGGATTGCATAACCAAAGCTTTGAATTTCGAGAAGAATTCTTGAATGGTCTCAAAACTGCTTGGTTGTAGGGCAACCAATTCATTCTCTAGAAAATGGCCTCTTAGCTCCTCTTGTTTTCCAAAGAGGGCCTCTAAATTCAACCATAACTCTCTTGGAGTCTTCAAACCTTCGAGATGAAACAATAGATCTCTAGAAATATGAATGCACATGTAACTAAAGGCTTCATCTAATTGATTCAAATGTTTGGTTCTCTCCATAGCTAAATTTGGTTCGGTTTCTCTTCCCATTGTTATCCTGTGTAGAGATTTGCTTCTCAAGGACATTTCCATATCAATCTTGGAATCAAAGTAATTGAAAGGAGTAAGGATTCTAGGAGTGAGAGGAGTGTTCAAATTGCTCATCTGAACTGCTGGAGCAAATGCAAGGTGAAACTGCTGGAACTGCTAGAACTTCGAATTACCTACAAAAAACTCTCAAGAATGGAGATAGACTATACTCTCAACATGCTTTGATACCATGTGAAATTGCCATAGGAGATCTAAGATCTCATGAATACCTCACAAGAAAGAATTGCAAAAAGAATGAGTAGCAGAACAAAGATGCAATAGAACTCAGATAGGAGCAAAATAATCACACATGTTTCATTAATATGAATAATAAACAATAATGATACAATGCACAGGATTTGAATACTAGGGGTGTAATTCGAATTAGCCTGCATGGATAGATCAAAAGATAAGTGGAGTGTCATCAAAGCACAACTAGGAGTCCTCATCATCATTATTGGAGTCATCAGTGCACAAGTAACTGTCAACCAGGTGTCAAACTGATTCTAACTGAGTGTGGTAGGTGTAACTCGCACATGGAGGCACTAACTAAATGAAGGAGGCTCAGTGCAGGGTGCATGAGGAGCTAACTGGAGTCAGAATGGGCAGTGTAGTCCCACTAGAGGTCCATCAGAGTGATAACGTCAGTTGAGGAGTCAATCTAGACTTAAATCAAGGAAAGATCTAAAGATAACTCAACTAACTGAACTGTAACTGAGTGGTAAGTGAGAAAGGGCACCTTTCACAAGTGGTAGGTGAAAGGAGGGCGAACTAGGCACTAGGAGGGATAAAAATGATAAGAAAGAAGCTCTTGGGGCTAGCTAATTGAGGCTAGGTGCTGGGACTGATGACTGGGATGCATGCAATTGCATGACTGACTAAAAATGAAAAAATGGAAAATGCTTTTAGGACTAGGATTGAGTATAGGAAAACCCCAACAATAGCGAGATCACGCTCATGTCCGCTCGAGTAGATTGTCCAATAAAAAATCTGGAGACCATACTGGGGAATACTTTGTTTTGATTTCAATTTGAATGTGTTTTTCTTTGATTTCTTAATGAACCATTGCTTTTCCTCTTGAGCCTCTTTTCACCATCATATTTTCTTATTGAGGAGTCTATTTCCCTTCTCCGAGTCTGTTTGAATCATTATCAATCCATGTACTTATTCATTGTTTAGATATTTCTCATTTTTTGCATTGGGTTATTTGCCCGACGGACCTGGGTAGTGAATCCAGTGCACCTATCCATCCCGAGCGCAATCTTCCTTTGAGCATCCTATGCCATCGACGCTTTTACCGATCTGACAGCTTGTGCCACCGATGCTTTACACTTGTATACAGTCTGCACCAGGAGCTCTGTGCCGAACCACAAACTATGTCGGTCTTTCATGCTTGGTACTTGGTCTATCCACTCTCCAAATTTTGATTTTGGTGTGATCCACAAACTTCTCTATGAGGTTCTTTTCTATTCAGAGGCCTCTTTATTCAACATTGATTGCATTTGGATTGCTTGTGTTGATTTTTGGGTTCCACTTGGTCAAGTGAGGGATCCACCGGTGGCAGGAAATTTCAATCCCCCACGATCATCCACTCAATCTTGCATTCCCTGATCACCTTATCAGATCTAGTCAGCATACTAGATATGACTCCAAACCCTTCTTATGCTTAGCCATCTTGTTTTGCTTCCATTTGATTGATTTCGAGTGACTTCAGTGTTTTTGGTCTCATTTGATTGCTTGTCATTTTTCTTTGAGAATTTCTGAGTTACTAGGGTGCTACGATTAGTCATTAGATCTTGTTTGATATACACATTGGAAAAATGAAAAGTGTCTCATTCTTCTATTTTCAAAGTCATTTGGAAATTGTTGTAGGATTATTTTCATGCATTGGAATCATTATTATCAATCTTTGAAAAGGAAGTCATTTCATTGTATTTTTTGAATTATGAGCTATTCATATTTTTGAAAAATCAAGTGAATTCAAGCTTTTACAAAGTAATTCAAAGTTTGAATCATCCTATGCACTTTTGCTCTTTTATGCTTTTTTCATTATTGCGAAAATTAAAGAGTTTAGTGCATTCTAGATAGAAGTTTCTCTTTTTTCATCATACTTAGTTTATTCTAGTTGAAAAAGACAAAAAGAAAAAGATTTTGATTTGGTGTTTTATCCATTTTTATGTTTTGTTGGAAAACAAAAAGAGTGCTTTATCCATCTTTGGTAGATTTTGAACTTTTTGGGATTTTTGTCTTATAGAGCTCATTGGAAAAATAATTTCTCCTTCCCTTACATAGATTTAATCAAAATAAAAAGTGCATTTTTCATGTAGTTAGGATTGCATTATGTTTATATTTTTGTACTCACCTCATGCATTCACCTAACCACCCAGATAAAATTTACCAGTAGAACTAGGTTAAAATTTACTAGTAACTTCTGTGTTAAGTTAGTGATGTGTTATGGCGTCATAAAATGTGGTAGCTGCCATTATTTTACCACACTACATCCCGGGGGCACTGTAGTTCTTCCACGTACCAACTGGTATATTGAAGGCTCTTTCATGTACCTTAGGGTATATCGAAAGGCACTTCACATACTCGGTAGTATATCGGAAGGCTCTTGTCGTACAGTTGTGCATTACACATCACCACTATGGATTTGAGCTCCCACATACCTTGTGTATATCGAGAGACACTCCTAGGATTACTAAAACCAACTGAGCTAACCATTTCGCCATATTGGCAGTGCAATACAATGAGAACAACAATCGGGGAGCTACTATGCACATGCTTCTAGGTAGTCGGGTTATACGGTTAGGGGTACGGTCCTAATCCTCCCTAATTAGTGCTCTAAAAAATTGGGTCGAGTATAACTGTTGGACCCTAGAGTATATCGCAAGTTGTGAAGCCTTGAAAATCCTGTGAGATTCCATACTTTTGAATCCACACCTATCACATAAGTTTGCTTGTGGCCTTAGTTTGTGTAGATTTTTCTGGATTGATTTTTCTTTTGTATAGAATACATTTAGGAGAAATTATTTTTCATTCATTCTGGCTGAACAACCTTTGAGAAGGTCCCTTAGAATTTTAAACTTGCCACCCAAATATCCCTTTAATCAGGAGGTAATTTCGTGGGTAAGCATGGCTTAACTAACTATTGTCATATCGGCCGAAGTAGAAAACTCCACCCTGGAGTCATTATTTCCTCCAAGTTCACCAATCTCTGATCCTACAAGGTCTGAGGACATGGAACCATCTACTTAACGAGACACATTCTTCCACCGTTTGTTGGAAGGAGAACCTGGGGCCATAGATTGGTTAAATCCATCCCAGGATAACCCTGTATCCGCAACTTTTGGACCATCTGCATCTTTTTGGGACACCTCTCTCTGACAAAAATGGGACCACTTAGAATTACATCTGGAGGATGAACCTTAATCCCTTCATTAGGATCCTCATGCTCAATGCTTAGCTCTAATCTATGAACTCATGGATCAATTATGCCAACGTGGTGAAGAAATTCGTCGCCGTAGTCTCTCACGAAGACGAGACCCTATGAATTCGAAAGTGCCCATATTTCAACACACCCTAATTCGTTCATTATATTTTGATTCACTAGAAAAACCCCTAAATAACATGACCACTTATGAACCTGGTCAACGCTCATTTCCTACAAGTACCCCTCTTATTCAAAAGACCAGTTCTATACCCCAAGTGACTCAATATGATGAAGGACAACAGTCCAACACCCCTAATACTACTACCGGAACGTTACCCACCCATCCCCCCACCCCAAAACTCACAGGGAGGATACTCTCTACCCTCTAATTTTATCACTAGTAATGTTCCTTTAATAGTAACTAATCAACAACCCATTATGAGTCAACCATCGATAAGTAGTCAAAGCATTTTTACTGCGGGGAAACCCTTGTACTCTAGTCTGATACGAGTGGAGGAATTCCAATCAGTCATTCTATTGACAACTCCTTACCTGTTGTGGGATTCACCATGGGATTATCTCATGGTAGGGAACCATCCAATTTAACTTAGCCACCATGGATTCACATGTATCCAAGTCATTTTAATCCTGTGTAAAGGACAATTCAATCCCAGAAATGTACTCTACGGGATACCTTATCCCGAAAATCCATACACTCCATGGGAAAATCATAATGTCATACCAAGTGGACTCCCACCACCATTTCGTCCACCTACACCTCCCTTTGGAGGTGGCGGCCCACCCCCTTCCAGCAGTAGAGGACCCCCACTTTCGGGTGGAGGCCCTCCTTATTTTATAGGGGGTGGCCCACCCCCTTCCGGCGGTGGAGGACCCCCACCTTTGGGTAGAGGCCCTCCTTATTTTGGAGGCGACGAACCACCCCCTTCCAGCAACGGAGGACCCTCACCTTCAGGCGGAGGCCCTCCTTATTTTGGAGGCGACAGACCACTCCCTTTCAGAGGCGGAGGACCCCCACCTTCGGGAAAAGGACCTCCTTATTCTAGAGGAAGAGGAACACGCCATTACGGTGGTGGAAGACCACCCTATTCCAGAGGAGGCGGTGGAGGAACACCCTATTCCAGCGGTGGCAGAGGACCCCACCTTCTAGCTGAGGACCACCCTATTTAGGCAGAGGCAGTGGAGGACCACCTTATTCCGGTGGTGGTGGAGGACCTCCACCTTCTGGAGGAGTCCCACCCCCTTTTGGCGATGGCGGAGGACCCCCACCTTTCAGAGGAGGCCCACCCTATGCTGGCGGGGGCGGTGGAAGACCCCCACCTTTTGGTGGCGGACCACCCTATTATGGTGGCGCACCCACATACGGTCCACCACCCAACCCAGGAAACACACCCCCTTATGGGCAATTTCCTTTGCTAACACCTTACAACCAGTCGATGCAAGGTCCCACTGGTCCATATATGCCATATCAGTACTATTAGTATCCATAGCCAAACCAACAGTTGCCATTTTTGGCTACCTTGGACCTACCCATCCTGTCTCATATGTGTGAGGAACCTGCAACAAATAATTGATAAAACGCACAATATATTGGATCACAGAATATTTTTATTGATCACGGGCCACTTCGAGGGGGCAACCTCCTTTGAGAAAGCTCAATACAAATAACTTCATGGTGCCTTCATAGGCCTCAACAAACACTTATATACTAAGTCTAGGCACAAATACTATGGTTCAAAACCATAGGCCAATACAAACTATGGATCAACAATACTATGGGCGAATTACAAAGCATATGCGCCAAACAACAATAACACAAACCATGGATCAACAAATACTACAGGACAACTTACAAAGCATATGCGTCCAACAACAATATACTAACAAAGTAAAGACATGGACTCCTAATGTTAATTTTTCGATAATTTCATTCCATTATCATTGAGGATCACTAAGAGAATAACATGTACAACAAATCAACAACATACCAATCATAAACACAATAATGCAAGCACACAAGAGACACAGAGTTTCACCGAGGAAAACCAAGAAGGTGAAAAACCCCGCAACTTACTCATAGATAAGATAAGCCACAAGTACAAAATCACAATGATCAAACCCAATAAGATGTCTCTAGTAGATGCTCCTCCTCCTCCACTAGTGTGCCACTTTCTCTCTTAGTTATGCAAGCTTGAGAAGTGAGTGAATGAATAGAATGAGGGACACACCCCTCTTATTTATACTTGACTTGACCTACAAATTAAATCACTGGGGCCGACTTGCTAATGAATCCTAATAACCCAACCACATGTGCTAACCAGGGCCGACCCCATACTGGTGGTCTAATAACCCATCAATACAAATGACGACACTTGTCGATGTACATGACAATACTTACAAATACAAATGACGACACTTCCAATCAGAGGAATAATACATCTCTATGGGATATACAGTAAAGTACAAATGTAATACATAGAATATTATCTTCCGAAGTTACAAATACATCAACACTCCCTCTTAACTAGGAAGGTATTCTTTCGTCACGGGTCATCAATACATATTGGCGCAAGTCTTCAATTCTGGAGCTGGATCATCATCTCTAGATTCCGGAGCATCATCATCATCACTGTTGTTGTACTCGACATCTCGATCACTAGGCTATCTCTGAATTCTGCTCGTCATAGGAAGTTCTACAGAGCCATCCCTTTTTCATGCTGGATGTAGGCCCACCACCTATAGGTCTTCATCATCATCATTGGCCATATTGTAGATCCCAGGACTAGTTACGTGCATCAACAAAACCTCAAAAGAGCATCCTAGGCTGTTACGAGCACATAGCTCTACCTGTCCGGATCTCCCAGGATCGTTTACATGTGACCTTCACAAAACCTTTAAAGAGCATCCCAGGCTATTACAAGCACACAACTCTACCTGTCTGGATCTCTATAGAGCATCTCAGGCTGTTACAAGCACACAGCTATACCTGTCCTGATCTACAGGATCTTTTCTATTTGAACTTTCGCAAAACCTTTAAAGAGAATCCCAGGCTGTTACGAGCACATGGCTCTACCTGTCCATATCTCTATAGAGCATCCCAGGATATTACAAGCACACAGCTATACCTGTCCGGATCTCCAGGATCGTTTCTATGCGAAACTGTAGCACAACCTCGAAAGAGCATCCCAGGCTATTCCAAGCACAAATCTATACTTGTCCGGATCTCCCAGGATCTTTTCTATGCTACCTGCACAACCTGACCATGGCCACGGAGTATCAAACTGATACTCATGATCATACCGATCATCATCACAACATCAACCTGATGCATCTCATCTAGAGAAACATCCTGAAGGTCATAATTTGTGATCATCCTGATCATCATCATAGCATCAACTTGATGCATATCATCTGGAGCAACATCCCAAAGCTCATCATCTGTGATCATCTTTATCAAACAATGCACCCACCTGATGCATATCAAGTATCTACCTGATACATATCATCATACATGATCCACCTGATCATACAATGTATCCACCTAATACACGTACAATACATGATCCACCTGATCATACAATGTATCCATCTGATACATATACAAATACATGATCCACCTGATCATACAATGTATCCACCTTATACATATACAAATACATGATCCAACTAATCATAACAAGCATCCAACATGATGCATAAACAAATACATGATCCAACTGATCATAAAAAGCATCCAACATGATGCATATACAAATACATGATCTAATTAATCATAGCAAGCATCCAACATGATGCATATAGAAAGCAGTAACTGGAGCATCATCCTAATGCTCATCATACAGTGCTTACATCCATAGCCATGGAAAGGATCCTCCTTTCACCATGCTTGGAATGGATTCTGCAAATGTTTCCATCACCTCTTCCTCGAAGTGTCATCAATCTGAAGAACACCAAGCCTCTCTCTGAAGTACTCAAACTTCACTATGACTAGTGGTTTCGTCAACACATCTACAGCCTGCTCATCCATCGCAACATACAGGAGTTTCACTACTCCTCTCTGCACCATATCCATGATATAGTGATATTTGATCTCAATGTGCTTCGACCTATCGTGGAACACCAGGTTATCAGACAACTTTACACAAATCTGGTTGTCACAAAATATACCAGTAGCATCCAACAGGAGATCAAATAACTCAGACAGTAGCTTCCTAATCCATACTGCCTCAAAACTAGCTGAACAAGCCGCGACATACTCTGCTTCAGCTGTACTCAATGCTATGCAGGACTGCTTCCTGCTAAACCACGAGATCACACATGATCCCTTACTAAAGTAGCACCCAGAAGTGCTCTTCCTATCTACAACACTGCCTTCCCAATCTGAATCAACATAACTCTCCAGGTTAAACTTTTGATTCGCATCATACTTGAGCCCATAATCAACTGTACCCTTGAGGTACCTCAGAATATGCTTTATAGTAACCAGGTGAACACTCCTCGGATCTGTCAGGAACTGGCTCAATGTGCTCACCACAAAGAAAATATCTGGTACGATGTTCGTTAGGTACATCAAGGACCCAATCATCTGACAATACATCATGACATCAACCGGATTAGATGAAGCATCACACAGAAGCTTCAAGTTCGATGCCATAGGTGTGGCCATGGCCTTGCAGTCCATCATCTCGAACCTCTTCAGGATCTCTACTGCATACTTCCCTTGTCCAAGGAAGATTCTATCTACACTCTGCCACACGTCCATGCCTAGAAAGTAGTGCATCATCCCCAAGTCCTTCATCTTGAACTCAGCAGCAAGCTTCCTCTTCATGTCGGCAATCAATCTATCCTCTCCTGTTACAAATAGGTCATCCACATACAATAAGAGTATCACAGGATTGCCTTCCTCAACCTTGTAGTAAAGGTTGGAATCTACTTTACTCTTGGTAAAGCCCAAAATGGATAGAAAACTGTCCACCCTACCATACCAAGTTCTAGGAGCTTGCTTCAAGCCATACAAGGCTTTCTTCAACCGTCACACATATGACTCTCTGTCATGTGTCTCAAAACCAAGTGGCTGCTCCACATACACTTCCTCTTCGACTACACCATTCGAGAAAGTTGTCTTGACATCCATCTGGTGTATCTTCCACTTCATCACTGCAGCCAGAGCAAGTATTGTTCTGATGGAAGTGTATCTGGCTATAGGAGAAAAAGTTTCTTCATAGTCTATTCCTTATTTCAGGGAGAAACCACGAGCTACAAACCTTGCCTTGTATTTCTCCATGCTACTATTTGCAACATGCTTGATTTGGAAGTCACAACGAACTTCCCTTCAGGTCTTGGGACCACATCCCAAACATGATCGATTGGTACTTCTCGACCATGGCATCCTTTTACTGTATCCTGTATCCTAGGAACTTCAGATTCTTCAATATCTTCAATAGATAGTTTGAACTTTGTTGCTGGAACAAATGTTGTAGTCCTTCTTTTGTAGGTGATGGTATACTATCTTTCCTACAAAACAAGTTAAATTGCATGATTAGAAACATCTCATAGTTTTCAGAACAAATTCTTACACATAATGAAATATGTCATACAATCATGCAATTATTTTAGCCAATGCTTCAATACAACATTTATCCATATCCCGTGACTTTTGAGATGCCTTCCAATCTCTACCAGAACATTGTTTAAGAGTGTGCACAACTCCCAACATGTCATCAAAGAGGTTTAATTCTAGATAAGTAGCAATGGAATGTTGTACAGTTCCATAGGCTACTTACCCATTACATGCATATTAGTAGTATATTGTTCATTAATGTAATTATTATAATATGCATACAACTTAAGTCTAGTATATTCATCTTTGAACAATATTATTTAAACAATCAAATATACAAGAAATGAAAATTCAAATACTTATCTTTGTTTGTTTGTTGAGTGGAGTCCCTCTCAATCTTTGCTTCCTTGCAGGAGCTGCTGGAGTGTGCTCCCTCTTGATCTTTGCTACCTGCATTACCTGTCCCTGAACTTATATCCATCCTCGATTACTATGCATGCTTACTAGTATCATCATTGTGTTATCCTCGAGATCTCATACATAATCATACATTTATTAGTATAATCTTAATACTATCAAAACACAATAATATTAAGCATGTATAGTCATGATCATTTCAAACACAGATAATAGGCATTAGTATTCAAGGTTTATATAGGAATTTTCTGGTTCGTCATATCATTAATCAAAGTAAGGAACATAATATGCATAAACCCTAGATTACTCAAACTTGTAACTTCATGAGTAATCATTATCAATCGTACACAAGTATTAGATCCTTACATAGGGTAGGATTCTAGCTTGATATAGGAAAAACATACCTGGTCATCATATTTGCTAGTTATGTCTAGCAATGTTTTCTTGTTCACTTGAATGACCTGCATAACTCATAATTTAACCATTGTAGAACCAAATTATACATACCTCTATGTGATCCATGACTATGGATGAGTCTCTGTCTTCATGTCACCATGGTCTTGATCTAGAACTTGATTTGTACCTTCATGTTAGCGGATAACATTATCCTCATACAACACCATAGTGCATTAGTACAATCATAAGTGTCATAACCCTAATCAATGAATGTCTTCTATCATGCATTCATACTTTTACTAGGGTGATAAGACAAGTCTAAAATTAAACAAGATTGTTATTAAACTCAATAACATGAAGACAAACATATTATAAACTTAATCATGAACATATTTCAAAACATACCTGTAAGTCATACCTGTCAGATTGCTTGTAGTAGTTGTTGTTGTTGTTCCTTTTGTTCCTAAGACAATCTGAGGAAAAGTGTCGTCTTCTTGGTATGTGCTGTGAGAGCTTCATCTTCATTCCCCATCTTTTCTTCTTGAGCTACAATTCGAGCTTCTTCCTGTGAGTATTCTTCCCATAGCCTACTGAATGTGATAAGTTTCTTCCTAGCACAAATTCCTTGGATGAGAGAATCCCTTGACCTAGGAAGGCCATTAAGAGTGGTCATTACCACTTCTCCATTCTCTATATCTTCTCCCACAACATCAAGTTATTCTTTTATCTGGGAGACCCTTGGGAAATAATACTGCATGGTCTCCACATTCTGGAACTTGATATTCTTCAATTGATTCCTCAAGGTCATTTTTCGATTTATATTCTTCCCTTCAAATGGCTTGGTCAAGGAATCAAACATCTCCTTAGGTGTCTTTAGAGATGACACATGTGGCATGAGATGTTCTTTGATAGAATCTGCAATGATCCTTTTAGCCTTGACTGAGTTCCTCTTGTGTAAGGCCTTAGTCTCTTCTCCCTCTGAGACAGGAACCCCTTAACTTATGTAGGTGTTCAACTCACTCTCTTCTAGAATTAACCCAATCCTATACTTCCATGCTCGGAAGTTATCAGCCCCTTCAAGCTTATCCTAAATCTTGGTGTGGTGGGACATCTTAAAGAGTACTTCAAATGGAAATAGAAAATATTTAGTACTTACCACTTGATTTGCAGAAAATGTGGATCTCGAGCTGGATTAGGGTTTGTGAGAGAAACCCTAAAAATTAAAACTTTGAATTTCAAACTTTTGAAAGGATAAAAAGATGTGCCTTGATTAGATGATCAAGTTGCTATACTCAGAATTTCAAAACTGCAATGTTTCACCCCTCAAATTTGCTTTTCAAACTTCCGGATTCACTGGGGAGAACCCTGAATTAGGGTTTGATTTTCCTGGAGCTTCACCCATCCAAAAAGTTTGATCCAAAGCTATAAAATTTGATTTTTACAAGGAGCTTCCAGCCATGGTCTCAGATTTTAGAAATTCCAACTTTTACAGAAGCCCTAATTTCTGACTTCATTAGACAAGACCCCAAACTAGGGTTTGATTTTTCCGGAGCTTCACCCAACAAAAAAGTTCGATCCAAAGCTCTTAACTTCAATTTTTCCAAGGAGCTTCCAACCATGGTCTCAGAGTTCATAAATTCCACTTTTTGCAGAAGCCCTAATTTCCGGCTTCACTACACAAGACCCCAAACTAGGGTTTGATTTTCCCGGAGCTTCACCCAACCAAAAAGTTTGATCCAAAGCTCTAAAATTTTATTTTTCCAAGGAGCTTCAATCCATGGTCTCAGGTTTCATAAATTCCACTTTTTGTAGAAGCCCTAATTTCCAGAGCTGCACAGTGCCTTCTTCTTAGATCGGCTCTAATACCATGTTAATTTTTCGTTAATTTCATTCCATTATCATTCAGGATCACTAAGAGAATAACATGTACAGTATATCAACAACATATAACACCTATTTCAAGAAATCTAGAAAAATTCTATTACAAGGACTTCTATGACATTGAATTTTTTTGTAAACATTTTATTTATTTCATTTAATTTGTAAAAATTATGCATTAAAGAAATATTCCATTAAAATTGGAAAAACTAATCCTAGAAAGAATGTTTTTATTGATCACAAATTTTATTTACTCCAAGTGTTTTTAATATACAATCATAAAAAATGAAATGTTGTATCATTTATAACTAGTTCGGTATGCCATAAATTAGGAGGAGTATATGAAAATCTGTAATTTGTTGAATCGTGAGAAAAAATATTCATGCATATATAAAATGTAGGATTAATGAAGTTAAGTTGCACACATAATTGCATGTTTTATTACAAGAAGATCTCTATCTATATTTGAAGTGAACAAAGTATCATATTAAATATTTTTATTGTTAAATAACATATTATAATATAGCATGATTGGAAGGAAATCACAATATTAAATTAAAATAAAATAAATTATAAGAAATGTATTGATGTCAAACCAAATAATAACTATAAATTCGTCAAAATTGGGATAGTTGTTAGGTACAACATTATACATACACAATGAAAGTGTGAAGAAATCGAATTAAAAAATCATAGCCGAGAATTACTTTCACCAAAAGGCAAAGAAAATGATAAGATTTTTAAATGTCGAAGAAATAGATGTTGAAACATATTTTTCAAATCTTTTAGTTGAACTTTATATATGACCCCATGCTCTTTTGAATTTATTTATGGCACATATCGAATGAGTCTAAATAGTCCACTTAGTACTCATTATCAATTAATTATATGGTTTTACATTGTATTTTATTCCAAAAATTACATACCACATTTATACATTCATTTAATGCATATAAGAAGATAAAAGATAGAACATATCTCGTGCTTTGTTGGCCTGTAAGAGATTATTTCAGTTAATCATAATTGAGTTAGTAATACAAACTTACAAAAAAATGAATTGAGAAATCAAATTTCTTATAGTTCAATGTCACTCACTTATGACCAATCACGTACTACCCTTAATACCACTTAGCACTCATTAGCAATAAATTTTGTGTTTTTAAACAATTGCAACTTTAATTATATGGGGCTTTATTTCAAAAATTACATACTGCATTGATAAACTCCTCTTATTAATGAATATACGCAAATAAAAGTCAATAATTTATTTCATGCCTTGTTGGCTTATATGAGATTATTGCAATTATAAACTATTAACTTAAGAATACACATTTACAAAACTTTGTGCATGCCTTGTTGGCTTTTATGAGATGATTTTAATTACAAATATTTGATTTAAGAACGCAAATTAAAAAAATATTTTGAATGGGGAAATCAAGTGGTGTATGATGCAAAAAAATGTCAAACTAAAGGAAATCATAAATAATATTAATAATTGTATTTAAATATTATTGTTAATTCTCATCTATCTATAAAAGTTTTAAAAACATACAAATTAATTCATCAAAAAATGTGTCCAACTTGTATTGAAATATTGCAATGTACGCGTTAACAAATTTCTAAAAATTAATATCTTCCCCTACTATAAAGAACTCAATGTTCTATTGAACATTCGAATGTAGTTGCGTTTCTCTTTGATACGATGAAGTGTCTTAAAAAGGGGGAATAGAATTTGGACAAGCCAAGTATCAGGTTCATGTCCTATATAAGCCTTTGTTAAGATACAATTTGACCGGTATCCGGGGAATTGAGAAGTAAGCTTTGATGTATCTATTAGCAATATATTTGATTCTTCGTACATATTTCCATATTTGGACCACACATCACTTAACATTTTCTCATAAAATTGTATCACACTACATTATTTGAATTTTGTTTGCAAGTGACAATGAGACCTGTCCCATATGAATTCAAAGTCACTTGTATCGGTATTTGATTTTTCAACTACTTGTTGAATGTTTTTACATTGTATTTTATTCCAAAAAATACATATCACATTTATACATTCATTTAATTCATACAAGAAGATAAAAGATAGAGCGTATCTCATGCTTTGTTGGCTTTTATGAGATTATTTCAATTAATCGTAATTGAGTTAATAATACAAACTTACAAAAAAATGAAATGAGAAATCAAATTTCTTATAGTTCAATGTCACTCACTTATGACCAATCTCGTACTACCCTTAATACCACTTAGCACTCATTAGCAATTAATTTTGTGTTTTAAAACAATTGCAACTTCAATTATATGGGGTTTTATTTCAAAAATTACATATTGCATTGATAAACTCCTCGTATTAATGAATATAGGCTAATAACAGTCAATAATTTATTTCATGTCTTGTTGGCTTATATGAGATTATTGCAATTATAAACTATTAACTTAAGAATACACATTTACAATAAGTTATAGATTGGAAAATCAAATGCCTATACCTTTCAAAATCATTCATCTATGACTCATCATGCTTTAATCTAAATTCTAGTACACTTAGCACTCATTATCATTGAAGTAATATTTTTTGTAAGAAATGTGATTTATATAGATGGAGGTTTAATTCAAAATTTGTGTGTCACTTGTATTAATGCATATAGATCAATAAAACTAAAGAGAACTTCATTCCTTGTTGGCTTTTGTGAGATGATTTAAATTACAAATAATTGATTTAAGAGTATGTAATTTAAAAAATATTTTGAATAGAGAAATCAAGTGTTGTAATGCACTTGTATTAATACATATAGATAAATAAAACTAAAGAGAGTTTCTTGCATGCCTTGTTGGCTTTTATGAGATGATTTAAATTACAAATAGTTGATTTAAGAGCACAAATTTAGAAAATATTTTGAATGGGGAAATCAGATGTTGTATGATGCAAAAACTTGTCAATCTAAAATCAATCATAAATAATACTAATAATTGTATTTATATATCATTGTCAATTATCATCTATCTATAAAAGTTATAAAATCATACAAATTAATTCACCAAAAAATGTGTCCAACTTGTATTGAAATATTGCAATGTAATCGTCAACAAATTTCCATAAAATAATATCTTCACTTAATACAAAGAACTCAATGTTCTATTGAACATTCGAATGTAGTTGCGTTTCTGTTTGATACGATGAAGTGTCTTTAAAAAGGGGAATAGAACTTGCACAAGCCAAGTATCGTGTTCATGTCCTATATAAGCCTTTATTAAGATACAGTTTGACCGATATCCGAGGAATTGAGAAGTAGGCTTTGATGTATCTATTAGCAATACATTTGATTCTGTGTACTTATTTCCATATTGGGACCACACGTCGCTTAGCCTTTTCTCATAAAACTGTATCATACTACATGATTTGGATTTTGTTTGCAAGTGACAATGGGACCTATCCCATATGAATTCAAAGTCACTTGTATCAATATTTGATTTTTCAAGTACTTGTCGAATGTACTTGTTAGTAACATTTGATGTCCATATCGCAACATCATAATGTTTTAGGCAGTATTTTAATACTTCTAATTGAAAAGGCCTACAAAAGTAGGATCTATCACCAAGATCCCAATCTGGTTTTCTTTGAATTTGACAACTCGTTTCATCTTTGGAATATGACGAGAAGAATACTCCTTCCATTTCAAAGATCAACAAGATCTTCCGACTGATATTAACTCCCATCTACATTGCTGCCACAACATATACAACATTAACATATTTTCACTTCAAAACTTCATTGCTTAATGGCATCAAAACATATCCAATTTATTTCCACTCCCAAACAAACAACTTAATGAAAAAAATAAAAGTAATTTCCGTGGAATAGTTTTTTTATACAAACACATTCAACTACTACTCAAATCACTAATTTTTAAGAATTGTAATGAGATAAACTACAATTTAAAAATATAATTACAATAGTCGAATTCATTTGAACTAATTATATGTTAATATCTACATACTACCTAAATTTACAGTTTTTAAGTTTAAATCAAGCAAACTATTTATATGTTCATTTTTACATACAACCTCATACGATATTTTAATTTTCAAGAAATTATAAGAAAAATTCATATAAGCACATTGCAATGAAATTCAAATCACAATTTAAAAATATAGTTACAATGGTCCAATTCAAACCAATTATATGTTAATTTATACACACCACCTAGATTTACAATTTTTTAAATTTCAATTAAACAAGCTAATTATAGGTAATTTTTACATACAACCTGATATGATTTTCCATTATTTTAATTTCTAAGAAATAAGAAAATTTCATATGATAACATTGAACTAACATTTAAATCACTGATTTGTAAGAGTTATAATGATCAATTAAGACGCAATTGATAAATAAACTGCAATTGCTCAAACATAGTAATTGTACGTTAATTTATACATACAACCTAATACAATTATTTAATTAATATGGAATACTACATTTTTATGCAAACACATAAGACTATTATTCAAATCACTAACTTTTTATAACTCAATATCTCAATATAAATAAACAAAATAATAATATGTTAATTTATAATAATGACACAACAACAATCCTTATATGAGTATTATGAAATAATATTGACATTAAATTGATAATAAAATAAAACACAGTAATAACACATCACATGTAGAATTAAGTCATCAAATGTATAATGACCAAGAATTTATATTATAAACTTCAAGATTTTGTTTATAGAGGAAATGAATAACAGTCATCTTAATGTACTATTAAAAGTCATTGAAGATTCTTTAAAATATCTCGAACATCGGGTGCCTTGTAGAATTTATTCAATAAGCTCCACAGATCAACGATGAACCATTTATCCTCATTCTTTCCATCAAACGAAGGGGCAATAATCACATTTTCTTTGGGATTTTCTTTCTTTGTCTCCATTGAACAATCCACTAGAATAGTGTTAGTAGCATCATATTGAGAATACATTCTCCACACTTTTTTCAGATGTTTTTTGTATATAACTTGTGTTGAATTATCAATGTCATTTTTTCCCTTTTGTTGTTTGCAATCTGAAGCAGTCCATGTAAACAAAAATCTAGCTTATAATGTTTCTGAAACCATCTTTTTCATAACTCTTGTTGTGTTTTGTTTCAAAGATGTCGTCCAAATTGCAATGTCAAGAGATTCTTTTCTGGAACACATTTCAAGAAATGTTTTTGCATGTGGACGAAACCAAAATGATTTTTTCTCTATCGTGTAATCTGCGGCCCTTCCCATTTTCTCGATAAATTATTTTTGTGATGCATCACCATCAACGCTCTGATAGAAAATGTTATTCAATTCAAAAATAACTAATTTCTTTTGACTTATAATAGCTGCAAAACAATAATGGATATCATAGTTAATTCATTTTATTCATGCTACATAAATTATTAATAAAAAAAATTGTTGAAGAAATACACTCACTTTGAGTATTTTTTGTACTAGTTACTGATAAGCCACACTTCTCTTATATTGTCTTCATAGAACCTAGAGCCAAAATAACAAACCTTCAATCAAATACCAATAATACTTCTTTAAATCAATTTTTTTTTTATAAGACATATTTTATGTTTAATTGAAAATAAGAGACATGTGAAGTACCTGATATGATATCATGTTCTTGACTATGGCTTTCTGTCACATTCCCTTGATCACTGTATTTTTTCTCCTCATTTGCCACTGTAATAAACATATGAAATGTTATAAAATGTATCAACGAATGAAATTCATTAAATAAATAGGCATAGAATCCAAAGAATCACTAGAGAAAGAACAAAACAAGTACAATACAACAAAAGAAACAAAATAAATTATGTACCTGGTATGGTATTTTCTTCGTCTTGTATTTGCATCTCGGAAACTTCTTCGACATTGTGCACACTATGTTGATCATTGCTTTGTTGCAAAGTGTCGTCGTTGTTTTCTTTACAATTTCCGCCATTAGTAGTTATAGTAAACATCTTGTTAATCAAGATTTATAAATAACATAGAATCCAAAGAATCACTAGAGAAAGAACAAAACAAGTACAATACCTGGATATTCCAACAGCAATATATTAGACATTGGTTTTTGCAATTGGAAGGATTCTTGATTAGTCAGCATGGTAGTCCTTTGTAACTCGTTTTCTACGACACATGCCATTCTTCTTCCATATGTACAGCAAGCCTGCTGTAAATTTGTCCCCGCATAAAGAGAAATAATCAAATTTAGATCACTATGTTGTTGATGCATTTGCAATAATTCTTCCCAGAATTCAAAATCTCTCTCCTTTTCATCAGATATGTCTCTAAAACTGTGAGAGTATCTTGAGGCCTCTAAACTTTTTGACTCTTCACTATAGAAATGTATAGTTAAAACTATATCATAACTATAGTTATTTTTTTCTTTATATTCATAAAGACCGGTAGCCATTTTATAGTTGACATTTGAGTCCTTGACAACAATCTCCAGAGCTTGGCGTACATCCTTACAAGACCAAATTTCTACTAAGATAGTCATAGTAAAATCTTTCAACCCATTTTTTTCGATTAAAAATCGAAACAATTCAATATAGTGATCGTTAAGGAATGATTCATCTTTCAAAGCCAATGTATCCAACACAACAAAGTCAGTGTATAACATTGGTTGAAACTGACAAGGAAAAGAGTGCAAAAGTGTTGACAAGAGGCTAGGACCCCCATAATGACAACCGAATTCAAAACTGTTCTCAATTTCCTGTATATCTGTCGATGCATCAATTATTCTATCAAGGACCACACAGGCTTGTGGAGAAAGGGACTCTATTTTTGTATTTCGTGATACTTTTACATATTTACACCCTTCCATTGTCTTACAGAAGTTGGCAAATATGATATCAGTAATTCCATAATGCTCAAGAATATTGGATATTGTAAGAATCTTATCATTCAGATTCCTATCATGACTTTTGCAATATGTTACCATTGCCTCCAAAATTGTTCTTTTGTTTTTCAATTGTGAACAATAATCTTTCATTTTTATGGCATTGGTCGGATGGTTCACTGGAATAGAAAACCAGACAGTTCCATCCAATAGTTTATCTGCTACAGAACACATTTCTTCAGCGGTTAGTCCCTGAAGGGGACGGAAAGAACTTGATACCAAACTGTTCAGACTATTTGTCTTATAGTTTGGATCCTTAGGTTGGTTTGGAGAACACATTAATGTCCCTAGTTTGTAACAATTAAAAACAACTTCCCATTTATCCCAAGTAGTATCATCAAGATATAACAAGACTTTTTTTTCAGCAAAGTTTGTTAGTGGACAATCGAAGAAAGAGCACAACATTTCATCATCAACCTGTTAAAAAATAACAAATATAAATTAATAAGAATGTGATATCAAAAATAAAATAGCCATGAATTTAGTTATAACAATATAAACTAAGTGCAAAAAAAAAAAATTGCATACCTTGTCTTCAGCCGTCTTAGAATTCCCACATTTTTGTTTCTTTAATTTATTTGTGGCAATTAGGAATTGTCTTGCAGATCGCACATAATCAATGAATGGAGTTTTGAAGAACACTGTGTTTGCAGAATTTAACTGGCAGCAAATACGAATCACCACACTGGGAGAAACTAATGGATCTAAGAATCGAGCATTACGTTCTGTGTACTTCTATTTTGCCTCCCCAGATAGACTGAATTTAGGATTTGATAATATTTCTTTTGCTGCTTGAATGGTGTGTTGCCCATCAACTATCCAAAAATTGTTGTTCTTGGCATTTATATCCATTTCATTCATGATTTTCACAGGGTTTCCAATCGGATCAGACTCTTTTATGTCAAATGGAATCAGAAGAGCATCAGGCAATGATGCTTGAAATTTCTGTAGGAATGATTTTACTAATACTCGAACATTTAAATCATCCCGTGATCTCAATTTATATAACTTGGGTGCTTCTACACATCTTCGAACATCCACCTTCATGGTAAAAGAGCTTGAAAATAAATAACTGTCCTTAAAATTTTCATGGATTTTATCGCATTGGTCAGCAAGCTTCTCTATCTGAGAGTCTTCTTTTTGGGATTTTACAAACTCTGTAGTAGGCATGAACTCACTTTCTTTAATGCTTTGTTCTAGCTCAGCTAAATATACCCTTCTCAAAGCAAGCAATTGAGCCTCGAGTTTATCATTTGGTATTTTATCAAGTAGTTTACCTCTTTGTTGCAAATAAAGAAACATGGATGATGTTTTCTTACATCTCACATAGCGATATTTCATAACGTTGGTAATACGTTGTACAAGGTCATCACAACTCTTTAGACCAGATTCATTGAAGCTCTCAAAATTGTCCAACTTAAACTGTGACTTTTTTATTGACTCTGGAAATTCTGTATTAGTATCAATCAAATCTGGTCTAAATTTTGTGTAATCAACTTGGCAAGAAAATAATTTCACTTCATTTTCTTCAATTACCTCCATTTGAAAATCGATCTGACTATGATTGAGAGCATAGCAACTAACAATTATCCCTAGCCTTTGTATATCATTTCCATCCATGGATCCAAATAGATACATATCTGGAAACATATTCATGGGACTTTCAGTCTCAACATACCAATCTTCGACATACTCATATACAGCAGATGTTTTGAACTTTTTAATCATTTCAAAATTAGAACCCATTGTTGAATTTATAATCTGAGTTGAATGACGCTTTTGTTTTTTGAATGCTGATTGTGGCATTTTACTTGCTTTGGAGACGACAGCTTCTAAAAACAATAATAAGCAATTATTACTATAAATAAAATGAAATGAAAATCACAAGTATTAGCATATAGTCTTCTAGTCTAACCATTTAGAAATGAGAGAATAATATTTAAAACCACCATACCACATGGGGGAGACGTTGTTTGTGTGTCACTTGCAATTCGTTTTTTCTTCAAATTATTCCTTGGAATTGTCATTGCACCAGAGTTCATAGCTTCTAAAAACAATAATAAATAGTCGACTATAAGTTTAAATTGTTTTAAAAATACATGAAATAATGAGCATTATCAAACAATATTCTATTACATGTCTTTTATTCACATGCACAAGAATAATAAGGGTCATGTGTTATGGAAACATATTAAATACTTAGAGATAAATAAAAATCCATTGCATCTAGTACAAGTAGAGACTCATTAAAAATAAAAGTTTTCCTTCTCAAAAATGCTAGAAGGAAATGCTTATGCTAGAAAAAAAGCTAGCAGTCGCTAGCTTTCCTTGATCTTTTTCCATGTGCTTATTTCAAAATAGAGCACATGGCACAAGCTCAAGGTATAAGCTAGCAACCACCAATCACCATGGACAGGATTTTTCTATTGGAAAGCTAGCGACTACTAGATTTCTTTCTAGCATAGGTATGTGTTATTATCCTATAAGTAAATGCTAATGCTAGAAGGAAAGCTAGCAGTCGCTAGCTTTCCTTGATCTTATGCCATGTGCTTATTTGAAAATAGAGTACATGGCACAAGTTCAAGGCTTTCCTTGATCTTGTGCCATGTGCTTATTTGAAAATAGAGTACATGGCACAAGTTCAAGGTATAAGCTAGCAACCACCAATCACCATGCCTAGGGTTTTTCTATTGGAAAGCTAGCGACTGCTAGCTTTCCTTCTACCATAAGCATGTGTGACATACTAGAAAAAAATGTTTATGCTAGAATGAAATGTAGCATTCGTTTAAAATAGAGCACATGGCACAAGCTGAAGGTATAAGCTAGCAACCATCAATCACCATGGACAGGGTTTTTCTAATTGAAAGCTAGCGACTGTTAGCTTTCCTTCTAGTATAAGCATGTGTCTTTATTTTAGAAGGAAATGCTTATGCTAGAAGGAAAGCTAGTAGTCGCTAGCTTTCCTTGATCTTTTGCCATGTGCTTATTTCAAAATAGAGCAAATGGCACAAGCTCAAGGTATAAGCTGGAAACCACCAATCACTATGGACATGATTTTTCTATTGGAAAGCTAGCGACTGCTAGCTTTCCTTCTAGCATAAATATGTGTTCTTATCCTAGAAGAAAATGCTTATGCTAGAAGGAAAGCTAGCAGTCGCTAGCTTTCCTTGATCTTGTGCCATGTTCTTATTTGAAAATAGAGTGCATGGCACAAGCTCAAGGTATAAGCTAGCAACCACCAATCACCATGCCCAAGGTTTTTCTATTGGAAAGCTAGCGACTGCTAGCTTTCCTTCTAACATAAGCATGTGTGTTATGCTAGAAGGAAAGTTAGCATTCGTTCAAAATAGAGCACATGGCACAAGCTCAAGGTATAAGCTAGCAACCACCAATCACCATGGACATGGTTTTTTATTGGAAAGCTAGCGACTGTTATCTTTCCTTCTAGTATAAGCATGTGTGTTTGTACTCGAAGGAAATGCTTATGCTAGAAGGAAAGCTAGCAGTCGCTAGCTTTCCTTGATCTTTTGCCATGTGCTTATTTCAAAATACATCACATGGAACAAGCTCAAGGTATAAGCTAGCAACCACCAATCACCATGGACATGATTTTTCTATTGGAAAGCTAGTGACTGTTAGCTTTTCTTCTAGCATAAGTATGTGTTCTTATCCTAGAAGGAAATGCTTATGCTAGAAGGAAATCTAGCAGTCGCTAGCTTTCCTTGATCTTGTGGCGTGTGCTTTCCTTGATCTTGTGACAAAATCTGTCTTAGGTACTGTCAGCTTCCACGACAGTCACCTATAAGGAATGACATCCTAAGTTGCTCACTAAGTACCTTCGTCAAGTGGAGAAAGAGCAGTTATCCCTCGAATGGTATTGGGTCGTCTCCTTTTCAGCAAGTGGTGGTGAGCCCACTTGAGAGAACATACACCTGCAACCTTGGGTTTGACCTCCTATGGCGCGGCGCCGCTCTTTCACTTCCCCCGTGTGGCTATACACGACCACTTGATTTAGAAGGATTTTTATAGCACCCTAAGGACAACAACTATGTTTTTGGATGCCTAGCCCCAAAATCCTACCTAAACTACAAGATTCTTTTGTGCCCTCCCATGGAGGTATTAAGTGAGTAGATTTAAGCTATTTTTGAACTTAGTGAGTGACGAGAGAGTTTCTTGTGTGTGTGTGTGTGCATCAAAGAAAGTGACGGTTTTGAGCGCACATGAGATATTGCATATAAATGAAAATGATTTTCTTTTAAAATGAAAATAATGCTACTCAACCTAATAGAAAAACAAGTAAATAAACCATGTAAACCATGTAAAAAAAAATAAATAAAATAAATTGTAAAAATAAAAAAAAATCTATAAACAAAATTGTAAAAGTAAAAAAAAATCTATAAACTTACCAAGATTTTCAACCTCTTTTTAATCCAGTCTTCTTCTTTACTTTTTGTTTGGCTAAGACTAAAGCTAATGCCAATGCCAATGCCATTTTTTCCCATAACTTCATCTTCATCTTAGTTGGTCTTGGTTCTTTGATAGACAATAATCTGGAAGCTATGAAGCCAAGACTACTTGAATGGAAACTGTACAATATATTGAAACTATCTGTAAGTTACAAAATTATATCAAATAATTAAATATAAAAAACACTAGCTATTTAGCTATTTTTATATACAAGTAATGCTATATATTACATTTTATATACATTCATAGAGTTGATAACTATTTTTATGTACAAGTAATGCCATATACTTATATACATTCATAGAGTTGATAGCTATTTTTATGTACAAGTAATGCCATATATTACATCCTACATACATTCATAGAGTTGATTATACCATGGAGGTTTACAAAATGAAATTTAGAAATACAACATTCAAATAAATGATTGGCAATTATTTAAAATAGTTATTTAGGTTTAAATAGAATGATTTGTATTTTGAAAAATTTTTATTGTAATTTTTCAAAATCTAGATTATAGTTGTTAAGTGGAATTTTTGGATGTTTCGAAATTTTTAAAAAATGCTGAATCTATTTATACCATTAAAATACAGATTAAAATAAAGCTAATTCTAAATTTACAACATCAAAAACTATAAATTTCAAAAAAAATATAAAACCATATTTGAAAATAAAGGACAATTTTTTTTCTAGCGAAAAAAACCTGTCCTTGTTATTCAATAGAATCAAGGCCATTAGTACATACAGCTGCTTCAGCATGACATTTCATAACAACTCGTCCAGAGTTCCAGACAGGGGGGAAGGCACATAATACCAAAAAATAACCCATCAGAAAACTGTCTCATCATGTGATGTGCACTGTCCACAAAATCACATCTACCGAGAGCCAATCACACTCTGATATGCGTTCAAAGGAGACACACTATAATTTGCAAATGAGACATCTACATGAAAGGGAAAAAAGATTCCCTTCAGATACACAAAGACTTCAAGTCCAACAGAAAAAAAACTTTCAAAATCATGCTCAAAAGAGCTGGAAGAATTCCTTAGAAACCAGACGATTCTCTATATATTCCATCAAAACACCTTTCCCTTGGGGAAAGGAGAGCGCCTTTTTTGAAAGTCGGTCAGCAGTCTGGTTTTGCTCTCGGTAGATGTGAAAAAATGACAGGTCCTGGAAGCTAGTGGCTAGCTTTTTAGTCTCCCGACACCAATGAAATAGGGCAGGTGGGGAGAGAGCAGTCGATCCCTTAGCCCAAATGATGATTACCTGAGAATCACCGTATATGTGGGCTAAGGGGATCCTCATCATATGGGATATTTGTAAGAGAGCCTAGAGACTGAGCAGCTCTGCTTTGGTATTTGTGCCATATCCTACCCCCACTGCGAACTCCTGGAAGTGAGTGCTATTAAGAAAAATACACAGGCCTGCACCAGTTGTCATATTCTTGGAGGCTCCGTCTATAAAACCACAAGGATAATATTTGACAGGTGGATTTCCAATAATTCTGCAGTGTCCTTTTTTAACCACAGTCCCAATATAACGATCCTGAACTGTTGATATAATATGTTGGATAATGCCATGAATATTCCTTCTTTTCCCTTCAAAAATCACCATATTACGGGCTTTCCATATAGTCCACATCATGTTGTAGGGGAGCAAATAGAGTGGAGAGCTCTTGGAAGACTTGCCAGCCCAATCTTTAATAAGATCAACTGAAGAAGTACCTGTGAGACAATCTGGAACATTGAAGAAGTCGCAGATATACCCTGCCACAATTTTCCAAACTGAACAGGAAGAGAAGAGATGATCAACAGTTTCCTCCTCTGACCAACAGAGAGAGCAAATACCAGGACCAGAGAACCCCTTTCGCTGCAAATTATCCCATGTAAGGATACTATTATGAAGTAAAAGCCAGATGAAACAAGAGATCTTGCTAGGCAGAGCCTTATGCCAAATAGAAATACAATCAATCACAGATATCGGGCGAGATGTGGATTTAAAGATGCATTCGTAAGCATCTTTTGTAGTAATATAATCCCTGCTATAATTATAATTCCAGACCAGCTTATCAGCGCTGTTATTTAAATGAATACCAACTCCTAATAGACCATTAATATAGTCATTCCAAATCAACTCGAAGGAACCACCCAAATCAAGATCATTTGCAGAATACCAGTATTGCTGTGCATTTGACAACCATTTAAACTACAGAATTAACAACTCAGTTTCGAATTGCTGCTGGACTCTGTGAAACTAGCGAAGATGGGTTTAATTCAGTTCACATACACAAATAAAAATTAAAAAAATTGTTCATTTTCTTAATTCTGTGTCAAATATTGACATAAAGAACAACTATGTAACCATTCAGTATATACTCTACTGAATCCACAACTCAATTTCGAAATGCTGCTGACCATGAAAAAACAAGAGAGGATGGGTTTAATTCGATTCCCATATTCCAGTTGATTAGAAGAGGAGTCTAAATGCTGGTTATTTTTGGGGAAAGTATTTTGGTTTTTCTTTTTAAATTTGGTTTTGAATATATAAATATATTCAATAGCTTTGAATATCTAAATACCCAGGTCATTCAGATTTATGTAAGTTCAAAGAATTCTTCTCTCAAATTCCGTCAAATTCCTGCTGGAAAACGCAATGGCACTTGTTTAGACTACTCTATTAAAAGAAGTACAAATATCTGAAAAGCAAAGCCGGTTAGACTACTCTAAACGGGGAAATCATATATATCTGGAAAGCAAAGCCAGAAGAAAGGATCCATCTAACACGTCCTGAATAAAGATATGCTCCACACTTTGAGAAACATAAGCTTAAGAATGACAGTATCTTCATATTACCGGTTCAGTACTTGGGGAAAACCGGAAAACTTAGAATGACAGTTAACCAGACAAAGTTACATATGCCCCATCATTTAAAAATACTTTCATGAACATAGAAAACTATTTCCAGCCGACCTAAGTATCCCTAAATTCATTTCATATTATAATTAGCCCACTGTTTATTTAAACTCTTCTCATAAATATGATATGTTATACTATGGAGAAAATTCAGCTACGAGCCACTTTGGCCACCTACCAACCACAACATTGGGGAATCATACACAACTGATTCTAGCAATAATGCAAGGCATTTAGACCCAACCAAAATAGAACCATCCTTCAAAACACAACCGAACTCCCTGTGGTGTTAACTCTTGGCAAAAAATGTAACCTAGGTGGTTTCTAAATTCGCATTAAAACTCATGCGATCAAGGCACTACCAGATCCTAAAACAATCTCATACAACGCAATCTCATATAGTTCGGATAGACAGAGTGAAGATGTTTAGGCTCTAAAAAGTGCTTGCAAAAAGTCACTATTTCCAGATTGTACGAGGGATGTATTTGGTAAAATAAAACGTGTAAAAATCATGATTTCCAGATCGCAAGAGAGATGTTTTTGGTAAAAGACAAAAGCCTGCCCCCAATTAGTTTTCTAGACCCGGAATAATCTGCACATGTGACTTCAAACCCTATCTACATGCATAATATAAATATATGTATGTTCTGATCCGCCACATACGTGATGCATAATATAAATATATGTCCTAAGTTTCACCATTTAAAAGCAAAACAAAAAAACAACTTCAAGTGCATGTTTACCCAGCTCTTCAAAACTGCACATATTGTGTGGGTAAAGAATTCTACTACGAATTTTTATTGTTCCCACTCTAATCTATCGTGGTTAATGGACTATGAACAAGACAAATCACAAGCTACAAATTAATTTTCTCTTTCAGTGAAACTCAAATGGAACCATTCAATATGAAGAGCTTATTCATTATCAATGTAATCAACACTCTATCAATTCAATGCACACGCAGCAACAACGTCATCCAACCCTCCCAATGCTATGTCAATAGTTTAGTACGTCAAGATCTACAAACGGAGGAAGCCAATACCCAAATATTCTCTAGGTAAAAACAAAGATTAGATACCCAAACCCAACTAGATCGAAAATTGGTTCTCAACATTTTTGAAATACATGCAATGTTGTGTGAGCTTGTTTAAGGATAACAAATTCATTATAAATTTTTAAGAAGTTCATCCACTTCCATAACTGCACTTGAGTGGCAACTCACAATGATTTGATTATAAATTTAAAGCAACCAGAACCGCAAGTAACAAACCTATTACTAGGTATGGAAATTCGCAAAGATTATCCTAACATGGCTACTAGTTGCAAAATTTGTTCGTGAAAGAAGGTGCAAAGCCGCTTGTCCGCATCGGGCAAGGAGTCTCAGATGGAAAGGATCCTACCTCCTGGTCCATAATTTATTGAGTACTTGAGCTCCCTTTTCAAACATATGACTTACCCAATATTGTAATCATCGTTGATTCAATTACAGATTCACTTAGTCCATATGCCCTCTCCGGATTCATTTGAAAGGGTAATCTTCACTTCGAGCCAGCAATAGAGTGCTTTAATTCACAGTAAAGCTTTTTGGGACCTTAGAATTGGGAACCTAGAGCTTGTTAATGAGGACCATCACTTGTTCCTCAATATCTTCGCTGCCCCTTTTGTATAGAAGAAATTGAGCTGGAGTGTTTTTAAATTCATTTGTGGTTTTAAATTTTAATAACCTTCAGGAACAATGAATATATCCAGTGTTATATATACAGGCGCGACAAATACTAGAAACCCAATTCAGATTTGCATCCATACCCAACCCATAAATTATGACGGGAGGCCTAACTTAATACCTATCTATGAGACAAACAGACAGGTATTTTCCAATTTGCAATCAAACATTTAATACAAGAGTTGTCACAAAATGTATTTTCCAGCTTGTAAAACAATGTCAATATTTGCTATGCATATGTAGGTTGCCACTGGCAACTGACAACTATCCATACAGTCATCTTGCTTGATGTGATAATAAATAAACGTTGTGCAAAAAGACAATAGTTTTATCACTTAATTGATTACTTGCAAATTGAAAATATACATTCATTTTAGACTCAACACTCTAGTATTATAGACTAAGTCACCATTTCAATCAACATTATCTTCTGTGTTTTCATTATTCCCTTAAGTTAAAACTAGATAATCTTTCCAACTAAACTAAGAGGAATTGATGTAGATAGTTGAAGAAAGAAACTACTCTCTAAGTGTAACTATTCATACTTATCCGTAATAATATGTAGCTTTAATAGTTAACTATTATATAATATTTAAATAAAGTACAATGGTAATCTGCATGTATTTTAGGTTAGGGTTAAAATTGACTTTATCATAAAAGACATGCTTTCTTTTTCTCTATAAAGGTATTACATAAACAAAAGATTTAAAGAAAAACCTATAATATATTTATTGTTATCCATAAATCTTTAAATTTTTACACAAGAAATCTTTTCTCCCACAAACAAATAGCTAACACACATATATGAGGTAACTTATATCAATGCTCCACATGCTACCGCATCTAGTGCACAACCTGCCCGTAAACGATCCTTCCGCTATGTAAACGGCGCAAAGGTCAAGGTAAATTACCATGAATTTTGCAAGGGATTTATAGAAGCTCTCCGAAGGGATGTACTCCCAAGCTTTATTATAGCATGTTTGATATAGGTAATTCAAGGTTCCAAAAAAATAAAAGACAATAACCTACAAAATTAAGAAGAGGTTTTATCAGTAGCCTTATTAAATGATGAAGATCATCTTTTGGAATAGTATGGATATGGGAAGAAGGAAAAAAAATGAATCCCTAAAATACCTCATTAGGATGGGAAAACCAAATGTCCTATTGATTCAAAAGACAAAACAAGAAGAACATGAGGTCCTAAAAAAGATGGAAATATTATGGAAAAGAAATCAAGGTGTTGCAGTCAGTTCTATAGGGGCCTCAAGAGGAATGGAAACCCTTTGGGATGCCTTAGTTTCAAAATTGTCACTCCTAAACAACCACAATTTCAAGGGACCCTCCAAGGGTTTAGTGAGTATTCATAATTTCATAAGTGAAATGACATTCTTAAATGTTTAACTAGAATAATTTTTATAGGAACCTATACATGCATTGCAAAAAGAGCATATTTAAGTAATATATATGACAATTGATTGTAACTTTTCTAACTTAAATACATCTTTAAATTCAACTAAATCCTAACAATTCTTTTATTTAATAAGCATCCATACCTTCAACTGACACTTAACTCTTCTTTTAATTAATATGCATCCATTCTAATACAAACTAATACTTTTTACACATTCATACCTTCCATAATATAAATACTAAAACACATTCATGAACCATTATCGACCTTCACATATTACAACTCTAAAATTTCCACTATAATGCATTATAATGCTAGTCAATCAATGACTAGACATACACATATTGATCACAAAATCACAAGGAGTAATTACATTGTACCGATACATGGTCGAACTAGATGCAGGAGGTTGACTTATTGAATATCGAATTTGTTGACAGATCTCCCAAGAGATAATCACGCATAAGTTGGCTCATAAGGGATCATTAAATTAGTTTTGCTTACACCGAGGACATCTACATGGGTTAGATTCATCCATGGTGATAGGTGGTAGACTGTTATCCAGATTGATTAAAACTACAGAGATACAGTTCCAGTTCATATAGTGAATTTATGAAAGTCTCAATAATTGTTCAACAAAGTTTTCATCAATTTCCCAAAATCGAAATGTCATTAAAATTTAAAACCACACGCCAAGATCCAAGAGATTCAAGTGCAAAGTGCTTGGGTTTTGGAAATCATATGCCAAGATGGATTCAAATGCTATATGAAATTGAAACTAAAACACTAAGTCTGGAGTTTAATGCTATGAACTTTTAAATTCTTAAGCGCCAAGGATTAGCTCATGTAGATCTCTATCAAAGAAGATCTTAGCTAATTGCAGAAATAGCGCGCAAAGATTAAAATATAAGTGTAAGATGGGTTCACTTCAGGGGTTCTGAGATTTGAAAACAGCTAAGATCAGCTGCGGAATTTGGAAACACCCAAAAAATAAAACAATTATGGGATTGGCAACAGGGTCTAACTCATTTAAATGAAATCTGGAATTAATATAGAGGAAAACAATGGGAATTTCTGTCAATAAATGAGGAAACGCAGAGAGAAAAGTATTATTTGATGCAGATCTAAATACTATGTGTCTCGAATTCAAATGCCAAGATTTAGATTTGAAAGCTTTTGAGTTTAGAATCAATGCCATGATCTGAAACGCAGGATTTTAAGAACAAAATTTAAAACTACTGTAGAGTCTGGAAACCCACGCTGAAATGGATAAAAGCAGGGTTTAAGAACCAATTAAAATTTACTGTGGGATCAATATAAAGTCTCAGAATGGGCCCTTCCTCCAGATAAGGAAACAGGGTCATAAATCAATTAACTGAAATCTTGAGTTAACGCCAAGAATGGCAAATGCGGATTTCTATGAACAATAGAGAAATAGCAGTTATAACTCCATGGACTAGAATGATAGGAATTTGTAGGACGAGGAGTACCTGAAGTTCTAATTTACAGGAGGACGATTCAGCCGCTCCAGCTGCTCGCAATAGGATTCAGGTTCTAATTTGCAGAGGACAAGAACAATGTTTCAGCAGCTCCAGTTATAGGAATTTGCAGGACGAGAATGAGGACCAGGTCTCTTGGCATTTTGCAATGGACTGCACTGCCTTGAATGCAGGTAGATGGGCATTGAATGCAGGTAGATGGGCGTTGAACCTTGAGGATATGGCGGCAGCGAGACTGTGTACGATGAGATCTCCAGGATATGGTTGCAGCTGGCTCATGATCAACCTGCAGGTTCGATGGGACTGTAAAAAATTCAAGGTTTTCAATTTTAAAATTTTCATTCAATTATTTCAAATCACATAAACCATACAGATGAAGGTAGGCCAGGGTTTGTACAAGTGGAGGAAGGTAGGCCATCAATTGCGCCTGTTCTAAATGTAGTGCCCCTGCTAGGCACTGGGTCTCTATTGGTATTATCATTTAAATACCAATAGAGACCCAGTGCCTAGCAGGGGCACTACATTTTGTATCAGAGCTTTGGCTCAAACCCTGAGACCTCAGGGCCTAACTATACCTGGAAATTATAGTGAAATTTACTAGAAAATAACAACCAAACATGATGTCTGAAAAAAAGAAGAAGGGGATAACTTGAAGAGCCCTTTTTCCTATTTAGTTACATAGCATAACAGAAACAGAACTTGAACGATAAATATATATACATATTTTGAACAGAAAATTTTGGAATTATTTGTAAATCTAGCATCCTCCACCGAGAAGATTTAACATAAAGTTTTGAGAAAAGCTAGGAGGCTGCTTGGAAAGTAAACGAACTCCCATACTCCAAATCTATGGCGGATGAGCATATTCTTCAGTATAGCCTAAAGACCGACATATTTTCTGAATCATATTTATGAATTTTATAATATAGTAGACTGAGATGAATTTATTATTTTGTGTTTAATGTAATATTTTAAACATCACAAGTAATCATTGAGTAATTTCTAAGTGCAATTTTAAAACATAAAATAATTTTTAACCTATTACTGCAAAAGAATAATATTTAAATATCTGTTTATGACAAAATTTGATGTTGTAAGTTTACATAAATATGGTGGTGATCGAATATTAATGGGAAGAAACAAAAAAATATATATTTACAATAAATAAATAAGTATAACAATATAATAAAATATGATTTGGATATTTTATTAACATATTTATTTTATCATAGTTGAATTTAAAAAAAAAATGATAATAATAATAAAATAAAATGTATATATATATAAAATAAAATGAAACCTCGTTTTCTTCCATAAGTAGGGTATGCTTTTGATGGCATGTGAGGCAGTTTCCGCATCATCCCTTGAGCGGTTTGCCATACCACTTTTTAATATGCGGATGTATAAAAATTGGACACGCGTGGCGTTGGTTTTCTTACCGCGACCACCAACCACCGTTAGCGTGCGTGCATGTTGCCGACGCGGGGTAAAAGAAATTTGTCGATCTCCCTCTACGGCTCTTGCAAATCTCCGAACGATACGAAATTTACCACGTCTGCACATAAATACAAGATGTTAATTTAAAGACCAAAATAAAGAAACTTTAAAGTTCAAGCCTACAACGCTAGAATAATCTGACTTTAATTTTTTTCCGAGGAGCATTGAGATGATTAAGGAAAACCTGAAACGAAGCAAACAACTGAACATATAGAAAATAGCATAGGTGGTCAATCGATTTGGTACCCACGACTCATGCATTGCGAATGCAACGCCTCCACCATTGCGCCAAGGCTTGATGCTTGCAGAGGTTGAATTGTCAACCAGTTTCTTTTTTCATTAAAGCCCTGTACAATTTGTTTATATTCATAGTGAAGGGAAGCGTTGATTTGAAAATATTTATTAATAAACTACATATATGTAATATGCAGTTTTCTAGAGGGTTACAAGCCGGTTATATTGTATTATACTACTGTTAGATTGAAGAAGGGCACACTTAGAAGCACAATTCAAAATCAAATAATAGCTACGAACTTTTTCCCTGTAGATCCCTTCCTCTTCGACATGAAACTCTTGGCGGAGCTGCCCTCCATATTCACTTGGCCTGACATTCCAGCGATAGACGACCCTCTCTGCAACTTAATTCCGCCCGAACCACTATTAGGGACAAACAAATAGCCGGTGACCCACCGAATAAAACTATCCACTGCTTACCTCTACTTACCCAGTAAACACAAACTAACAGATTTGTCCTCAATCGAAATGGATAAAAGCAGGGTTTAAGAACCAATTAAAATTTACTGTGGGATCAATATAAAGTCTCAGAATGGGCCCTTCCTCCAGATAAGGAAACAGGGTCATAAATCAATTAACTGAAATCTTGAGTTAACGCCAAGAATGGCAAATGCGGATTTCTATGAACAATAGAGAAATAGCAGTTATAACTCCATGGACTAGAATGATAGTTATTTGTAGGACGAGGAGTACCTGAAGTTCTAATTTACAGGAGGACGATTCAGCCGCTCCAGCTGCTCGCAATAGGATTCAGGTTCTAATTTGCAGAGGACAAGAACAATGTTTCAGCAGCTCCAGTTATAGGAATTTGCAGGACGAGAATGAGGACCAGGTCTCTTGGCATTTTGCAATGGACTGCACTGCCTTGAATGCAGGTAGATGGGCATTGAATGCAGGTAGATGGGCGTTGAACCTTGAGGATATGGCGGCAGCGAGACTGTGTACGATGAGATCTCCAGGATATGGTTGCAGCTGGCTCATGATCAACCTGCAGGTTCGATGGGACTGTAAAAAATTCAAGGTTTTCAATTTTAAAATTTTCATTCAATTATTTCAAATCACATAAACCATACAGATGAAGGTAGGCCAGGGTTTGTACAAGTGGAGGAAGGTAGGCCATCAATTGCGCCTGTTCTAAATGTAGTGCCCCTGCTAGGCACTGGGTCTCTATTGGTATTATCATTTAAATACCAATAGAGACCCAGTGCCTAGCAGGGGCACTACATTTTGTATCAGAGCTTTGGCTCAAACCCTGAGACCTCAGGGCCTAACTATACCTGGAAATTATAGTGAAATTTACTAGAAAATAACAACCAAACATGATGTCTGAAAAAAAGAAGAAGGGGATAACTTGAAGAGCCCTTTTTCCTATTTAGTTACATAGCATAACAGAAACAGAACTTGAACGATAAATATATATACATATTTTGAACAGAAAATTTTGGAATTATTTGTAAATCTAGCATCCTCCACCGAGAAGATTTAACATAAAGTTTTGAGAAAAGCTAGGAGGCTGCTTGGAAAGTAAACGAACTCCCATACTCCAAATCTATGGCGGATGAGCATATTCTTCAGTATAGCCTAAAGACCGACATATTTTCTGAATCATATTTATGAATTTTATAATATAGTAGACTGAGATGAATTTATTATTTTGTGTTTAATGTAATATTTTAAACATCACAAGTAATCATTGAGTAATTTCTAAGTGCAATTTTAAAACATAAAATAATTTTTAACCTATTACTGCAAAAGAATAATATTTAAATATCTGTTTATGACAAAATTTGATGTTGTAAGTTTACATAAATATGGTGGTGATCGAATATTAATGGGAAGAAACAAAAAAATATATATTTACAATAAATAAATAAGTATAACAATATAATAAAATATGATTTGGATATTTTATTAACATATTTATTTTATCATAGTTGAATTTAAAAAAAAAATGATAATAATAATAAAATAAAATGTATATATATATAAAATAAAATGAAACCTCGTTTTCTTCCATAAGTAGGGTATGCTTTTGATGGCATGTGAGGCAGTTTCCGCATCATCCCTTGAGCGGTTTGCCATACCACTTTTTAATATGCGGATGTATAACAATTGGACACGCGTGGCGGTGGTTTTCTTACCGCGACCACCAACCACCGTTAGCGTGCGTGCATGTTGCCGACGCGGGGTAAAAGAAAGTTGTCGATCTCCCTCTACGGCTCTTGCAAATCTCCGAACGATACGAAATTTACCACGTCTGCACATAAATACAAGATGTTAATTTAAAGACCAAAATAAAGAAACTTTAAAGTTCAAGCCTACAACGCTAGAATAATCTGACTTTAATTTTTTTCCGAGGAGCATTGAGATGATTAAGGAAAACCTGAAACGAAGCAAACAACTGAACATATAGAAAATAGCATAGGTGGTCAATCGATTTGGTACCCACGACTCATGCATTGCGAATGCAACGCCTCCACCATTGCGCCAAGGCTTGATGCTTGCAGAGGTTGAATTGTCAACCAGTTTCTTTTTTCATTAAAGCCCTGTACAATTTGTTTATATTCATAGTGAAGGGAAGCGTTGATTTGAAAATATTTATTAATAAACTACATATATGTAATATGCAGTTTTCTAGAGGGTTACAAGCCGGTTATATTGTATTATACTACTGTTAGATTGAAGAAGGGCACACTTAGAAGCACAATTCAAAATCAAATAATAGCTACGAACTTCTTCCCTGTAGATCCCTTCCTCTTCGACATGAAACTCTTGGCGGAGCTGCCCTCCATATTCACTTGGCCTGACATTCCAGCGATAGACGACCCTCTCTGCAACTTAATTCCGTCCGAACCACTATTAGGGACAAACAAATAGCCGGTGACCCACCGAATAAAACTATCCACTGCTTACCTCTACTTACCCAGTAAACACAAACTAACAGATTTGTCCTCAATCGAAATGGATAAAAGCAGGGTTTAAGAACCAATTAAAATTTACTGTGGGATCAATATAAAGTCTCAGAATGGGCCCTTCCTCCAGATAAGGAAACAGGGTCATAAATCAATTAACTGAAATCTTGAGTTAACGCCAAGAATGGCAAATGCGGATTTCTATGAACAATAGAGAAATAGCAGTTATAACTCCATGGACTAGAATGATAGGAATTTGTAGGACGAGGAGTACCTGAAGTTCTAATTTACAAGAGGACGATTCAGCCGCTCCAGCTACTCGCAATAGGATTCAGGTTCTAATTTGCAGAGGACAAGAACAATGTTTCAGCAGCTCCAGTTATAGGAATTTGCAGGACGAGAATAAGGACTAGGTCTCTTGGCATTTTGCAATGGACTGCACTGCCTTGAATGCAGGTAGATGGGCATTGAATGCAGGTAGATGGGCATTGAACCTTGAGGATATGGCGGCAGCGAGACTGTGTACGATGAGATCTCCAGGATATGGCTGCAGCTGGCTCATGATCAACCTGCAGGTTCGATGGGACTGTAAAAAATTCAAGGTTTTCAATTTTAAAATTTTCATTCAATTATTTCAAATCACATAAACCATACAGATGAAGGTAGGCCAGGGTTTGTACAAGTGGAGGAAGGTAGGCCATCAATTGCGCCTGTTCTAAATGTAGTGCCCCTGCTAGGCACTGGGTCTCTATTGGTATTATCATTTAAATACCAATAGAGACCCAGTGCCTAGCAGGGGCACTACATTTTGTATCAGAGCTTTGGCTCAAACCCTGAGACCTCAGGGCCTAACTATACCTGGAAATTATAGTGAAATTTACTAGAAAATAACAACCAAACATGATGTCTGAAAAAAAGAAGAAGGGGATAACTTGAAGAGCCCTTTTTCCTATTTAGTTACATAGCATAACAGAAATAGAACTTGAACGATAAATATATATACATATTTTGAACAGAAAATTTTGGAATTATTTGTAAATCTAGCATCCTCCACCGAGAAGAATTAACATAAAGTTTTGAGAAAAGCTAGGAGGCTGCTTGGAAAGTAAACGAACTCCCATACTCCAAATCTATGGCGGATGAGCATATTCTTCAGTATAGCCTAAAGACCGACATATTTTCTGAATCATATTTATGAATTTTATAATATAGTAGACTGAGATGAATTTATTATTTTGTGTTTAATGTAATATTTTAAACATCACAAGTAATCATTGAGTAATTTCTAAGTGCAATTTTAAAACATAAAATAATTTTTAACCTATTACTGCAAAAGAATAATATTTAAATATCTGTTTATGACAAAATTTGATGTTGTAAGTTTACATAAATATGGTGGTGATCGAATATTAATGGGAAGAAACAAAAAAATATATATTTACAATAAATAAATAAGTATAACAATATAATAAAATATGATTTGGATATTTTATTAACATATTTATTTTATCATAGTTGAATTTAAAAAAAAAATGATAATAATAATAAAAAAAAATGTATATATATATAAAATAAAATGAAACCTCGTTTTCTTCCATAAGTAGGGTATGCTTTTGATGGCATGTGAGGCAGTTTCCGCATCATCCCTTGAGCGGTTTGCCATACCACTTTTTAATATGCGGATGTATAACAATTGGACACGCGTGGCGGTGGTTTTCTTACTGCGACCACCAACCACCGTTAGCGTGCGTGCATGTTGCCGACGCGGGGTAAAAGAAAGTTGTCGATCTCCCTCTACGGCTCTTGCAAATCTCCGAACGATACGAAATTTACCACATCTGCACATAAATACAAGATGTTAATTTAAAGACCAAAATAAAGAAACTTTAAAGTTCAAGCCTACAACGCTAGAATAATCTGACTTTAATTTTTTTCCGAGGAGCATTGAGATGATTAAGGAAAACCTGAAACGAAGCAAACAACTGAACATATAGAAAATAGCATAGGTGGTCAATCGATTTGGTACCCACGACTCATGCATTGCGAATGCAACGCCTCCACCATTGCGCCAAGGCTTGATGCTTGCAGAGGTTGAATTGTCAACCAGTTTCTTTTTTCATTAAAGCCCTGTACAATTTGTTTATATTCATAGTGAAGGGAAGTGTTGATTTGAAAATATTTATTAATAAACTACATATATGTAATATGCAGTTTTCTAGAGGGTTACAAGCCGGTTATATTGTATTATACTACTGTTAGATTGAAGAAGGGCACACTTAGAAGCACAATTCAAAATCAAATAATAGCTACGAACTTTTTCCCTGTAGATCCCTTCCTCTTCGACATGAAACTCTTGGCGGAGCTGCCCTCCATATTCACTTGGCCTGACATTCCAGCGATAGACGACCCTCTCTGCAACTTAATTCCGCCCGAACCACTATTAGGGACAAACAAATAGCCGGTGACCCACCGAATAAAACTATCCACTGCTTACCTCTACTTACCCAGTAAACACAAACTAACAGATTTGTCCTCAATCGAAATGTGTGATGGCAACATAATTATAAATAATATATTACTTTTGTTTTCATATGTAGAAATTATGTGCCGATACATATACAACAGTAAGAATTTTTTTTTTTTTATAAAATCACAGAAGTTAACAGATTTGTCCCCAGACCTAGTGTGCAGCGATGGCATAATTTCAAAAAAAGAAACAAATTGCCTATGTTTTCATATACAGAGATCATATGCAGATACATACACACCCACCTGGCCAGCCTGGGACGACATCAAAGCAATGGAAGCCGGCGGCCCGTTTTTGCTCCTTTTCACGTAAGGAAGTGCAGCTTTGATCAGATGAATGGTTCCCATCAAATTGATATCCACCATAGAACGCATGGTATCCACAGGCTACAGCTCAAACTCTTGAGGGGTAGAACGCCCTGATTGCGAATCAATACATCAACAGGCCCAGCTTCATCCATCACTTTCTTCATCTCTTCAAAATTTCCGCACATCTGCACTGAAAATCTTTATCTCTTGCCCAGTAGAACTCTCTACAGATTCCTTAGCTTCTTCTAGCCTGCTAGCATTTCGTGCCAAGATCGAAACTCGGGCGCCTTCTTGTGCAGCCATGTGTGCCAAAGCTAACCCAATTCTGCTTGAGCCTCCAATGATGAAAATGGTGACCTTTAGTCGGAACCTTCACTGGTCTAGGCTGCACAATCCACCATGAAAATATGATAAAGAAAACCGGGCAAGCCAATATCAGGAGCGAAGGAAAACTGTGGATGGCCCTCTCGTCTGCAATAAAACCCATTTTTTTTTTCTGAATTGAAAACTACAGCCACTAGAAGGAGGGATTGAACCTCTGACCACATCATAGCTACATGATCTAACCAATTGAGTTATTCCAACCTTGTCTGCAATAAATTTTTTTCCTTAAACTGATTAATTGTTAATTATTATTGTTATATCTCTGCTCCTTACAAAATCCGTCGGTGATCTCTTATACCACTTATTGAGCATGCGGACGAGCTGGGTGGACGACACATACGAGGCTGGTATTCTTACCACAACCGTCTCTTCCTTTATCTCCCGAGCATGTTAACAGCGCGGGGTTCACCGTGAACCGTTGATTTCCTCCCCCATCACTACGTCTACGACCTCATAGAGCCATGTCATACGTTAAAGGGCCCCATTGCAAAGGTAATAGGTGCCCAGCGCCCGGGACTTCACCATGGGACTAAGCGCCCAGTCAGAAGGGCCCTACACATCATCCAAGACCAGCGCCCATTCCTTTGTTACATGCGCACAGCAATAAAAGGTAACGCTCCCAACACCGAGGGCTTGTAAAGCGACCAGGAGCCAAGCCAAGAGGCTCCACATTGCCTCCCCACTCCGAGCGCCATGGACGAGAGCCTACCTCTCCTTGTGGTGCTCCTCATAGTATGCCCAAGAGCATTTTAGATGACCTAATGCCAAGAACGAATGGGGCTGCCACGCATGTCAACCACTAATTAATTAAAATACATAATTCTATTGATATATTTTAATTCATATTCATTGATTGAGATAGATGAGTATTTACCACGTCTATTCAATAAATATAATACAAAATCTTAATTAGAAAGATTAATTTGTAAAGTTGGATGTATTGTGATATAAGTCAAAATCTTAATGTTATAAAATAAAATAATAATAAAAAAAAAACTTATCAACATTATGTTATTTCTAAAATTTACTTAAAAATATATTTTACAAAAATATTTACAATAAATAAATATAACAATATAATAAATAATAATAAAATATTATCTAGATATTTTATTAACAGGTTTATTTTATCATATTGGGAAAAGAAAAAAAATAATGAATTAAAATTTTTTTTTTTATTTAAAAAAAAAAGGGGGTTGAAAAATATATTATTACTTCAAAAAAAAAGCTATGAATGAAAGCAAACATATAGCTCAAGATTTTCTTTAGTAAAGGAAATTATAATTGTATTGTAAATAGCAATGATAAACAATTGCTTTATTTAGAATGTTTTTTATTTATTTGGTAAAGTAGTATTTGAGTACACAATAATAAGATTATTATTATAAACTTATTGTATTTATATTAAATAGTTATTTGTCTTCTAGTTTTTATAGATCACATAAGGTTTCATTTTCATCCTAATGACATGACTTGTAGCTTTAATTGCAAAAAAAAAAAAATTAATCACAAGGAAACAATAATCAATCAAAAAAATTAATTTTAAAATGTATAAATATATTATCACTTAAACATTTATCATAACAAAAACCAAGCACACTAAAGGAAATTATAGTCATGATGTAAATAGTAATGATAAGTTGTAAAATACAATTGATTTATCTATAATGTTTTTATTGGTAAAGTGGTGATTGTTTTCAATGTTGAAAACTTGTTGGAGATGGATCAAATATGAAGCAACATTGTACATACTTGAAGTGGGTGTGTCAAATATCCATATATCATCTCAACAAATCGATTTTCATATTATCGACAAAGGTATGCTAGTCACCAATTATATAAAGTAGACTTCTGAACTAATAGGGATGAAATGGAGCTTCTGAAACAATCGCTTTAGCATGTAATAAATTGCATTGTTCCTAAACATCTTATTTTTAACTAAGATAAGCATATTGTTTTTTTTTATTAAGATGATCAACAAACAAGCACCATACAATAGAATCCCTTCCATATGAGATTACGACAAAAAAAATACATTACATACTATTTAGATAAGATAATGGAAGGAAATAAATTGTTGGATACAAGGATAAGTATCCTTTTGAATCCCATTATGGAAAACACCATGTACTTAAACCGGAGAATTGCATATAAAGCTTATTAAAAGACTATTTTATTAAGGGGGAAACATGTCTTAGACAAAATAAGTTAAATATTGGGTAACAGTGCAACAGGGTTTTTGAGATTTTTTTTGGATTAATCATACCAAATACAGTGATGATCTCGTGTAATAATAAAAGAGTCATAAGAATCTCAACACAGTCCTCAACTTAACTCAATTAAAGTGGCTGTTATGAAGTCCTAATATGATTGAACATATTATGTAATGATGTTCTTGTTCAACTTGTAGGCTTAGACTAAGGCCTTTACAAAGTACATAAGGGTTGCCCGTGTGGGTAGGAAGAGTAAAGATGTACAATTACAATGGAATACTAGGATAAATACTAGTAACCACCCTTGCGATGGTAAGGGTGGGAACAAAACCAGCTATGAGATTCTTAAGGAATTGAAGAAGTAATGGTTCCCCGACAAATTATATTGGTTTGAAAATGAGAATATTAAATAAACGCAATAACAATTGCATTTGATAATAAATAGCCATGAAAACCTTTTAAACAGTAATAGTTCTCCTAATTTAATAATTGTTACAATACTTATGGTTATCAAGGATGCAGATTGCTTATTAACACTAAAGTAATAAGAATGTTTGACCTTGGGACGATATAACAGGGATCTTCATCTCCTAGGAGAGGTATGCAAATCTTAAAGATCCTTGTAGTCGCTTGTTGAATAATTAAAGATTATGAACTCTTAGCTCTCCTTTAAAAATAAAAAAAAATAAAAAATAAAAATCGTTGATTATTTCATGCTAAGTTGGATCAATATGAGCTTGGTGATGAGTAAACCTCTCTAGATGTTACAACTTGAAGGATGTTGCTAAATGGTAAGAAGTAGAATACTAAGGCGGATAACACTTGATTATAACCTTAGGGATTCTAGAGATTCAATAGAAAGATTAATCTAAATGTTTCTTTAATTATTAGAATACACAATAAGGGATAAGGAAGCAAAGCCATAGGATAATACCGACATATTCGGTCAAGTCAAAGCTAAGTAGGACAAGTATGGCCAACACCTGCTACTTGCATGAATGAAGAGAGTATGTGTCAAGAATTTCCCTGCATTATTATGACCATAACTTTGGGACGAAGTTTCCTGAAGGGTGGGTGTATGTAACGCCCCATATTTTGACTAGGCATGTTTATGAGTTAGACACTTTTCACTTTGTCGCTTGTTATCTGTTTGACTCAGCTAGACAGAGTGAACTATGTTTTCGGCATAATAGACATGATGATATGTTGTTACTATGTTTATGATGTTACTATATTCATGCAGTTATTAAGTTATGATTATCATGAGATTCATTGCTTTTATGGTGAAAATATATGTTTTAGCGTTTCATTGATGAAATGTGAAATATATGGTGTTGTACGTGGATGCCATCCTATGATGAAATTGATAGAACTGTATATTCCATTCATATCTATGATACGATAAAATTGTGACGCGAAATGAATGATGTTGATGATATGGATCAATTGGTGATCGAATGGAAATGCTTGTTATAAAAGGTGTATCTTGCAGAATACTAACCTACAGGACACGAGGGCTATGGGATAGCCAGATACTTGATCTGATATACGGAGAAGAACCTATCCATGCAGTAAACCTTAGAAACCGAAATTGATGAAACGATGACATGGACCGATAATCTCGAGAGCAGCAGAGTATGATTTGATAAGGGCGTAGGCCCAGTATGTTGAGAGGGATGGATGTGTTTCCCACCCTATATTCCTATGATACCAGAGATCGTGGGAGGGCCGTGCTGAGACACGCTCCCCATGTATGTGTGATGACGATGGTCCGATGCCTGCTAGGAGAGGATAGGTCTGCTGTTCAGCCGACGCTATCACTCTCAAGTTCTATGTGGTCAGGTCGATGAGTCCGACATCCACTTTTATACTAGCAGAGGAGGGATAGGGAGGATGTGGCAGTAGGTTAAAAATGGGAGGATATGATAGTTAGTACTGTTGAGGGTTGGGTATTCATTGACCTGGAGTTAGTGGTAGTAGGTAGCTTTCCTTGCACCTGAATGATTGATCAAATGTACTCCTAAAAATGACGAAATGAAATCTTAAAGGTTAACTGATAAAATAACCGATGATGTTATAATAATATTGTGATGAATGTATACTTGTTCAGTTTGCATAAAGTATTATTAGTGTTAGTTAGCTGTTATGCATAGGATATATGTATGACATATGTTTATAGTACATGTTTGTCTTGTGCATACGCTGGCCACACATGCACATTATGCACATGCACAATAATATTGGTTTACAACCTACTTATCAAGATTTAACAATGTTATAAGTTATCCTAGATAACTCCATTAAGTATTTAATGAGTGATTTAATTAGTAAAATATTATCAAGTTCTAATGTATAAAATAAGTTAATTAATCTTATATGTGAACATTGTAATGAATAATTAAGATAAGAGTCGTTACTTGTAAGTACCCTCAAATGAAGGTGTCGTCAATATGAAGTATGATAGATGAATAGTAATACTAGAAGAGTGTGCTAGATAATTGTTGATCATGATTAAATAAACCGTTAAGTATATTTCATTAACTATACATAGAAGTACTATGTTGACACTTATTGATTAAACAAATAAACATTTTAATTACTATTCACAATTTATTGAATTACTATTACTATTAATTATTATTGTTGATATTGTTATTATTTAATCAATAATAAAATAATAAACCTTTTGTTATAAAAGCATAGTGGATTGAATAATTAATAAAATAAATTATCCATTTGATTAATTAGTCAGAATCATTCCAAATAAATTAAAAGGTTTGTTTGAATGAATTATTCCACGGCTCGAGAAAACTGGGTGATTTAAAAATAATATATATATTCCACCTTTTTACCCTAAAAAAGGGGATGCATTAATGATTGTACTTCCAAATACCACGACAGCTAGGGCGGTGGAGTGATAAGGAAGGTTTACTTTATGGAGGAAAGGATTTTCTATAAAGAGGAGTTTTCACAAAGCAGTAAGGGGGATTTTGTGGGAGAACTGTGAGGTTTATTTTGTGAAAAAGGAGGAATGCCGAGGAGGGGGTTAACTCGAAGCTTTGAGGAGGTGGGAAACTCAAATGAAAAGACTGAGGAGGGGGTTAACTCAACAAAAATATTACCATGGAAAGGTTCAATGGGAATATGTTGTCGGGATTATCGGTCTGTGGGCTCGGGGGCTAGGAAATCCGTTGATTTCCTAGGGTCAGCACGATAATAGCTGATCGACAGGGTGGACACATCATTTTGGGTTGCTAAGGTAACCTACAGAACCCACTTCAGGAATCTTCTTACCCCACTACAAATCTACAGGTCCAGGTATTTTACTGAGCTAGCTTGAATAAAAGGTATTTTTCTTTTATTTTCAAATTATGCATGTTAAAAGAACAGAGCTGTAATGAAGATTCAAGTTTATGTTTATTTAAATTGCCGAGACATGTAAACATTTAGATAATAGAGACATATACGGTTGAATTTTTCCAGAGAACATAATTACAAGGATATGGTATTTAAATGATAATACCAATAGAGACCCAGTGCCTAGCAGGGGCACTACACTAAAGTTCATTCTAGCTGTTGAAATTCGGAAATTTGTGAGCAATGTGGAGAAAACATTTAAATTATGATTTTACTGCTAAGATTTTTTTATAGTTAGGATATGTAGAAGCTAGAAGATGTCTCAAGCTAATTGTTATCACAAATTATTTCTCTCATAATATGGAGGTAAAGAGGATTGTGGAGGACCACTATTTGATGCCTAGGAGTTGTTAGGTGAAATCTATGTTTTGAAATGCATGCATCACATAAAATGATTTGTTAGGTTTAAATCCATGGTTGCTCGTATTAATAGTTCAATGGCGGTATTTTTTTAGCTAATCAACAATGTTTTTAAGTGGGAAAACCCTTTATCATACTTAGGCATAGAATGCATTGTTATGATAAGTGAACAAGAGGTTGATTGTTTTTATTTTTCAATGTAATGCAAGATGAATAACTTCTACGTTTTTCCTAATTCAATTGGATTTTGATCAAGTATATTGTGTGGAACCTATCTTTTAAAATGACAAATGAATTAAATTTGTGAATAACATGTTAATTTAATACTATTCTCACGATAAGGTTGAAAAGTCAACATGAGGACAAAGACAAAACTTGTGAAAGGATGGACAGTCAAAGGTAGTTCAAGAGTTGGGAAGTTGGAAGGCCAAGAGTCTTAAGGTAAACTATTAATTCTAACCCTTGCATTGTAGTCTATCTTGATATGTTAATAAAGACTTTGTTATTAGAAAATGTGTTTATGCACTTGTAGAACTATGAATGATTGTGAACTATTTTCTCGTTTCTTGTTTCTCTTGGTGTTTGTGGGCATGAAAATTATAGATCATGGACTATTATATCATTCGTAATGTTTATTTCCACTTATATTTTCTTATATAACAACTTATGGGAAGCACATATTATCTCGACAACTTGTAAAATATTCTCAGTTACTTTGGAGCCTCTGATTTTAGATATGTTTTAGTTGGTGGACTACTCAATTTAGGTTTAATTTATAAGGGTTGTCCATGAAAACTCAATTATTTACCCAAAAGAAATGAAATAACATTTTAAGGGATTGGAAGTGACTTATTTTGTTGGCCCTTAGCTACCTGAAACTTCCAAAGGTTTTATAGTTGGAACAAAGGGCCCACCCCCCTTAAGACGTACATTTTAAGGCTTTATTGGAAGTACCCAAAATGTGTGAGAGAGAAAAACATTCATTTTTTCCTCACTTGGGTCAAATCATACCTTAGAAGTACCCCTTTCTGTTCAAATAGAAACCACCTACAACTATACACCCCTATTGTTGTACATTTAAACAGTGTTTCATTTCAACTTGGTTACTAACTAATTTTGTGATGACGAAGTTCTCTTAGAAATTGGATTGTTTCACTTTATGTGATCCAAACCGGATCATATAAAAATTTCCATCTACTTCGGTGCTTTCTAGGTGGAACAATTGGATGACTTGGCTTATAGAGCCCATTTTAGGGGTAGGTCTTACTTTGCATATTTGGGGTATAGAAACTTCTAGGCTCATTTGAGGTCTTAAATTATGCTTTTGGGGGTAAAATTTTTGGGATCATAGATCCCAACCCCATCAACATTGTTCTACACTTCGATGCCTTTCCAACGATTCAAGGATTGGCTCAATCAAAGTTTGTATGAGGAAGTTATGCCTCTTGTAAATGGACTTCATTAGCTGACCACCATGGTACCGAGTAGATTCCATGTCAACTCTCACTATCCGCACATCTAAGCTAGTCACACGTGGACTTTCAATAAAATTCTAGAGTGTCCAAAAGCCTAAGCCTAATTTATAGTTGTGGGATGTACAAACCCTAAAATTAACCCTAGGCGACTATCAGGCTATGTTAAATACCATGCCATTAAGAGAAGGTGTTCCATTTTGATGATGTCATTGTATTGTTTCATAACTGAGAAACAATAAGGGAGTGTATATTAGATCATAACAGAAGAAGTAGGAGATCATGTAGTAGTTATGTAGGCCACATTATTAGAGGTAACTACATAGTGAGTACCACTTCCTTTGTATTTGCATTGCATATTGGAGTAGAAAAGAGCAAGCCATAGTCCTCACTGACGGCTAGGTTTTTCCCCATGGTGGGTTTTTGTAGGGTATATCTTGTGTTATTTGTGTGGATGTGTTGTTTTGTTATAGTTATTTTCCTTTTAGTTCTAATCTATTTATCATTCCGTGGAATTCTACTAACGCAATGAAGTAAGTTGTAATATCTATTGTAACGAACATTTCCTAAACTAGTTTTTTGCCCACTGCACCTCAATGCAAATCTGGCATTGGTGGGTCAACTCTGCAAAACCCTAGACCGAGCAAGTGTTGGTGGTCTACTCATGTCGGCATTGCCCATGCACACTTGCAGGAGCCGACGGCACGCACTTTCGTTGCTCCGTTTGGTTTTTCGCTCCCGAACCAAGATTGACCTAGTGTCCTTGAACGACATTTTCATGCGACCTAGGGCTTGACATATCTCGGCAACCGGAGGTCGGATCGACGAACCATCGAATCCGTTGGTCTCCTGGCATGCCATTACCCCTAGGGGGCCCTCTCTCTCATGTCCTCGTGGCCCAATGACTCCATTGTACAATCATTTCCTAAACTAGTTTTTTTCCCAGTGCACCTCAATGCAAATCTGGCATTGGTGGGTCAACTATGCAAAACCCTAGACCGAGCAAGTGTTGGTGGTATACCCACGTCGGCATTGCCCATGCACACTTGCAGGAGCCGATGGCACGCACTTTCGTTGCTCCGTTTGGTTTTTTGCTCCCGGACCAAGATTGACCTAGTGTCTTTGAACGACATTTTCATGCGACCTAGGGCTTGACATATCTCGGCAACCGGAGGCCGGATCGATGAACCGTCGAATCCATTGGTCTCCTGGCATTCCATTACCCCTAGGGGGCCCTCTCTCTCGTGTCCTCGTGGCCCAATGACTCCGTTGTACAGTCATTTCCTAAACTAGTTTTTTGCCCAGTGCACCTCAATGCAAATCTGGCATTGGTGGGTCAACTCTGCAAAACCCTAGACCGAGCAAGTGTTTAGGGTTATCCTAGCAAGTGTTGATTTGTAGGATTTTGTTTAAGGGACTAGAGGTTTAGTCTTGTAGAAGATAGGTTTTGGTAAGCCTACTAGGCTAGGAGTGGATAGAGGTAGGAGATAATGTCCAAGTGATGATAAGCAGGCCAAAGATATAGTAGAATATAATTTCTTCCATGTATGTATAGTTAAATTCTGAATGAGAAAAGCATATTCATCAAGTTATTGTGTCACGTGTGTATTACTCTTTTATAATTTGTGTATATTATACTTGAGTTTGATGAATATGATGGACTATGCATGAAATCATCTTAAGAAGATAGTTAATGGCATGAGTACAACTCTAAATAGAACTGGGCAAAGTTATCCATGACATGATATTCTCTAGTGCAATATTGTAATGTGACTAAGAGAGATTGTTGTTTACTTAGATATGTGAACATCATGGCTTATTTAACCCTTAAGAGTATATATTGATGATTTATGATTTATCAACACATGATCATGATGATAATGGAGTGTTTCCATCATGATTTTATACTTATGATGATCGTTTGTTATTGCAGTTTCAATCATGTATAAGTGCTTGCAACACATGTTGTGAAGATGTACATGTTCAATTTGGCATTAATGATTAATTGTAAATTATATCATATGGATTATAGTTTTACCTACAAGAATTCTTATGTATATTTAGTTATAAAAATCATTTCTTCTACCCATATGCCACATGTTCCCAATGTCTCTTCATTCATAATGCCATCTATTAGCAAACACATTCCAACCCTACATTTTCCTAGTCTTGGAATACCTTCCACAAGTAATTTTATGCCTAGTTCGAGCTTCTCCTTTGGCGTATGTAATAATCTATTGATCCCTCAACAACTCCCCAAGTTATGTGATGTGGGGCCCCACCTGAAATTTTGAGCTAAAGGCCACTGATCCAAGTGTTGTTACTCTTTAATGATGTCTAAAGGCCACTGATCCATCTCATAGATCTTTATGAATTGAGAAAGATACTTCTCATTGTTTTATTGAGCTAACAATGCACTCCCCTAAAAAATAAATTGTATACATGTGATGTATATGTATAAAATACTTCAAATTTCAATTGCAATATCAAAATTCACACTTCATTTGAACATGTTGATATAAGCTCCAAATCTATGAAACATAGAAGAGGAACATTCAACGCAAAAATAGTTTTTTTAACTTGCATAAGGTCCTCATATCTCTATTTTTAATATCAATATTGACATCAAAATACATTCAAATTCTTTCTTATTCAAATATATTTACATCAAAATACATTCAAATTCTTTCTTATTCAAATATATTTACATCAAAATACATTCAAATTCTTTCTTATTCAAAATTTTAAAGTACTTTGATTATACAAAGAGTTTTAGTTTTGTATAATAAAAAATCAATAAAAATCACTTTTTTATACCTATTAAATTTATTAAAAACAATAATCTTACAACTCACTTTTTAAAAACTAATAATATATAAATAAAATAACACAATTATTAAAAAAATATAAAATAACTATACTTAGTGTTATCATCCTTTATCTCTCTAAAGTCTTTTTATACATTTATGTTTAAGAGACCATTATATACCTATGCATTTAAAGGAAGCCATAAGGTCAACTCATAATATGAGTGTATTTGAAATCCATTTACTCTCTTTCTATTACTATGTGTTTAGATAATTTTAATTTTTAATTTATATACTTATAATGTATGAAATTTTAATTTCAATTTCTATTGGAATTGTGTTATTAAATGATTGTTAATTTTTATCATAACCAACTTTTAATTTTTATTGAATTATTCTTATATTAATAAAGATTAGAAAGTTGTTGTCAAATATCTATAATTTTAATAGGTTAAAAAAGTAGGAAAGTTATTATTGTTTTAAATATTTTAAATTTTAAATTTAATGTAAATACATGCAACATTTTAAGAGGAAGTGTTTTTGTTCCTCCACTTTTTTAGTATCACAAAGAAGATAAATTATTTCATCCCACAATCTTTTAGGAGTTACTCACCACGTTGTTTCAATATGGAGTTTGAGAAAATTCATTATTATTTGAGCAATATTGATTTTCTTCTTTACACTAGTTATTATAAAAATTGTTTTGATCTTCTAGTTTATGGTTACCCCTTTATGGTATCTTAGTTTTCTTTTATCCTCTAATAATATGTGGCACGTGACAATTTCTCATTATATTTAAATGTAATAGTATTTTTAATGGTAACGATATTCTACCAAGTGACCTCCAACTTTGACAACCCATATCAGGTTGCAAATGACTTTGAATGGAGTTTAAAGCAATCTTAGAAAGGCTCATCTTTCATGTTAGTTATATTATACGTGTACACTAGGTATCTAGTCATAACTATAATTTGGATGGAGTAAACACCAGCTTCTCTCAATTGCTTTTAATTGTAAGATTATAAAACACTTATGGATTTGTTTAACTCTTCTTCATGATTCTCTAGAGATGTTGTAGCCCCAAACTTCTCATCCATATATAATAACATCAAAATAGGCTTTCCACCATCAATTACTTATTTTCTCAATGTTATAGTTTGAATTAAGCTTGTGATGAAGGCTCACTTCAACATATAGAATGCATTAATAAAAAATTGTTTTCAACATCAAAATAGGCTTTCCACCTTCAATTAATTATTTTCTCAATGTTATAATTTGAGTTAAATTTGTGATCAAATTTGACTCCAAGATATAAAATACATTAATTTAAAATTGTTTTCAACATTAAATTAGGCTTTCTACTCTTAATTAATTATGTTCTCAATTAAGTTAAACTTGTGACGAAAGTTGACTCCAAAATAATTATATAAAGTAACGTCTTCTAAATTGTTATTATTATACACAAAATTAAAATTATTAAACTTATTGAATTTTATTATCATAATCTTTATTTTTCTAATATTACCATCAAACCATACTAAAACGAAAACCTTCCTTTTTATATATATAACTAACCTTTAATAATTGTTTTATATATATTTCAAAATCTTCTTTTAATTATTATATTTAAGATATTGTAATTTTATATTTTAATTTATAATTTATGATATTATTTTTTTATATATAAAATATTTTTCATAATATCTTGTTTTAATTTTTTAATCTATAAATATTATATAGTTGGAATTATATTTATTTCGTATACTCTTCAATGATATATATATGACTGAAATAATATATATTTTCGTATATAAACATATTATAATATTATATAATATATATTTTGATACAAATATATTATAAGACATATTGGTATCTTATACATTTACCATAATTTTTTTGACATGATATGTAAACACATGTAATAGAATATTGCCGGTGTTTGATTTACCATGTTGGATATACCATTATTTGAGAAATTTCAGCAAAAAGGCATGGCTTATTTTGCATAGCTTGGACACATGTTAATATAAATTTGCTCGCTAGATCAGATTCAAATTTTCTCGCTCCGTAGATTCAAATTTGCCCGCTCGATCGGATTCAAATTTTCTCGCTCCGTAGATTCAAATTTGAAACAAATTCCGCTCCTCTCCCCATCGCTTTACTATTCCCAAAGGGCGTTCCAACTTCCAAAGAATGAAGACGTCGAAGTTGCATTAAATACGAACTAACAGCTACAACAAAGCGTGAGGGGGCAGGGAGATCGCGTGATCCGATGATGGCCGGAAATTGGTGAGGGAGCACACGCCGGAAAAACAAAGCCAAATCATCGATCCATGAATGACCATACATTATGCCATAAAGAGTCGGGCATCTCTGACATTGGACAGACTTGTTTTAAACGCTCTGCAGCTCCTCCGTTATCTCTCGCCGCGCCCTCGACGGCACCCGGTGAGCCCCAGGTGCATATGGTCGAGAGAGTAGCCCACTTCAGTGTTAATGGCTCTGCGACTCAGGTTCTGAGCATAGTCTTGGCCCAATTCAGAGTTTTTAGTACCCACGAGATAGAATGGTTAAGTCTGGAACTTCGTCATGGCGGAGATTGCTCAGGTACATAAATTAAATCCTCAAATTATCTAGCATTTGTAAATTACACTAAAATATTTGCATTCCGAATTTTAAGTAATTTTTCTCAAATTCTTGCAGGTACCAGATAATGGCAAATCTTGGTTAAATCCCAAACTGAAGGATGAAAGGTAAGCAACACCTCCTGCTACTATAGAACACTCAAGTTTCGTCCGGGTACCTCTTGGTAAAAACTAGGGTTTTGCTTCTATATAACTTTTATGGGAAGGATAAACCCCAAACACTAAATGGTTTTCTTTTTAGCAGTTTGCTTGTTTATTGTAGTTAAGACCAGCACCTACTAACTGCTGAAGTTTACTATCGGCCCTTCTAGGGGTTTACAGAGATGTATTTTAATGAAATCTTACTTGCCTTTATAAGTCTTTATGCCTCCAACAGAGCGTGGAATTTTCTCAGCTTTATACTTTTTGTTTGAGAGGGTCGAATCAGGGTATTCGAAAATACACAAGGAATTCCATATTGAACTATGGGGATTTTTCCTTTGATACAAACTCGGTTAAAACAAAACCCAGATAGAATTGATATGATTAGGTTTGGTACCCTCTGTCTTAATCTTGGCGTTGTATGTGTTGGAGTTCTTTTGATTGTACTTACTTGTTTGATGAATTTAATTAAAAAATTTACATATGGGTTTACCCTTGACCGAAAGTATGGAAAACAAAGTTAAATGCTTGTATTTACCTTAGAAATACCCTGTCGTAACATTAAATGGCACTGAAGACACTGTGTTTGATTAAAAAGGTAATTAAATATGCAACAAATCTTGTTTACTTCAGAAGTTACTGCGTTATATCTGAATACTAGGTAGCTTCTACATCATCGCGGTTTTCTGAATAACTCGTTGTAGATCAAGCTCCTTCTGCGTCGACTTACAAGGTCACCGTAACCCTTAATGTTTACAGAAATTATCCTTCTCTGGCCATACTATGTTTCTCAGGGAAAAGTCCTTAGTATTCTTATTAATTCTTAAAATTTTATGTATCATCTGAGACTTGATGGATACAACCTTACGAAACTCGTGCTCTTATACTTATTTCTTCAAAGAAGAAGAATTTATATCCTAAGGTTCAAATTCCATAAAAAAATCACTGCGTAAGAAAAGAGAACAAAAATAAATTTCTTTAGAAATTGATTTCCATGAAGGATCTGATCTGGAATATAAACAATCCGGTAACCCCAACGATAAAAGAAAACTTGTTCTGCTCGATCGATAGTTACAAAAAAATATTTTGATTAGATTATGGCCTTATTAGCTTAAGGATCCTGGGTAAGTCCAGTTATAAATAACTCCGAAGATTATGTTAGTTAAATCTTATCAAACTTCGAAAGTCCATCAATCGAGCAAACCCTGAAATCTTTGTAAAGTTAGCAAAATTTTATATAGAACTCTATGCTGATAAATAAAATTATACTAGGACAGAGAAGAAAATCTATCAATCAATTCCCATACTTCTTAGTACTCTGCTAGTTAAGAGTCATAGCATATAGACAAATTCTCATCCAAACTCTTCCTTTGCTTCCTGCTGCTGAGTGAAATATGTACACTTGACCAAGGGATATACCTACTGTGATAAAATCACCACTGCTGCAAAATATAAGTCTGACATTAGTCAAACATTAATAAATTATTTTATCTTATCGTACCCAAGATGGTTTGTACATGTTGTTGACGCAAAATTCCAAATTCCTATGATAAAGTAGTTGTAATAGGTTCATCTTATTGTTATAGCTCAAGCTTCTTTATGTGCTAGAAAGAGCACCTGTGCATACTCAAAATGCATCTCTATCTTGACGGGTGTTACCCCCTATTTAATTAGTAAAATTTTAAGTCATAACAAGTCTCATTAGCTTTTATGGGGGTTGTTGAACAAATTTTGGGCTTTGTTTGTGGCATTATAAGCCTTGGGTCAGTTTTGTGCATAAAGTCCAGTAGTAGGAGGCATGGTTTGATTTTTTTGGGTAAATTGGGGATTGTCCAGGATCTCTTGCCATAGTAAATGTCAATATTCTCCTAAATCTGGGCATGAGATCGCCCCCGAGCAGTATTCATTTTCAATTCTGGGCATAATTTAAGACTATCCATGTCCTCCGGCAATAATGACTACTACTTGGACAAACTCATTTGGGCAAGGAACATGGAAGGTGGAGTTTATGCTGCCAAGAAGGGATACAAGATTCTTTATGAAGCAGAGAATTGGTTGCCGCGTCCATGGTGGAAAACAATTATTTGGGACTTTAACTGTCCACTCAAAAACACAATCTTTACATGGTTAACGCTTTCGGATAAGGTCCTTATATGGGAAAATCTCCAAAACAAATATAAGATTGGACCTAGATGGTGTGCTTTATGCAATTTGGAGAGTGAGACTAGATACCACTTTTTTCTAAATTGTCCTTATATGCAAAAATTGTGGGATCTTGCTTCAAGCACTGTAGAAAAACCCTTCACTCGGGTAGGCCCGAACCTGGAAGCAGTGTTGCACAATTGGCTTACAAATGGATGTTTAGATGATTTCAAATCGTTGTCAATTATCTTCCTATGGGGTATTAGGCTCTCCAGGAACCTCACTATATTTCAAAATAAACTCATACTGCCTTATCACTGGGTTGCTAAGGGCCTTGCCATTGTTAATGCCCATCCATTGACTTGCACAGGAAAGAAGTCTGTCAGAATAATCACTGAGGTATGCATTGCAAATCTTATAGTTGGGCTCTTTTTGACAGCACTTCGTAGGGACAACCTTCACTAGGGTGAGCTGGGGGTATCATATACACCTCAAAGACGTCCTATATTTTCTTCTCGGCGGATTTGGGCCCCAACACAAATAATCGAGCTAAACTGATGGCGATAAAACTTATTTTGAAGCTTGTGATATCTGAAGGCATAGATAATATCCAATTAAATGTTTTAGAATTTGAAGGCTAGGGACTAGAACTAGGCTCACAGAGGCAAACCGCATCCAATCCCAACCCTCCCATTCAGCCGGATCTGATTCCTTTAGCTCCCGTTCCGCGCTGTTTTTCATGGCACCTTGACACTAAAATGTACCAACCACCGATCTCTGAAAATGATGGTATGTATGTTGGTTCATTCACTCATGGTCCGATCTCTTTCAGGTTTAATGGTTGTCCATTTCTTATCTAATCTAATGCTTCTTTTGTCTATTGATAAAATATGTAGGAAACTGATCCTGTGGTCAAGGTGTAGGAGCCACCGTGTTGGTGTCTATCGTCTTTTCAGATGGATTTCGCCATTTGTAATGGGACATGTGCTGTGAAGAGGGAGAGAGACGATGATCATCCTGATAACAATGCTAATGACCACGAACTGGATAGAGCTTGCTCCAGAGCAAGCGATGAAGAAGAAGATGGGAGAACTAGCAGAAAAAGCTCCATCTTTCCAAAGAATAGTCTGCTTATTTAGAAGAAAGCTTTAATGAGCACAATACCCTTAATTCGGTAAGCCTCCGTGTGCCTAATGTTAGAAAAACAGGATCGCAGAGCAATAACAATAAACAGAAATGCAAATATAATCACACATACACATTACAAGAGAGACACAGATATATCGTGGTTCACCCAACTTGGGCTACGTCCACACTGAATTTGCCAGTCCTTATTATTATTACCATCCAGCAAGATGAAGGGATACAACCTGCAGCACAACCGCTGCACTTCCTCTTCTCTGTTTTACAGTCTCTTTCCAGATCTCAAAGATCTTTACAATGCATAAAACCTAATACATCAACCCCTAGCCGTATTACAATGTCTTTCTTTTATAATGGAAATACAATGGGAAAATACCACGGGATACCTAAAACCATGGGCCCACAAAATAGTTGGCAAAAACAGCCCCAAAATTTTCCTTCGGGGGCATTGCCCCCGAACCCCCGCCGGGGGACCGCTGGCCCTTGGAACCCCGTGGGGGGGCGATGCCCCCCCACACCCCCCCGCTGGGGTGAGTGTACAGTCCACCTACATATCATATAGAACTGGGGTACAAACACGGCTGATATAATATCATCTATGAGACTAGAAGATCTGGCTCCACAACCAACACCTAATACCTCATCTTTTGCATTCCCACAAGATAAAGACAATCTGTTACTCATAGCGTTTTCAATTGCAGAAGCAAAAGATGGCATTAGCCGAGCAGCTTAACCTTCGCCCGCGTCAAGTAGAAGTCTATGGTTCCATAACAGAAGAGCCAGGTTAGCCTCTTTTACCAATCAAGTCTGATGGATGGATTTGAAGTTTGAATATTGATTGATTTTTATGTATATATGATACGACAAAGATGAAGCGGACAGAAGTGGACTGTTAATATCTGAAGAGATGCCACGAAACCCTTACAGAAGAGAACAGGTGACTGCAGAAAGATATTCAATAGCTGAGGGCTTTGAAAGTGGCGCATCCAATCTTTTTACATGCACTTTCCTGCAACCACTATCTTAATATGTTTATTTTTGAATGGTAGTCAACATTCAAAATTTGAATTTGCATTTCCCGCAAACCTTCAAAATTTGAATTTTCATTTCCCCCCAAACATTCAAAATTCGAATTCGAATTTTCAATTTCCCTGCTTCAGAACATTCAAAATTCGAGATGAATGTTCTGAATCGTTATCACCAAGTAACTTCAACTCCATGAGGTTTCAAATTTTCAATTTCCCCGCTTTAGAACATTCAAATTTCGAGGTGAATGTTCTGAATCGTTATCACCAACTAACTTCAGCTCCATGAGGTTTTGGAGGTGAAAGATCCATTTCGGGACTTCGCAGCCACCTAGATGAATAATTTCAAGGCGTTTCATGACACCAATGTCTTTGGGAAGAATGAGAAGGCTGCAGGGATCAATATATTTGAAGGAGAGGTCTCGCATCTCTGTCATAGCCCCAAAAGTCCCATCCTCTAGGTGAACAGCACCTTTCAACGACTATAGAGATATGAGTTTCGATATTCCAGCAGGCAGCGACTTCAAATTTTTGCAGCCCTTCACATTCAGATATACCATAGACTTATGTTCACCTATGCCCGAATGCAGCTCACATAGATTTTTGCACCCACTAACATCAAGAAACAGGAGGCTTCGTACATGAGCCAATGATTTAGGTAACTTCTCTATCTCTGTCTGGGATAAATTCAAGAATCTCAAATGTTTCAAATTCCCTACACTTTCCGGTAATGAAACTCAATTTTATTATTGCGAGAGGGTAACATGTAGAGACGAGTATCTAAGTGTGGAGGTACAACAACATTATTATTTGTTGAGCTATCTCAGTTCTTTCAGCACCGTGGAGAAACTGAGTGGGAAAAGCAAGTGCTGGTGTGACAACTGCTGCCATTTGCAAGATGCCAAGAAGAAGTTGAAGGTCAAATCTGCACCTTAAGTTCTCACTTGCCAGCTAAAGGGTTTCAAATACACAGTACATGAAGGTGAAATGGAGGGATTCAAGAAGTTGTTCTATCATGTTGCATTCCCCATGGAGTACATACTGCTAATTAACAATTGTGGAGATGGAGAAGCAGATGATTTTTTGTATTCTTCATTTGATGTTGTGGTGCATGTGGGTTGCACGGTTAATGATGGGAATTACATTTCTATAGTGAAGAGAGGTGACCAATGGCTCAAGTTTTATGATGAGAAGGTGGAAAACATCACGGCCACTACTTCAAAGCAGCTTGTAGAGGATCCATGTGGTCGAGAAAGAGTGAAGGTAGAAGCCAAACTTCCAGCCACACCCCCAGAAATATCCTGTGATTTAGCACCTAAAACATAACGGTTTGCTCTAGTAAAATATTATATGGACATGTTGAAGTAGAGTGTTATGAGAATCTATATTTGAATTCAACGTGGACTCAAGAAATGGATGGTACTCTAGGCATTGCAAGGTATTTTCCTCATTACAATGTAAAAATGAATAATTATGGAAAACAAGGTTTAGTAATGACCACAACCGAAGCGACACAACTTTTCACTCCCTGCAAACTCTCGGTGGAGGATTTATCAAATCAACAACAACAATCAACGCCTTTGGGATCAGTCTGGAATCGTGCAGGAACTTGGGACGAAATAAATTTAAGCACCTGGGCCAACAGTAGGATAAAGGAATTTCTCATTGATTTAGGTTCTTTAGAATTCGATATTTGTAAAGATAATATTTTGAAGGTCTCAAGCGGCGTAGGTGAAGTATTGATGGTGACAGTGCGCAACAAGAAGTGAATTTGTGACTCTTACTTGATGGACTTGAAGTTTCAATGGGATTGGTTAATTGAAGAAAAAATGAAGCAAATTTTGGGCACTTTAAATATTCCATAGGCTTCTTCTAGTGATTTGAAAGATATGTAGTTGAACGTGGCTTTGAATACAGACCAACGAATCCCATACTCGAAAAGAAGTGCACTTATTCAATATCTTATGTCCTTCTTGTCTCCCATTCACGATCTTGAATCTTTGGATTTTTTTCAATCTTCAAGCCAAGAGACAATTAGTATGGCTGATAAATATTTAGTGCAGTTAGGTGTAATGATTTGTGGCCAGGCAGTTCTGAAATTAACTGAATTATGTTTGAAACTTGTGAAGTTGGTTATCCAACCTTGATTAGGAACAATTACTTTGGACAATTTTTATGAGGGTTTATGTAAGGAGGGCCTTGTACTTGGAGCTTTGATGGAAATTGCAAGAAGGATATTTTTTAAGGTTGGTACAGAGATAGAAAAATCAGAGTCTGATTGTTTAAAACTTTGTTTCTTCCATCTCGATTAAGACCTTTTTACTCTTCTCTTAGTTTACAAGAAGTGGGAGGATAAACGAAAATTCAGAAGGAAGAAATGGTGCTGGGAAAATAACATTAATGCCAAATCCATGGTAAGATGTAAAGATGATATCATAAAAACTTCAAGTTCTCTCTTGAAGAGGTTCCGTGGAAAGAATAATTACAATTTGCATTCCCTTGTTGCTACAATTCAACAAACTTGCAACATCTACCGGCTTGGTATAGAGGTAGACCATCGTAAAAGAGAAATCCAATTTTTTTAGATATAGAGAAAATACACCAGGAATTTGAGAGGATGGAAGATGTATTGAACTATGAAATGCAGATGGGTGCTAAAATAATCACTGACACAAAGCGCATTGAACTATACATTGTGTTTGGACATAATTCTCATGTAACAAGAGAAAAGATTGGCATTCTATGTGTTGACACTAAGGTTTGAGAATGACTAAATCCAAAAAGTTTGCTAAAATGTCCAAAAAAGGAAGAAATTATCACAAAGGAGGTTGAAGAAAAGGTTGACAATTCAAAAACAAGAGGAAAAAACCCACTTATGCAAAGTCCGAAAGCAAATTTGTGAAAAGATTAAACCCCGATCAAGTTTCGGTGGCAGAGATGTCAAAAATCCCGATCAACGGCCGATATTGCTTCCCGCATCACCAAAGTGATCGGCGGAAAATAGATGTGGGCGGTAGCGGACTCAATACCGCCGGGACATGTGTCCAAACCTCATCCTTCCGCATATGTAATATAGCGGTAAAGGAAACCACCATAGCGCCGGGTGAAACCACCAAATATGGAAGCGCGGTGGGGTCAGTACACGTGGCAGGGTGGGATCTGATACGTGGCAGATAGAGCAAGCATGGCGGCGTCATAGTACATGGCATTATACTTTGTAGAAATCAGAGGGACGATATAAACCTTAATCAAATCAACGGCCATTGTTTCATCCGCATCTAGGAAGGTGCACACTGGATATGAGGAAGAGCGGTAACGGAGAATAAACCACTCGAATAGGTGTCAGCAGGTGGCTGATCCGCGCAGAGAATAAACCGGAAAAGAAAACAACTTTTTGATCGCGGATACCACCAGATGGAATAAATGGAGGCGAGATCTGATGGTCCAAAACAAAGTCTCGAGATCAATGGTCAGATATGAACTGCATTCATAAAGGTGCAGGGAAGTTAATTCAAAAGTCTTATATAAAACAAAAGGGGCTCCACATAACGGCATTCTGCATGTGTCACTATCCCGAAGAACTCTGAAGACTGGTGGAGGTCTGCGATTGCGACAGAAGGCGAAAGGCGGGTACATACAGGTAGGGTCGGGTGACCTGTCCTACTTTTTTAAACAGAATTTTGTTTAAAGAAACGTTTAAATGGAGACTGTGCACTATATAGACATTTTTAAATCAAAAGAATCCCTAGAGGATAGAGACGAAGACGTCTACGATACCCTAATTAGGTTTCCAATATCTTATATAAAAATTAGGTTGTCTGAATTGTTAAAGGAAGGGATAGACCCCCACAGAGTTCACCAGTCGTCTTTGATAGCCTTTTGCCCCGACCAAATCCCTTCTTTCCCAGAATTCGTATCATGGTGTGTCGAAAATTACTCCCGGGAAGAGAAAGTCGTTCTAAACAGCCAAAAAACCCGAATCATTTGCGAAATAAAGCCAGCAGAGTTAATTAAATCCCTAGAAGTAGATTGTTCCCAAACCCTTGACCCTGAGGTTTTCTCTGAAGTCTCCATTATTGAAAATTATCATCATGTTTCTCAAAATGATAGGGAAATGTTTTTGTCATCGTGTCTCAAGCCAAAGACCAGCATTTCGGAGGTCCCATACCCTATAGATATCAATATTTTTAATGAAAATACCCAGTTAGTTTTGACATTATTGGCCATAGTTCTAGGTTTGGATACGGATTTGTATGTAACCGAGTTTCAATTGAGTTTATTGTACAAAATGAGTACAGTCCAGTCAGGGATTGGTGAAAATCAAATCCCTCGACTTAATTTTGAAGCATTTTTAACAGAAAAGATTCATGACCAGATGGTCAATTTTTCCACTCTCAGACATTTCAGGTTTCAGGCCTTTTTGATGAAAATGATTATGATAGCAAGTCAAGACGAGTTGCAGTTCCCAGAAATAATTTTCACGACTTTACTAGAAAATAACATGTTCAATTACATCAATTACATGCTTTCAGAGATTTATAGAATGATTTTTGGAAAAAATCTGCCTAGAGTACTACCGGAAATGCAGGCATCCATGCAATTGCGTACAGAATACGCAATAGGAGATTGGTTTTTGTCGAAAGACAGTACAATAATCAGATTATATGGGTTCAGACCTAAACCCTATGTGTTACCAGCTTTTCTTACTTTAAGGGTTTTTGCCTTGGAATTCTTAAGACAAAAGTTGATTGTGGAAGATAACAATTTTTTGGTTCACAGACAAGCTACAGACATTAAATACCCATTCACATTTGGTCCGTTCACAATAAAGAATAAGAATGTTGTAGTGTATATAGAGAATTTGTTGAAGGATATGAATTTTGAGTCAGATACGGCTATGGAGTATGACCCGTTAAACATCATATCAAAATGAAGAACGGAGCATCGTATCAAGGCCCTGAACCATCAGATTGTTGAAGGAATGTCGGACAGAGCCAATTGGTTAGAATATAAAGAAGAAATCATTCTGGATGCATCCGACAAAGAAATGGCATTGATTGACACAACAACAGGGACAGAAAGCAAAATAGATAGTGCATTGGTTGGATCTAAAAGACCCATACAGGACATAATGATCATTGAAGATGAAGAAACAGAAAGAGGAAAAAGATTGAAAATGAATGAACCACAAGAGTTAACAACAATTTCAGAAGAGGCTAAAACAGCTGAAAAAGAAATACCAGAGGTTACAGTTAAAGAGTACAACATTGAAGAAACCCCTGTAGATGGTGATGTAAATAGACCCCAGAATATCATGGATGTGTATGATGAGCATAGTCGAAATAAACAGGAGTCCGTGAAACAAACCAGTCAATTGTTTCCGAAGGTTAGAAGTATATCTAATACTGAGGTAAGCTTATTTAATAGCAAAAATATCAGGGAAAATTCCTTGAAATTTTCAGTTGTCACAAAAAATAAGATTTCAAAAATGAATATAGATTTGTCTAAAATAAATGCCCCGGATAAAATTTTATTGCATAGAGAAACTGGAGAATTCATATATTCAGACTATTTGGGAGCCATATTAAGAGCAGACAAGTTGAAAAGTTCAGTGGATAAATTGAATAATCAATTGAGACAGGAGAAGGCAGAGAATAAGTCTCGACAGCAACAGATTAAAAAATTGCAAGTAGATTTGATAAATAAAGAAGGAGATGCAGCAACCAAACTGCTCAAAGAGAGAGACGATACGATCCAGATGTTGAGACGAAAATTAAAAATTCTAGACACTGTACTTATCCAAGGAGCAGAATTGACAATATTGGAAAAAGAAAAAGAAGAATTATCTAATGAAGTCAATGATGCTACTGCTAAAATGTTAAAGCTTTCTGATGAAAAAGATCGGTGGGAAAAAGAGAAAATCATTTTAGAAGAACAGTTGGCAGAAGCAAGGAAAAGATTAGCAGGAAGTTGTCAGCAACAAGTACAAACAGACACACAGGAAGATAAAATGGGAGTAGATGATATTTTACAGGCTATGTCCCAGGTAAGCTTAAGGGAAAATGAAATCAAAGAATTGAAGGTTGAAATACAGAAGCTGACAGAAGAGAATGAAATCAAAAATAAAGAAATAAAAACCTTGCAAACAAAGAATCAGGAATTAAGTAATAATAATAAAGGATTAGCATCTCATGTGACAGGGCAAGCTGCTATGCAAGGTTGTAAACACCTGGTGTGGGACCAAATTATAAAAGAAGTTGAGAAACTAAGACCATATCTGGATTACATAAGAGTCAAAGAAAAGGTGGTCAAAGATGCCTTCGAAAGTTGCAGAGCCGTCAGGGAAAGCTTAAATAAAAAGCCAAAAGACGTAGCCCAGAAAGCAATAACATTTTTAAACAGTCTAACTGAAGCAGACCTGATAGCCATGAATATAACGAACAGAATTCCAGTCATCACATGGGCCAGAAGGATCTTGGGGAAATACTCGCATGTTGAGAATGTTGAAGCTAAAGCTGGAGAAATACGGGAAGAAGTAGTAAAGATCAAAAAGCAATTTGAAAAATTAGTAAACAAAGGGTTCCCTGCTTTTTGGAATGAAAAAAATGAATTAATTCCTCCGAATGATTATAAGAGATTGTTGTTTGATATAAGGATGGATCACAGAAAGTTCCAGCAGCTGGATCATATGCTTACAGGGAAACTTTTAATGGAGAAAATATCAGAGGAGTTTGAAATTTTAAATATGCTAATCTCAACCTGTGGAAACCTTCTTCCTGTTTCTTATGCAGGTCATGTTGAAATGCGAGTCTTGGTGAAGGAAATGACCAACTATGACTTACCCGCGGCCGACCAGTGGACTTATGTGGAAAAATATGGAAGGACAAGATATTCTGTCCATTCATAGAGGCTTTCAAAACTCTCGCCAAGTGGCAAAAAGATGATATTCAAAATTTTTGCCAAGTGGCAAAAATGATACTTTTATTTTAAATTTGTAATATTATTTGGAGACAGTTATCTATTGCTCAAAGACAGTTATCTTTTAAGTTAAAATATTTTCAGTTATTAGTTAAAAGAAGCAGTTATGTCAAGTTTCTTCCAAATTTTGTATCAGAACAATGAGAGTCATTGTTGAAGGGGTTGGAAATTTTTTGAGAGACAGTGTATGTTTGGAGATCTATTTTTTGATAAATAAAAGCAGTACAGTGAAAATACCCATCTTTTGAGACCAGAGATTCATGTGTTGATCAGCTTTACAGTCCGTTTTTTCTTTATCTTTATATGTGCATGTTCACTTCCTTTGTTATATCTTCCATTATGTTTTTCTTCTATATTTAAATGAATATCTGAAATAATTCGAGATTCATACTGGTTATGCCTCGTTTTATATCATTTAAATATTCACTATTTTCTCCAAAGTTGACAATGGATTCATCCTAAGTTAGATGCCTGTTGTTGATGGAATGTCATTATTTCTTTCTGTACCACCTGAAAAAATCAAATTGACTGTAATATGATTGCTATCTTGCCTCTGTGGAAATCTGTTTGGTATAAATCTCTTACTGGTATATTGTATATTTGAAACTTTGACTCCATGCCCAACGTTTCTTGTTTTCCTTTTCAACCAGAAAATCCTTTTGAGAAAATTTGAGAGAACTTTTATATTTTTCAGTCCTTGTATATGTATTGTGAGAGAGCCCTCTCTGGTGGAAAAATGGCTGAGTTTTCCACCTAAAGCTTGGTTTGAGATAGGTTACCTTAGGTGTTATTCTTTTACAACCGGAATAAAATCTAAGTGCTAACACTATGTAATGGGAAGTTTTATTATGAGGTGAATGTGGAAGAAGACGCTAATTTTTTAAAGCTTGTCATTTATAAACACTTATTCTCTCATGTTGACATGTCCAAAAGTTATTCATCCAACAAGTTAAATGATGGTCTCTATGGGATAGGCTATTATGAATCTTTAGAAAATGTGAACTTAAAGAGATTCTTATTATTTTTCTATTGGAAAGCTAGAGACTGTTAGCTTTCCTTGTAGCATAAGCATGTGTGCAGTCGCTAGAAGAAAAATTCTTATGCTACAAGTAAAGATAGCAGCTGCTGGCTTTCCTTGATCTTTTGTCATGTTTTTATTTCAAAATAGAGCACATGGCACAAGCTCAAGGTATAAGCTAGCAACCACCAATCACCATGGACAAGATTTTTCTATTGGAAAGCTAGCGACTGCTAGCTTTCTTTCTAGCATAAGTATGTGTTATTATCCTAGAAGGAAATGCTTATGCTAGAAGGAAAGCTAGCAGTCGCTAGCTTTCCTTGATCTTGTGCCATGTGCTTATTTGAAAATAGAGTACATGATACAAGTTCAAAGTATAAGCTAGCAATCACCAATCACCAAGCCCAGGGTTTTTCTATTGGAAAGCTAGCGACTGCTAGCTTTCCTTCTAACATAAGCATGTGTGTCATGCTAAAAGGAAATGCATTTGCTAGAAGGAAAGGTAGCATTCGTTAAAAATAGAGCACATGGCACAATCTCAAGGTATAAGCTAACAACCACCAATCACCATGGACAGGGTTTTTGTATTGGAAAGCTAGCGACTGTTAGCTTTCCTTCTTGCATAAGCATGTGTGTTTATGATAGAAGGAAATTCTTATGCTACAAGGAAAGCTAGCAGTCGCTAGCTTTCTTTGATCTGTTGCCATGTTCTTATTTCAAAATAGAGCACATGGCACAAGCTCAAAGTATAATCTAGCAACCACCAATCACCATGGACAGGATTTTTCTATTGGAAAGCTAGCGACTGCTAGCTTTCCTTCTAGCATAAGTATGTGTTATTATCCTAGAAGGAAATGCTTATGCTAGGAGGAAAGCTAGCAGTCGCTATCTTTCCTTGATCTTGTGCCATGTGTTTATTTCAAAATAGAGCACATGGCACAAGCTGAAGGTATAAGCTAGGAACCACCAATCACCACGGACAATGTTATCAATTGGAAAGCTAACGACTGCTAGCTTTCCTTCATGGCTAGAGTTTTTCTATTAGAAAGCTAGCAATTGTTATCTTTCCTTCTAGCATAAGCACATGTGTGCTTATGATAGAAGGAAATGCTTATGCTAGAAAGAAAGCTAGCAGTCGCTAGCTTTCCTTTATCTTGTGCCATGTGCTTCTTTCAAAATAGAGCACATGGCACAAGCTCAATGTATAAGCTAGCAACCACCAATCACCATGTCTAGGGTTTTTCTATTGGAAAGCTAGCGACTGATAACTTTCTTTCTAGCATAACAATGTGTGGTTATGCCAGAAGGAAATGCTTATGCTAGCTTTTTTTGATATTGTTCCGTGTTCTTCTTTCAAAATAGAGCACATGGCACAAGATCAACGTATAACCTATCAACCACCAATCACCATGCCCAGGGTTTTTTTATTGGAAAGCTAGCGATTGCTAGCTTTCCAATAACATAAGCATGTGTGCTTATTCTATGTAATGGGAAGTTTTATTATGAGGTAAATGTGGAAGAAGACGCTGAGTTTTTAAAGCTTGTCATTTATAAACACTTATTCTCTCATGTTGACATGTCCAAAAGTTATTCATCTAACAAGTTAAATGATGGTCTCTATGGGATAGGCTATTATGAATCTTTAGGAAATGTGAACTTAAAGAGATTCTTAATATTTTTCTATTGGAAAGCTAGAGACTGCTAGCTTTCCTTGTAGCATAAGCATGTTTGCAGTCGCTAGAAGAAAAATTCTTATGCTACAAGTAAAGCTAGCAGTCGCTGGCTTTCCTTGATCTTTTGTCATGTGTTTATTTCAAAATAGAGCACATGGAACAAGCTCAAGGTATAAGCTAGCAACCACCAATCACCATGGACAAGATTTTTCTATTGGAAAGCTAGCGACTGCTAGCTTTCTTTCTAGCATAAGTATGTGTTATTATCCTAGAAGGAAATGCTTATGCTAGAAGGAAAGCTAGCAATCGCTAGCTTTCCTTGATCTTGTGCCATGTGCTTATTTGAGAATAGAGTACATGATACAAGTTCAAAGTATAAGCTAGAAACCACCAATCACCATGCCCAGGGTTTTTCTATTGGAAAGCTAGCGACTGCTAGCTTTCTTTCTAACATAAGCATGTGTGTCATGCTAAAAGGAAATGCATTTGCTAGAAGGAAAGGTAGCATTCGTTAAAAATAGAGTACATGGCACAAGCTCAAGGTATAAGCTAACAACCACCAATCACCATGGATAGGGTTTTTGTATTGGAAAGCTAGCGACTGTTAGCTTTCCTTCTTGCATAAGCATGTGTGTTTATGATAGAAGGAAATTCTTATGCTACAAGGAAAGCTAGCAGTCGCCAGCTTTCTTTGATCTGTTGCCATGTTCTTATTTCAAAATAGAGCACATGACACAAGCTCAAAGTATAATCTAGCAACCACCAATCACCGTGGACAGGATTTTTCTATTGGAAATCTAGCGACTGCTAGCTTTCCTTCTAGCATAAGTATGTGTTATTATCCTAGAAGGAAATGCTTATGCTAGGAGGAAAGCTAGCAGTCGCTAGCTTTCCTTGATCTTGTGCCATTTGTTTATTTCAAAATAGAGCACATGGCGCAAGTTGAAGGTATAAGCTAGCAACCACCAATCACCATGGACAGTGTTATCAATTGGAAAGCTAACGACTGCTAGCTTTCCTTCATGGCTAGAGTTTTTCTATTAGAAAGCTAGCAATTGTTATCTTTCCTTCTAGCATAAGCACATGTGTGCTTATGCTTATGCTAGAAAGAAAGCTAGCAGTTGCTAGCTTTCCTTTATCTTGTGCCATGTGCTTCTTTCAAAATAGAGCACATGGCACAAGCTCAAGGTATAAGCTAGCAACCACCAATCACCATGGCTAGGGTTTTTCTATTGGAAAGCTAGCGACTCATAATTTTTCTTCTAGCATAAGAATGTGTGGTTATGCTAGAAGGAAATGCTTATGCTAGCTTTCCTTGATCTTGTTCCGTGTTCTTCTTTCAAAATAGAGCACAAGGCACAAGATCAATGTATAACCTATCAACCACCAATCACCATGCCCAGGGTTTTTTTATTGGAAAGCTAGTGATTTCTAGCTTTCCAATAACATAAGCATGTGTGCTTATGCTAGAAGGAAATGCTTATTCTAGAAGGAAAGATAGCAGTCGCTAGCTTTCCTTGATCCTGTGCCACGTGCTGATTTCAAAATAGAGTACATGACACAATCTCTAGGTATAAGCTAGCAACCAACAATCACCATGCCCAAGGTTTTTCTATTGGAAAGCTAGAGACTACTAGCTTTCCTTCTAGCATAAGCATGTGTGCTTATGCTAGAAGGAAATGCTTATGTTAGAAGGAAAGCGAGCAGTCGCTAGCTTCCGTTGATCTTGTGCCATGTGCTTATTTCAAAATAGAGGACATGGCACAAGATTATCGTATAAGTTAGCAACCACCAATCACCATGGCTAGGGTTTTTCTATTGGAAAGCTAGCGATTGATAACTTTCCTTCTAGCATAAGCGTGTGTGCTTATGATAGAAGGAAATGCTTATGTTAGAAAGAAAGCTAGCAGTTGCTAGCTTTTTTTTATCTTGTGCCATGCAAGCTTCAAATTTGAAGCCTTCAGGGCCCTTCAGAAGCCATTTTAAGTCATAGAAGGCCACTTCAAATTTTACCATGCAAAAAAAAATTAATTCCATGGTAAGCCCTTCAATAATTAAATTAACCACTACTGTTTAAAATTGCAATAGAAGGGTAGCTTCAAATTTCACCCATCAACAGTTTTCAGTGGGAAATTGGGAATGCGGCTACTAGCTAGGTGACTTGGGAGTGGGACTCGGTTACTCTCCAATATCCACGTGTTTGATCATCCATGGATCATGGACCATTGGGCCTCTAATAATATCATTGACCAACTTACGTGGACGGGATTACATTGAGCAGTCCATGGCTTGAACGCTTCCAAGTTCTCGTGTTTGTAGCAAGCACTTACGTGTTTAACACATTTAAGGGCATCAACAAATTTATTAAACCTGGTTGGTGGCTCATACATGTTGTTGGCAGCAGAATTACCACGTTACCAGTTATCACATACCAATTCGTGAATGCTGACTTCGTGAGTTAATTGAGTATTCAATGTATAATATATTATGTTAATGTGCCCCGAATTTGGCATTTTAGACAAAATCCACAATCCAGAAACTTCTTGTAATGTTGCAGGTTGTTGCTCTCGCCCATGGCCCCTACCTATAGCCTTGTGTTTTCTTTGATGTATCAATTTAATCATACTGTCTACGGCTCCTAGCCTCACACCTTGTTTTTTCTTTGTTGTATCAAGTCAATCCTGCAGCTCCCGAGTCCCACCTTGTGTTTTCTTTGTTGTATCAAGTCAATGCTCAAACTCCATGCTTCCATGGCTCCGACCATCAATATATAATATTACAGGAATACAAACAATCTTTTTCTTATACCCATACTCCATTGTGGTTGATCTACTTCCAAGTTCCACCTACCCTATCTCCTCCAGTCCTCCAGGAGAGTTTGCGGAGTGAAGCTGGCAATGCCAGCCTGCCATAAACATATTTAAAGAGATTCATTTTCTTTGAGGAGCTCAACTTCAAGGATGACTAGATTGCTGACATCCTATGAATTTACAGGTATGTACATCATTTTATCCATTCATGATCCCATCAATTATTTAAAAATTTTGTTATTTGATTAAAATTCTGTAACTTCAAAGTTCAAACACAATATTATTATTTGAATGAAATTTTGTTACTTCAAATGGGCCTTGAAGGCTTCAAATTTGAAGCCTGGACCCGAGAGTGGGTTTGTCACAAATCTCCGTCAGAGGCTATTTTGAACAACATTTATCAATTCCCAATTGTATCAACAACAACAATTGCTTATTTCTTCATATGTCCTGTGTATACGCATATATATGATTCCATGTGCTCCTTGCCTTTCCCTATTTTCCATTGTTGCCCGATCGAAGCTCTTGAGAATTTAGCTACCCTTTAACTTTTGTGAAATGGAGGGGACAAGGAAGACCATTGTTTTCACTCTGAAACCGATTGCTTCCCCGTTCAGCTGCCACTAGACACGGTTGCATCCCTACGAAAAATATGTGTGCGCAATGCGCCCCCCAACTTTTCCAAAAAACCCAAGGATTTGGGGAAGTTCCCACTCTGCCAACCTCCATGCATCTAGTTAATGAGTCAGATCAAGAATCCATACTTTGTATCTAAAACTGTATTACATGAGCTATTTTCCCCAATTGCTCAGTCATCGAATTAACACCTTCCTCTAGTACACAGTTTAAGATTCTTGGTATTTATTAATATGAAGACCACCGATGCTACTACACTTACAATCCGCGTTCAACTGTATGAATTGGGACAAAAATGTTTTTGTAATCTTGATTTTTAGAATGATAGTGCTACTTTACCATTTGATTTTGTTGCCCTTATCGGTTGGTCTGGAAAAAACATGAACTTAAACCATATAACAAGAAATTCAACCATCTATGCATCCCCTCTCTACTTGGTCAAACTACATTTTACTTATGCTTCACAACCCATCCTCTACTCCATCATACCATAGATTTAGGATGTATAACGAGATCTTGGGGGGGGATATCACCGGGCTATAAAGAAGAAGCATACAAGGTCCATAATTAGCTATTGAGAACAAAAGTTGCCTACAGTCAGATAGTTCTGTAATGCCCCATATTTTGATAGTCTTTAATTAAAAACTCTAATGTGAATTAGCTTAGCAATGCATTTGCTTATTATCCGTTTTACTAAGATAGATTGATCAAGATGATTGTTATGTGGACATGTGGACTCCCTTGAGGCATGTATGGTAATTCGAAATATTGTTTTAATTTATTAATGACAATGAATATGTTATTTCATTTAAACATGCAAAATTGAATATAGAATATCCATATGTAGAATGCTAATTTAGTTGTTTGCAAAAATAACTTACATGATTATTTGTAAATGTCGTATTAGTGATATGGATTGGCACTTGAAAGAGTTGGGTATGGCTATATATATGTTTCATGTTAATGATGAACTATACCACATGTTAATTGGCTATGAGATAGGCGGATTCCTATATTGCCAAGGGGCACGATGTATTAAACATCATGAGTATAATGATCATTATATCAAATTTCATGCTATTTAATTGTGAATTCCAATATTTGTATGACTTGTGGGTGAGTGTGAGTTTTGACAGGAATTGTGACCTTCCCAAAGTTGTTTTTCAATGACGGGACCCCTTAGAACAGTGATGGCACAGTATGGTTGATGTAGGGTGTTGACCCTAGTACTATTAGGGGGGGTGGAGGAATTTCCCACCGTTTATCCCTCGAAACCTGGAGTCGTGGGAGGTTTGTGTAGCGCACTCCCCTAGACATGTGATGACGACTAGCGGATGCCTGCTGGGGAAGCTTGGTCGATGTAGTCGATCGACACTTCCGCTTACGGGTTCTATATATGGTTAGGTCGTGCAATCGACGCCATAGTATATTGCAGCATAGGACGGGATGGTGAGGTCAGGAGATGGAAGTAGTGGTGATTTGGGGGCTGGATTACTGATGTGATGGATGGTACCAATGATGGATTGGATGGTGTTCTTGATTGTTATTAACCATCATGATTATATGTTTGATTTCAACATTATGTTTATCTAATTTTGTCTTATTGTTTCTATATGAATGATTATGAATGACGAATGATGCTGTGTTTAATTGTTCTTCTATATGTTGTTTGTGAGGATGTAATAATGATTTATTAGGAGCATTAAATGTGATTATTAGTACGCGCACTTAAGACGTGTGCACTGGCCATGCATATGTCAATTCGTGATTACATTACTATGATTGGTCGATCAATGAATAAATTAATATGATTATATTATCTATTAGTAACTTGGTTGACGAATTGATGAAAGCATTACTTGTGTGTTGAAAGTATGAGTTTGTTGACTTGTTTAATATGATTTAGATTTATATAAATTAATTGGATTATTAAATAACATATATAATTATATGCATATAATATAAAATATGTCATAGTATAATATAGTATATGAAAATATCTTATTTGACTTATGAATGAAAGGATAATATAAATAAATGGATAGATAGGATTTGCACAAATTTTTAGAAAATGGTTGTCATAGTTGCATTAAGATGGAAGCATGACAAGTGAGAATTTACATCCATCTTTATTAATATTTTAATTATTTAAATCAAATTTCTATTTTTTGGAGAAAATAAATTTATTGATTGATGATTATTATTTATGGGAATTTATTGATGGATGAGGAGGATGATGAGGATTTTTGATATAAATATGAGACTTGAGAGTGGAAGGAGGGAGGTTCTTTTCTCTTTAAAATTGTTTTGGTGAGAGTATTCTAGGATGGAGAATTTTGGGTATTTTGGGGTATGAGAAGTTTTGAAGAGTTGGAAGAGTTTGAGAACTCTTGGAAGATTTGATACATAGCCTACTAGTGCATCACTGTTCTGTTCTCTGTGGGTTTTGGGCACGAAGGGATAGGAGCCATTTGGATGGGACCATATAGATGGCTTCCTGGGGCTAGGGAGCCGGCTAGGCCCCTAGTTGGCTGGGAGGTAAACCGTGGTTCCACTTTTGGAAATGAAGATAGAAGCAACTCAAGATGAAGAAGGAAGCTTGCTTCAGTTTGGACTTCGTCACATCCTTATATCGAGGTACTTTTCTTGTGATTTCAAATTGTTTATAGAATGTTGTAAATTTGTTAGATGCTATTGTAAAATGCTTATGTGTTGTTCATATGCTGCTATGGTTACATGATGTATATTGAGCTTGTATTGACACTCTTATACATTTCAAAACTAAATAAATAAAATAGATACTTAATTAGTTTAAAATTTTTAATGCCCTTGAGAGGCATTACAAGTTCTCTTTGCTCAATTTGGGAAACTGCTAAGATGGAAAAGGTGGCATAGTGACCTAGAGACTAGTCGCTAGATCGGGGAGAAATATGGTTGTGTTATATGACATATATAATGTTCAGTGCTGCTATATCCACTGCAAAATAAAACCTCTTGACTTTACTACGTCAGTAAACATTAAAATTTTGATGTAATATTACATTTTCAAATAAAAAGAATAACTTATTTTGACATGGCAGCATTGAAGGGTTCAATATCTCATATCCCTTCAAAGTGAAATGGGACCCCACCCTTCAAATTTGATCCCTGGTGCCATGTGTTTCTTTCAAAATAGAGCACATGGTATAAGCTCAATGTATAAGCTAGAAACCACCAATCACCATGCCCAGGGTTTATCTATTAGAAAGCTAGCGACTACTAGCTTTCATTCTAGCATAAATATGTGTGCTTATGCTATAAGGAAATGCTTAGGCTAGAACGAAAGCTAGGAGTCACTAGCTTTCCTTGATTTTGTGCCATGTGCTTATTTCAAAATAGAGTACATGGCACAAGACCAAGGTATAACCTAGCAACCACCAATCACCATGCCCAGGGTTTTTCTTCTGGAAAGCTAATGAGTGCTAGATTTTCTTCTAGCATAAGCATGTGTGCTTATGCTAGAAGGAAAGCTAGTAGTCGCTATGTATTAGTAGTTGCTAAGCTAGGAGTCACTTATAATTCAAAAAAATTCTACTATGTATTAGTATACTAATAGTGGCATCAAGTAGCATTGCTTGGGATTTTGTATTACTCTAGTTCCATATAGATGTTATTCTTCACTAATCTACAATATAGGTTTAGATGACACCAAATAACTATTTTCGGGAGTACTTAAAATAGGGATGACTCCAATCAAGGATATTTGAATTTACTTTGAACAATTGATACAAAAGATAAATCTCAGTGAGCCATGATTATACAAACTTGCATGATCAATCATGGTTGGATTCCAACCTACTTAATAACTACCTTCAATACTATTACAAGTTCCATGATTATACAAACTTGCATGATCGATCATGGCTGGATTCCAACCTACGTAATAACTACCTTCAATACTATTACAAGTTCTTAAGTATGGAAAATTTTTAGACATTTTTACAAGTTTTTCTAAGAATAGTTTTGTGTTTGTATTAAGATTATATACATTGATAACCAATCTTGTTTTTATTACGCTTTGTAGCTCCATCATAATTTATATGTAAAGTCCCTTTTGGCGGTGGGGACTAAATGGTGGGGAACAATGTTTAATTTGCACAACAAAATGATGCCATACCCTTTTTAGCTATTACAAGTACATTATTTTTTTGTAGATTGTGTTTTGCCTAAAATATAAGAGCACACTTTACATGGTTTAACCTTAACTACAAATTATAATTCAATTGTGTGTTACAGAATTTGTAGGAGCGACAATGGAAAGTATAATTTTCACAAAAGGGGACTATGTTGACCTCCTGGTTAATGGTCAAGTTATTGGGCTAGGAAAGGTTGAATCTACAGAAGTTGGAACTTATTATGGTGGAGGAAGGGTTGTTGCAGGTTATGTTATGGTTTTGATAATTGATGTCACTCAACCACATTTGATTGTGGAATATGTTGATGAAGGGGACACACATCCATGGAGGACTACAGATTTGAGGCACACCATAGGTAAATCAAATACCAAAGCATGTGTTAAGAATTATTCATAGTTTATTGAATGTTTTTTTGAGAAAATACTAAGTTTGTTATGTTTGGTGTACAGGTGCAAATGTTTGTTCAACATTTTCTATTGGAGACAAAGTAGATCTTTTACAACATGGAGTGAAGGTGGGTGAGGGCTCCATATTCAATACAGAGCTTGGGAATAAGGTTCATGGAAATATTGTAAAGAAAGGATGCATAGTGGTTAGAATTGAGAAGGTGTTAAAAAATGATGCTCCTTTACCACATCCAACTGGATTTGAGGAAACACTAGGGGGTGCAATAGAATCTTATGAGATTTGGCCAGAAATAGATTTGAAACCTCATTGTGAAGATCAACCCATAAATATTCCACAAGATAGGGCTGCATTCACATGTACAAGGGTTTCTCTTACACATGGATGCATAGGAACAATTATGTGCATTGCCAAAGGAATGATAGTTAATGTCCATGAGGATGACATGGTTGTGGGTGAAACACTAGGTGAAGATAACTTTGGTGTTTTTGTGGAAGAGATACATGGGTATTGTGAAAGATGCATGATTGGGGATAAGTCTATACATGGATTGGTTAGATGGCCAATACATAAATTGGTGGACAACATAGGTGAGATGTTAAGGGTCAAGACAAAGTACAAAGAGCCACCCATGGAAATGCTGATATGGGATGTTATAGAGGATACAAGTCCTTTATACCAATGGGATGGGGATATTTATAATAAAAAAGATCAAGATGTTAATGTTCTTAATGCATCGAGGCCATATAAAAAGATTAAACGAGCTATGACAAGAGAAAAAGTTGCAAAACGTCAAACCAAGATAGATAAAGAGAAAGAAGTCCGACTTTTGGCTGTAGATGAATGTTGTAAACAAGATTGTCTTCAACATGTGGATAGGAATGCTATTGCAAATGCTAGAAGGGATATGGAATGCAAAGACAAAAATGGTATCAGGGAATTTGTATTGAATTCACTTGTTTCAAACACTATCATGTCAAAGAGCCATGGCCATGGCCTACCTCCTATTATTAGAAAAGTAAAGGACATGAGATTTGATGGTAATGTTATTTGTAAGAAAGCATGGTACAAGATACACAAGATTCCTCAAAGCACCTTCTATAGCTACCAACATAATTTTAAACAAGGACATATGGAATCCATTCATGGTAACACCAATACATGTAAAGCACGTGCACATACTGTGGCGGCCATAGAAATACTGCATAAAATTGTAATGGACAATTCAGATTTTTCTCCAAACCAAACACGTCAAGTTGAAGCAGATGGAACTTCTTCTCCTCTAAGATTGTTGCCTTCGACTTACACACAAAACTCTTTGTTAAAAGAGATCAATGTGGGTTTGGGAAAGCTCAATTGTCCATTAATATCACAACCAACAATGAGCAAGATTTGGAACACTCATTTTCGAGACATGGCATTCTCAAAGAACACCAACTTCAGTAAATGTGGTGAATGTATTGTGTTGAAAGCACAAATGAAGTCAGCAACTACAAAAGAGTTGGAAACGACACGCGCTAGATTGAACAAACATAACAAGATCGTTATGTGCGGAAGACATTGCTACTATGCCCACAGAATCATGTCAGAGAGGTTTCCAAAGGAGTATTTGAGTATTATCCATGATAAAATGGATAAAACAAAGACTTCAATTCCAAGGCTACGCATCAAATCAAAATCTATTGTAGGAATAAACTTGGGTTTGTCATTGACAGGTATGCTAACACATGGGCATAAGACAGGAGGTTTTGGTCATTTCTCCCTACCATTTGTACATATGGGATCACAATTTACCATTACATCACTTGCTAAGTGCTTAAGGGACCTTGAAGACCCACATCTTGATATGTATGGTGATCTTCTTTATGAGAGTGGAAGTTCAAGAAGCCCACTTTCAAATGCATTACTTGACACCTCTATTTACTCAAAATGTAGAGTGTACAAGGATGAATTTTTATCTCATGGAAGATTAGAAAATCAAGATATCGATTTTAAACCTATTCCTCCACATTTATTGTTACAATTGGATAATGCAGCAAGTGATAATAAAAAGTGTTATCTTTTCATGTTTCTATCACTTCTCACTGCACTTGGTGTCTTCATCACTATTGAGGTTGGGTTCTTGCTCGTGGGACACACCCATGAAGACACAGACGGGACCTATGGGAGAATGTCTTCCAGCTTGAAAAGTAAAGATATATATTCTCTACCTGAGATGATGGATACATATCGCAAAATTGAAGAAAAAAGAGTGTTTCCACCTAAACTGATTGATAAGGTGTATGACTTCAAAAGCTTCCTTAATGGATACATCAAGGAAGGAAAAAATGCACTAGTTGGATATATTAATGTTCAGTACTTCCAATTTCTTGTACTCAATGATGTTCCGGTATTAAGGTATAAAGAATCCATAAGAGATGTTGAGTGGTCAGAACCAGTTGAGTTATGGAATACAGATGATGAAGGTCGATCTAAACTTCCCATAGGGAAGCCATCTTTCTTACATCCCAAAGAGAATGAAATCTATTTAAAAGAACTAAAAGAAGGAATAACATCATACATAAAAATGTGGAAAGACACAATGGGTGGTGAGGATTTGCCAATTGTTACACCAGAATGGAAAAATAAGGTAGAGTATTGGGAAAGAGTTCTTGATACTTTATATGAAGATTATAATGATCATACAATAGTGGATGCAAGTGATTCATCTTCTGAGGATTTCTGGCCCAAGACAAGGCAAACTCCAGATGTTGGTCGTAATGCGCTTCATGCAATCTCAAATATTATGGATAGGGATTTTGATACTATGACAGGTGAACCCGTGTATGTTGGACCCGAGTGCAATAAGCCAAAGACAACATTCAACCCTATTAATGATGTTGAGAAAGGAAAGATGTTGCTAGTTAGATCATGAAACGAGGATGAAGGGGAGATGATTTGGATGGCAAAAGCCACCTCAAATATATTTCAAGATGATGAAAGTGATACTCTTCATGTTAAAGTTGATTGGTGGAAGCCCGGTTCAGGGAAATACAATGGAAAAGTATTAGAAGAATATTGGGTACCAAATCCTGATGACATAGAGCTTGGATCTATTCCAATTGATACCATAGTTTGGGCATGGATGGCTAAGAAAGAACATTGCAAGAAGGCCAAGATAAATAAACATGGTGTACAAGCTGTCCTTGACCTACTTGAACGAATAACATGAGATTAGGTGGAGATGATTCATGGATATAATTTTGTTCTTTGGAGGACCAATTAATACATGAAGAAACATTTTTCAATTTTTCTTGTATATTGAATATTCTCTTCAAATTTATTTGAGGAGTTTTATATTATTTGGTACAAATATGAAAATTTTGTTTAAATTGCAATGTATTCATGTGACGATACTTCATGCAAATTACATGACACCATGAAATATTAAACTTTCAATGATTTGTTTATATTAACATAACTTCTCCCATAACTTGGATAATGAAGTCCAATAATGCACTTAAAATCAATATCTTCTAGTTTTGGCCTATTAAAACTATATTGGAGTTAATTTGGCATATTAAAACTATATTGGAGTTAATTAGCATTGTTTTCAATGTAATACGTTCAAACACCAAACAATATCTAACATGGAAATTACAAATTCCAATGCTTTGTCTAGATCGCCATAACTTCTCACTCCATCAAACTTGGATAATCAAGTTCAATAATACATTTAAAAGCATCATCTTCTAGATACGATCTATTAAAACGATAATGTTGGGCTAGCTAATTCGTATTCTTTTCAATATAATACATTCAAACACTTCATGAATATATATTATAATAAAATAAATTAAACTGTACTACTTTGTTTCTATTCCAATTCATAACAAAATTATTTATTTTGATCATTAAAAAACACGCCTAGACTTATAAAATATTTTCTTTTGACATCTGTAAAATGTTTCCAATGAAAATTACCAATAAAAGTTCATAATAATTTGATTTTGATTGTTAAATGACACACAAATACTTATAAAATATTTTGATTGTTAAATGCACTACCAATAAAAATTCATAATAATTTGATTTTGATTGTTAAATGACACACAGATACTTATAAAAAAAATTGATTGTTAAATGCACTTTTAATAAGTTTAGTGGGTTTTCACTTTTGTATTTGTAAGAAACAAAAATGTACTTCAATGTTTCTATTCTAATTCATTGATTTCAAATGTACCACACTTCTCGATCCATCAAACTTGGTTAATGGAGTCCAGTAAAGCACTTACAAGCAACATATTATAGACTGTCTATAAAAACTTTATTATGGGAATAGCTAATTAATGTTTTTTAATGTAATATGTTCAAACATTTCAAAAATAAATACTGGACATACAACATATTATAGACTTTGTCTATAAAAACTTTACTATGGGAGTAGCTAGTTAATGTTTTTTCAATGTAATATGTTCAAACATTTCAAAAATAAATACTGGACACTTGCAATAACTAGAATGGGTTTTCCCTCTTTCTTCATGTATTTGAAAAAAACCAATTGTACTATAAAATTTATATTCTAATTAATAATTTTTTTTGACCTTAATTGGTATACTTAGACTTTATCCAATACAATATTTTCTCTTGTTGGCTCTAAAATAGTGCCAACCACATATCATAATATATAGTATTGAATAATGAATATTTCTTTAAATGTTAGATGATTATATTTATATTATAAAAAGGAATCTAGGCTTAACCAATCAACATAATCCAAAGTAATAATTGATAGTTAACAATGTCCAAAACATGTAGAAACTTGTGGGCTCATAATAATCCCATAAAATGAAGGGAGAAAGTGAAGTGCCTAAGTACCTATTGTGCTATATACTTGAAAAAAATGTCCTAAGGCATACAATAGACAATACATATAAAGGGAAGAAAATAAAATAGAGTATGACCTAATTTTCCATGTTGTTGCTCGTAGATATGTTATTGATTATTTTTCTAGTCAATATTCTAAAGATTATTAGGGGTAGTGTCATCATCCACAAGTACAATATCACAATGACTATAGGAGCTAATACGTCTTCATGGTATTAGAGGTTTCACCTAATTCCTAGACATTTCCAGTTCTCGTTGTCTCTTGAAGTTGAGCAAAACCCCCCATGTTCTAGCCACCCATTATCAAGATTGAGAATTACTAAGTTATTATGCCAATACATAAATTTGTTATAGTAACAAACACATTGACTGTTATGTCATTAAATAGCTTTCTAGGTCACTTTAAAATGGCGGCAATCTCTTACTAATATGGTAATTCAACACATGCACAATATATGCTTTATCAAATTATAAATAAAATGGTTAATACTTTCAACATACAAATAATGCCATTAGATAAATTAATAGGTAAGAAATATTAATACAAATTACGAATTATAATAATAAAATAATGTAAAGAATCTAAGTTTAAGCATAGGAAGATATGCTTCAACTTAATATAAATTTGATTTTATATAGCTTATAATGATAATATTGTAAAAAAAATGGTGAATATATAGATTGAAATGAGTGAATTAAGTAATTTTTAGGTTTTTCATTTTTTGAAAACTCAATCTTGTTGAAGTTCTAAATTCTAGATCCGTACTCGACAATACATATAAAGGGAAGAAAATAAAATAGAGTATGACCTAGTTTTCCATGTTGTTGCTTGTGTATATGTTACTAATTGTTTTTCTAGTCAATATTCTAAATATGATTAGGGGTAGTGTCCTCATCCACAGGTTCAATATTACAGTGACTATATGAGCTAATAATTTTTCATGGTATTAGAGGTTTTAGCCAATTCCTAGGCATTTCCAGTTCTTGTTGTTTCTTGAAGTTGAGAAAAAATCCCCATGTTCTAGCCACCCATTATCAAGATTGGGAATTAATAAGTTACTATGCCAATACATAAACTTGTTACAGTAACAAACACATTGACTGCTATATCATTAAATAACTTTGTAGGTCACTCTAAAATGGAGACAATCTCTTACTAATATGGTAATTCAACACATGCACAATATATGCTTTATCAAATTATAAATAAAATGGTTAATAATTTCAATATACAAATAATGCCATTAGATAACTTAATAGGTAAGAAATTTCTTGCAACATCTATTGTTCATGAGATGAGGTAAACCTTGATCAACTCAAATATTAATACAAATTAAAAAATTATAATAATAAAATAATGTAAGGAATCTAAGTTTAATATTAGGAAGATATGCTTCAACTTTATATAAATTTGATTTTATATAGCTTATATTGATAATATTATAAAAAAATGGTGAATATAAAGATTGAAATGAGTGAATTAAGTAATTTTTTGGTTTTTCATTTTTTGAAAACTCAATCTTGTTGAAGTTCTAAATTCTAGATCCCTTGTATAATTCCAAATTTAATGAAATATGTGTTATATCAATCATAAACAAAATAATGCAAGCACACAAGATACATAGAGTTTCACCGGGGAAAACCAAGAAGGTGAAAAACCCCGCAAGTTCCTCAGAGATAAGATAAGCCACAAGTACAAGATCACAATGATCGAACTTAATAAGATGTCTCTAGGAGATGATCATCTTCCTCCACTAGTGCGCCACTTTCTCTCTTAGCTATGCGAGCTTGAGAAGTGAGTGAATGAATAGAATGAGGGACACACCCCTCCTATTTATACTTGACTTGACCTCCCAATTAAATCATTGGGGCCAACTTGCTAATCAAGCCTAATAACCCAACCACATGTTCTAACCAGGGTCGACCCCATACTGGTGGTTTAATAACCCATCAATACAAATGATGACACTTGTCGATGCACATGATGACACTTGCAAATACAAATGACGATGCTTCCAATCAGAGGAATAATACATCTTTGTGGGATATACAATAAAGTACAAATGTAATACATAGAAGAATATATTCCAAAGTTACAAATACATCGACACCTAACATCCCCTCCCCCTTAGAAAAAGCTTTGTCCTCAAAGCTTTAGATGTGGAAATTGTTGTTGAATCTGAAGGAGTGGTTCCCATGTAGCATCCTCTAGTTGCATGTCGTGCCACTGAGTTAAGACCTTTGCGATAGATTGAGAGCGAAGATGACAAGTGTGCTTATTGAGGATTGCCTCCGACTCCAAAAGGATGGATCCTTCATTATCCAGTTCAGGTAAAATAGTTTTTCCTCGGATGTTGGTGCCAATAACTTTCTTTAGACAAGAGACATGAAATACTGGGTGAATGCGACAAGAAGGAGGAAGTTCCAATTTATAAGCAACAGTCCCAATATTTTGAAGAATCTGATATGGCCCATAGAACTTTGGAGCGATCTTATGACGCCCTTTGAGTTTCAGGGAGTCTTTCTTGTATGGATAGAGACGAAGAAAAACCATATCATCTGCTTGAAAAGTGCGCTCAGAACGGTGCTGATTGGCTTGTTGCTTCATGCGATTTCTTGCCATGTAGAGATTGTCCCGCAAAATGTGAAGAATCAGATCGCGGTTGTGAAGGACTGTGTCAACTCCCTGAAATAGTGAACTATTGGGGGTATATGGAAGAAGAACTCGCGGTTCCTGACCATATACTGCTTCATATGGGGTCATTTTAGAGGAAGTGTGGTAAGAGGTATTGTACCACCATTCAGCGAGAGGGAGCCACTTTGCCCATTGATGTTGTTGTTCAGAGGTGGAGAAACGAAGATAAGTTTCCAAGCATTTATCGATAATTTCAGTCTGACCATCTGTTTGTGGGTGATACCCTGAATTCATCTTCAGTTTGGTGCCAATGTGGCGAAATAATTCTGTCCAAAAATGATTGGTGAAAGTCGCATCATGATCCGAGACAATGGAAGAAGGGATGCCATGAAGATGAAAGATCTGGTCCAAGAAAATTTGAGCGACTGAGGAGGCTGTATAGGGATGTTTGAGAGAAAAAAATGGACTATATTTGGAGAGGCGATCAACCACAACCAAAATCACTGTCTTCCCTCCACACTTAGGGAGCCCTTCAATGAAATCCATAGAAATATCTATCCAAATCCGTGTAGGTATGGGCAAGGGTTCGAGCAATCCCGGAAGGAGTGTTGTTTCACCCTTATTACGTTGGCAGGTATCACATTTAGCCACCGTCTACTGAATTGTCCTTTTCATTCCTTGCCAAAAGAAGTTACGCTGTGACCGCTCATACATTTTGAGGAACCCAGAGTGCCTTGCCGATGGAGAAGCATGGAGTTCATAGAAGACAGCCTATTGAATATATGTGTTGTGGGGAAGCACCAGACGACCCTTGTATCTAAGGGAAGCACCATCCCAAGAGTAATGTGGTACAGCAAAAGGGTTGTTGGCCAAGCATTGGATGATTTGAGATAATGAAGAGTCATTGACATAGCCCTGTTGAATATATTGCAACCAATTTGGAACATGAATAGAAATAGTTGAAAGAGAACCTTAGTCATCAAATGTGCGAGAAAGAGCATCCTCCACAATACTGTCCTTACCCTTCTTGTAAGTGATCTCATAGTAATAACCCATGAGTTTGCTAACCCATTTCTATTGTGCCAGGGAGGATACACGTTGTTCCAGGAAATATTCCAAACTCTGGTGATCAGTCTTGATGCAGAAATGATTCCCTAATAGTTATGGGCGCCACTTCTGTACTGCATGCAAAATAGCCATCATTTCCTTCTCATATGTAGAGGCAGTTAAATTCTTACCTGAAAGGGCTTTGCTGGTGAACACAATGGGGTGTTCATCTTGAAGAAGAACAAAAACAAGTCCATTGCCGCAAGCATCATTCTTAATAGTGAAGGGCTTGGAAAAATTAGGCATAGCTAGAACAGGTGTAGTACACATAGCTTGTTTCAGTTTTTCAAATGAACACTCAGTAGTATGTGTCCATGTAAAAGCATTCTTTTTCAATAGAGCAGTTAATGGAGCTGCAATATTCCCATAATCCTTGACAAACCTGCGGTAGTAGCCAGTCAACCCCAAGAAACCACGAAGGCTCTTGAGTGTCTGAGGACGCGACCAATTGTTCATGGCAACGATTTTGGTAGGATCCACGCGAACCCCTTCTGCTGAGATAATGTGCCCGAGATACTCGACTTCCTGCTGTCCAAAAACACATTTAGACTGTTTGGCGTGGAGATGATGGTAAGAGAAAAGTTTCATTACAAGATCCAGATGCTGGAGATGTTCAGCCCAAGTTTTACTGTAGATGAGGATATCATCAAAGAATACCAGAATGAATTTCCGCAAGTAGGGATGGAATATTTTATTCATCAAGGCTTGGAATGTGGAAGGAGCATTAGTGAGGCCAAAGGGCATGACCAAAAAATCATAGTGGCCATCATGTGTGCGGAAAGCTGTTTTAGGGATATCATCCTCATGAACTCGAATTTGATGATACCCAGAATGAGGATCCAACTGGGAGAAAAATTTAGCACCATGAAGCTCATCAAGAAGCTCATCAACAACATGAATTGGAAACTTATCCTTGATAGTGAGGTCATTAAGTGCTCGGAAGTCAATGCAAAGGTTCCATGACCCATATTTTTTGTGGACGAGAAGAACTGGTGAAGAACAGGAGCTAGTGCTTGGGAGAGTAATACCTTGCTTTAGTAAGTCCCGAATGAGCATTTCAATCTCTGTTTTTTGGTGAAATGAGTAGAAATAGGGCCTGATGTTGGGAGGAATGCTTCAAGGAAGGAGCTGAATATGATGGTCCTCTGGCCTTGAAGGTGGAAATCCAACTGGTTCAGCAAAGGCATTGGTATATCAATCCATAATTTGTTGTAGATCCAAAGGAGTAGTGGAGACCACTGATGGTTGCATCTGAATGGAATGGATCTGAGAGATTACACCATGTGAGTTCTTCTTAAGGTGTTTTTCCATGCGATGTGAGCTGATGATGCTTAGAGACCCTAGTTGTAAGCATGTCAATGTGTGTTTTTGTCCATTGGGGGAAAACTACATCCAAAGTTCGGCAAAATCCCATAAGATGGGGCCAAGTGTGCATAGCCATTGAGCACCCAAAACCACATCACATCCGCCTAAGGTCAAGGAAAACATGTCAAAGTGCAGGTTATAATCTCCCATAGAGATACGCACATTATGACACTTCCTTTTGCAAGGTAAGTTTCCCCTATTAGCAACCATGACTTCAAAGTTGGAGCAAGGATGGATAAAAAAATCACCTTGTTTGGCGATCCGAGGGTCAATGAAATTATGAGTGTTACCAGAATCAAAGAGTATTGTAAGAGGAAGCTTCTTGAAGAAACCCCTGACCCACGTGGTTTGGGGGGTGGTGATTCCAGCTAAAGCATGGAGAGATATCTCTGGCTGGTCATCCTGAGACTGAGGGTCAATAGGTGGCTCCAAAATGTCGACCTAAGCATCCATTGTATCTCGAGCTTCTTCACAATTTCAGAGGTAGGAGAAGAATCCATCTCCAAGAGATAGATCTTTTGTTGAACACATCTATGTCCCCGAGTGAATTTCTCATCACAATTATAACAAATCCCTTTTTCTCTGCGTGCCTTCATCTCTGTTTCAGAAAAATGTTTGATAGGAGTTGGTCGAGGAGCTGGCGGGATGGGAGGTCGTTGAGAACCCATATTTCGGAAGGGAACAACAGTGGGTTTGGAGCGTTGTTGGCCTGCAATCTTGTCTTTTGCCAACTTAGACAACCCTAGGGATTCCATCATTGTGTTGGGGAAGAATATTTTGACCTTAGAGCTAATTACATCCTTTAGACCACTGATAAAACAACTCTAGTAGAAGTCATCAGGCAATCCTTCATTGTGGTTCGCTAGTTTCTCAAGTTCGGTTTGGTACTCTCTCACAGTGCCAATTTGGCGAAGTTTAGTGAGGGCTCCTACGAAGTCATCAAAAGCACTGGGACCAAATCGTTGCAAAAGGAGCTGGAAAAATGTGTCCATTTTGGCTCTTCATGAGGCTTGATGTACCAACGGTACCATTGAAGAGCTTCCTGTTCCAAATGAAAGGATGCAAGTGGAACTTTGTTGACATCAAAATTATTATGCAGACTGAAATAATGTTCTGCACGATAGATCCATCCAGTTAGATCAGTACCATTGAAGCGAGGAAAATCAAGCTTCGAACCACAGAAATTGTTGGAAGAAGAGAACCCATTGTCTGATGAAGACTCGGACTATTGTTTGTTGTTCATGGCTGAATGCTCAAGATGGAGGCTAAGAAATTTTTCATCAAGATCCTAGAGTTTGGCTTGGATGGATGCAAGTGCTTCTTCCAGGTTTTTTGCTCCTGTGTGAGTGACAACCATAACCAAGAGTTTTTTTTTTTTTTTGAGTGGGTAGAAAAACAAAAACAGAAATTCTTTCAGTAAGGGAAAATCTGGATTTGGGAAAAAATCTGAACGGTAATTGAGGTTTGACTAGGTTTTGGACACTGTCGAATGGACATGGAAGCAAAAAAGGAGGATTTTAGAAGCAGGGTGAAAGAATGGGAAAATTTGGCAGAGAGGGACAAAGAAGCAGAATTAGGAAAGGAACTCTGTGGTAAAATTTTAAGGTGATTGGGTGAAATCCGAGGAAGTTATGGCAAACCCTAAAAATAGACAAATGTGCGAATTTAGGCTTTGGGAAGTGGAATTTGGGGTAGGGTCCTTAGGAATGAAACATGCAGAATGGGATTACAGGGGTTCCCGGGAAATTTCAAGGGAAACGGAGTGAAAACAAGGGAGATACAGAGATTTTTTTTTTTTTTTTTTTTTTTTTTTTTTTTTTTTTTTTTTTTTTTTTTTTTTTTTTTTTTTTTTTTTTTTTTTTTTTTTTTTTTTTTTTTTTTTTTTTTCAGAATGGCGCTGCTACGGCGTGGAATGGATCTGAAACAAATAGATATGCAATGACGCGAAAGGGATCAGAAACAGAGGGATCTGAAACAACGCCGAATGGATCGAAAATGGCTGGATCTGATATAGATCTAAAATGGCTGGATCTGGAATGGCTTTCAGAATGGATCTGAAACGGCTGGATCTGAAATGGCGTGGCAGTGATCGGCAACAGTTTAGCTGAAAATAGCTATGGACCCGAGGTATGTGTGGCTTCCTAACAGTTCAGGGGTTTCACTCGGTCACCAATGTTGTCTGATGGCTTGCGTATTTGGGTAGTACCCCTCAGTCCACGGCTCAGGTAAAGCTGATAACCGCTTTGCCACAAACGACAACTCTTGGTTTACCTCACAGGTGGGAACTAGTCAATCAGGTAGGGGTCGTTGCCCTTTTTGCTGGAAGGTCCTCTCAATGGGCCAGCTACTTTGGGGTTCGTGTGGTACTCCTCACAGTGAGTTAGGGATTATGCCTAAGTACTTCCCACAGATAAGCGGATAGGGATTATACCTAGATCTGAACTTGCAATGGATGTGAAAAAAAAATATTGGCAGAAATTCCACCCAATGAGCCTAAGAAAGTGCTTTGATACCAGATGTGAGGAACCTACAACCAATAATTGATAAAACACACAATATATTGGATCACAGAATATCTTTATTGATCATGGGCCACTTCGAGGGGGCAACTTCCTTTGAGCAAGCTCAATACAAATAACTTCACGGTGCCTTCATAGGCCTCAACACACACTTATATACTAAGTCTAGGTGCCAATACTATGGGTCAAAACCATGGGCCAATACAAACTATCGATCAACAATACTATGGGAGACTTGCAAAGCATATGCGCCAAACAACAATAACACAAACTATGGATCAACAAATACTATGGGACAACTTACAAAGCATATGCATCAAACAACAATATACGAACAAAGTAAAGACATGGGTTTCTAATAGTCTGACTCATGATCCCATCCTACACGGTTATAATTGGCCACCCATTCTAGTTAAGCTACCCTCAGATATCCCAAAGTTTGATGGCAAGCCCAACGAAAACCTGAAAAACCATGTGATGACGTACCATCTATGGTGCTCATCCAACAGCTTGATGGACGACTCAATCCACCTAAGGAGTCCATAATTTTGGTGAAGTCACTCAAACCAAAGTTCAAGATCTGGTGTATAAAGTCCAAGTGGTAATCAATTGGTGTGCAGACCTTGCAGTAACCTTCAATCTTCCTCCCTTGATTTTTATGGCTGGAATGAGACCAGAGGTCCCTATCCCAGCCCCTACCACTCCCACTCCAGCACAGTCGACGGTAATGGCATATCCGGCTTCCTCGGATCATGGCATCGATCTATAAGGAAACTTCATTGGAAACATCAACGGTTTTATTTATGGAGCACATTAAACCCGCGATGAACAATCCAAATGGAAATGGGGATGCAAGACAAGGCAATGCTCAAATCAAAGAGGAGACTCTCGAAACTCCATCAGTGCCTCCCCTACAACGTTGTCGCGTGGATCCTAGCCCCTATGAGGACCACAACTAGTTGCATGTGTTTCAAGCTGTTCGGGTTTGGCCCGACCACCAGTTCTTAGTGTCTTTGTGAATTTTTTACTGCAGTAATTTGCTTCATTATGACTGTTTATTTTAAATTGGGTCATATCTAGTTTCCCGGCAATTAGTTGGAAATCTGCAGCTCTAAAAACTAACTGTTTCTTTTGGTTGGTAGGGAACTCCTCCAGTGTTGTTCGTGTCACCAAAAATTGAATAATTTGCTCATAATGATCATCGACCATTCCGACCCTGAAAACATATCTCAAGGGGCCATTGTTTTCAAATGTATCTCAAGTGTAGGTTAACAATAATTTTCAAAACAATGTACACAAATCTAGACAAAATACCTTAAATTTATGCATAGGCTCCTAGAAAAAGTTATGAATGAAACCCCATCACCATATCACAACCTCTAGAAGGAATTCATCTTTGCAATCACCATCCTCGAATCATTCATATTTGTGTCTTAACAACAACGCTAGCATATATTTGTAATAGATGGCTATGTGGAGAACTCAGTCACTATTGGATCATCATTCATGGTATAAATAAAAAACAGATGAGAAACACTAACAACAATTCACGTACTAGTGGTGCAGATTGTTGATGAGGATGCGAGGAAGATCTAATGATTGGCACGCTTTTGTTGCGAACAAATCCTTCTGATCTATGAGCAAAACTAGATCTTGTCTTCGAAGGGATCGCTTTACATCGTAGAGCGTATTTTTGAAAAACTTTGTCCAAATAAACCATCAAGGAGTTGGATGAGCACCATGGATCTTTATGGCCACCTCCAGCATTTATTACCACTATCTCACCTAAGGCGCCCTATTTCCCTATCTTAAGGAAACCATTTTTGACTTAGGATCCCATGCATTGAATCTAGTCATTTTGTCGCTTTCTTAGGTGTTTTAGCCAATCCTTGGATACCAAACTTTCACCCAATGCTCTGCTTCACATGTGTGAGCCTCATTGATGTCTTTGCATGCCTATCCAACATTCACATGGACAATTCGTACTTGTTTGGTTAGATTTGGGAGCCTATTGGTCAATCTAGGGGATATTAAGGTCCAATGTAAGCTAGCCACTTGTAGTGCCTCCAAAGGAAATCAAATTCTTACATATCTTATATAAGGAATATCACAACTCATTGTTGAATAATGGACAGTTAATAAAATCTAGTATTTGATCATTTGTTTCTCTAGTTTTTGATAATTTATGACTGGTTTTTTATCATTTGTTTTCGAGAACTATTTTTTGCACTAATATCTTTCCTACTTAGTAATTTATTTCAATTGTGAGGTAATCTATAGATGCTAGATCCTACTGTGATATATATTTCACATGGGATCAAAGCTCTTGGAGATTCTATTCGAACCAAGACTATTTTAGAAGTGCACCAAAAGCAATGGAGAAACCACAAAAATCCCAGGGGCCATTGCCTTGAAGCCATTGGAGAAATCCTTTGCAGTCTACTGAGGGTGTGATTTTCTCTCGAATGCGCCTTCTATCAACTAGGGTTTGAATCCGTTAGTGTAGATCCCCTCGTGAGTGTTGAGAGTTTTATTGTAGGTACAACAACTTCTACATTTATTTGAAAGTTCATCTTCTTACTCCATTCAGTTATGTTGAGTGGAAGCCTAAAATGTGTGCATATATCAGGAGACAAGGCCTCTATGATGTGTCCGTTGGTGCTGAGAGTGAACCAGATTCTTATGAAGAGAATGATCATTGGCTAAATGATTGTGAGAGAGCATTTGGAGCTATGTGTCAAGCCATGTCTCCAAGTATGCACTACTTGATTGATTATGCAGACTATCCATTTGAGCTATGATCCAACTTGGACAAGGCTCTTGATAAGCAGAAGAATGGTGCATTCAGTGAGCCTATGGACACATCATCATGTGCTCTCCCTCCTATTTTTTAGGCCTCTACTCTCTTTGATGAAGTTGTTCAAAAAAATCAAATGGAAATTTTTTTTAGCATAATAAATCAATATATGCAACCACAAATACAAAAACTATTGTATCCAAATCTAATTAGATTAATTAATTGAATACAAAATAAAATTTCACCTCACTTTTATAAAATGAAGAAACTAAGCAACACACTTCTTTCCTGGATTTTAGTATTTATTTAGTTTGGATATAATATAAAACATAAAAGCTACTAATAAGATGATATCTTAACTGAATTCACTTCATGGTGAAAATTAATAAGGGCATTTTGTCTCATTTTCTGTGAAAATTAATAAGGGCATTTTCTGTCATTTTGGATTAATCGAAATAAACTCATTATTTATAATTCATTCTAACTATAAAGGGTTCTATGTCTAGTTAATTTGAGAGAATTTGCCCTTAATTTCATGATCTACATTAACGGAAATTCTAGTAACTGAAATATAAGGAAGGGATGAGAAATAATCCGGGAAGGCAGCTAACTCCATCGAAATCTCTCAGCCTATCAACTTGGAAGAAAACTAACATGGGGAGAACCTGGTTCCTTGCAGATAAAATTATATTACAGTAAGTAAACCAAATAAAATCATAATAAAACGTACGAATCCAAATTGTATTCCATTGGGTTAACGCTTCTTTTATTCATAAACCAAAACCTCTCGCTTTCACTAAGTATTTGAATTGCACTTCTGAAAGCTTTTGACATTTTGCATCCTTAAGATTTTGAAGGCAAAGGCTCCAGATTTCAATATTTCAGATTTGGGTTGATATGTTTTGTAACCAGCCTGCCATTGTGTTCATGCTAGTTCAGTTATTTTGAAGGCCATCCATGGTGCCCACTTCCCAATCATTTAGCCACTTCGAATTGGTAGGATTTTCAAAATCTCAGTTAAAATTGGTCTTGTGCTTCCCAATAATTGAAGGCTTGAATTCAATATTTTGTTGCAGAGACAGCGAAAATTAAGACTTACCAGGGGAGCCTGGAGATCACCACGGCAATGGCAGCTGCAGTAGGCAAGTCTGTGGTACTGGCAGCGGCAGCGTTCCGGCAGCTTGCAAGTGGGTGGCATTGGCAGGCAACAGCGTTCTTCTTCTGAGTCCCGTGTCCCTGACTCTTAGAGCTGAAGCTACATTAAAAGAATTCCGATTTACAAATACCATCATCTCTAAACCTGGGTGCAGTTTGCAGAGGAGGTGGTAACTGGAGATGGGAGAAATGAGTTAATTCCTTCATAATGGTTTCATTAAAGAGCGCATACTCTAACTCTAGAGTCTACCACTAGGTTTAGTAGTAGGGATTTGGTGACAAAGATCTACCCTCGGCTGTAACCTCAGAATTCGAAAGTGAATGGTTCACTCAGCCAGCTCGACAGTGACTTCAGCGAGCTTCACCCTTGTGGCTTCTAGGTAAACAGCCCGAAATTGAAACTAATGACGTTTTATACAAACTATTAAACATAAAAAAAAACATTTTCAATAATTCATTGCTAGTTTAGGTAGAAGGGTACATAACAATTTTGGCTGTATTTGACGGGCAAAATGCCCCGTGACAGGTAAAATGCCCGTCAAATTTGAACTCTCGTTGAATGTGTTTGCATTTTAATTAACTTATTTTATAATGTCTTCCATTTGATGGCTGGAATCCGTATTTGCTTATGATAGGTTTGCCTTTAAATGTCATTAATGACTGCAATCCGTGTTTGCTTCGCATAGATTTACCTTTAAATGTCGTTAAGATTAAATTTGCCATAAATATTTTGTTTCAATCTTCTTATATACCGAATCGCTGGAATCCGTGTATGAATTTACACTATTTTCTCTCTAATTCTTATATGAATTTCATATGTTGGGCATTAAATGTTAAACTGGCCATAAATGTTTTCTTTACATACCAAAATTTATGAATCCGTATTTGCATTTTCTTTAATGATAACCTTAATTCGAGGCCGGAATCCGCATGTGAATTCAATAGGTTCGGCTTTAAAACATAGTTTTCAAATTCCATTTCGAGCAGGGTTGGAATTTGTATTCATCTTTACCCGTTATACAAATTTTTTTTGACGTTTTTGATTTTTATAGTCCCCATCAAAGAACGTTCTGTCCAATCTTTTGGCCTTCAACATTGAAGTTTTGATGAGAAATTAAAACTTCAATGATGAAGTTTTAATTGAAACATTAACCTTCCATAATTAAGTTTTAAGTTAAAAACTACTACCTAAAAACTCAATCTTCAAACACCTAAGCACTCAATTTTAAGACACCTAAACACCTAACCCCAATCCAATCTAATAGGACCCCTTTTTAAGGGGGATTGGTCTTCCTTTAAATAATAGGTTCTAACACCGAGTTCCTTCCATTCTAAACACATTAGCATCGCTTTGGGAAGACTGATGGCACTCATTTGAGTGTGGGGTTAAAATCTTCTATAATAGTGACCTACAAAACAGTCGATCATGAGCAAATTCATGAATCGATTTGCATTAAATACATTAGCATTACCATCCTAACAAAAAGATGAAGGGAGCAAGGAATAATTCATTATCCTCTCACAACAATTGGTAGGAGAAGAGGATGTCATAGCATTGATTTGGGAAGATGGATGAAATTTTACAAATTACAATACATTTCAGTAAATTATTTCTCACATGAACCTCGAGGAAAATTAACTTCACACATGTTATTTTATTTGATTCATTCTTTTAGAAGCTCCCCGTACGAGGAGGCTTTTTAAAATAATTGTGCCAAATTATTGAGGAGGCTTTTAAAAATAATTGTACCAAATTATTATGTCATCTACTGAAGGAAAAGCATGATCCATGTTTAAATTAAAAAATATAAATAATTTACATATATTTCTTATTTTTAATTCCAATCAGATTTATACTAAATTGACCCGTCAATAGATTAAAAAATTTAATTGTATATTTTTTATTTTTAAATTATGATTAGTTATATGTTAAAATGGATTTATGCTAAAAGTTGAGCATGATTAGCAACAATTCAGTTAACAGTTATGGTACTTGGTACTTTGGATAGATTTGGCTAAAGTATTTTTAGTTAAAAGAAAACTAGAGAATGATGTTTGAAATTAAGTTTTTGAGAAACTGGACGATGACCATGAGCACCAAATGATCTAAATGACCATTTTTCCTTCCCAGAAAAAAACTTGAAATTCGAACGGTTTGAATGGAGTACCGATCACGAATAAAAAAAAAGTAAAAGAAAATTATAGATGGCCCCTTGTTTCAGTTGCAAAAGTTAAAAAGGAAAAATGCAAACATAATGAGGATAAACCAGAGATGAATTCAAAATATGAAGACAAAGGTTTTAACAAAGAAGGAATACATGAATTTAAGGAAAATCTACTGAAAAATGAAAAGCATATTAGAGATTAAGTAATTAAGTAATTTTGAAAAACTAGCAGAAAAGGAATCCCTATTTAACATAATTATAAAAAAAAAACTTGAAGTTCTATGTTTGCCCGAGCATGCTTTTGCTATCTATGTTTGAGTAGTTTGACAAAGTGCACTATGTTCATACAATGTTTTAAACTTCTCTAATGCCCTTGAATTAGAGTTGATAACCATAACCTTAATGTATTGGTGAATTGAAGTAACCATGAGATAAAAAGAATTTTAGCATAGTAAATCAATATCTACATCCACAAATACAAAAACTATTGTATCATAGTCTAATAAGGTTTATAATTTATATTAATTAGATTAAGTAATTGAAGAAAAAATAAAATTTCATCCATTTTAATAAATTGAAGAAACTAAGCAACACACTTCTTTCCTAGATTTTAGCATTTATTTAGTTTGGATAATAAAATAAAACGGTTCAAAACAGTATCTAAAACATAAAAGCTATCAATAAGATGATAGTTTAATTGAATTCACTTCATGGTGCAAATTAATAAGGTCATTTTTTTTTTGTCATTTTGCACTAATCTAATAAACTCTTCATTCTAACAATACAAGGGGTTAATTAGATAAATCACCCTTGACTTTCCAATTCAAGCACCCATGGGCCAAGGCGAAGGGAATTAGGAAATGCATCAAGTTATCTAAAGACAATTACAAGTTTGATACCCCGGTGGAAGATTATGTCTCAGAACCCCTCAACAAAAGGACCCGGAAGGACTCATCTGAGGTACGCCCCCCACCCAATAAGTAAAATTGGTTTTTTATAAAGAACAAACCACACTTCAGAAGGTTTTGAAATTGACGGACCAACATGGCTGGACTGATGGATGGGTTCTTACTCGTCATAGCCAAAAAGCGGAGTGGGGTAACCCCTACTAGTGTGCATGCACGGAATTACTCGATTTATATGCCGGGGAGTCAATTGATGCTATATCTTTACTTTGTAGTAACAAACCTAGCTTTACTTAGAAAAAAAGTTTAAATTCAAGAGAAGCTAAAATAATTTGCCCTTAATAACATGATCTACATTAACGGAAATTCTAGTAGGTGATGAAATTTACCTTAAAGAGTTTGAGAAATAATTCGGGAAGGCAGCTAACTCCATCAAAATCTCTGAGCCTATAAACTCAGCATGAAAAACCCACTATATTGTGTAGTATATGTATTGGTTGAGTCGGAAACCATACCATTTTTAAGGACGGATGTAGGATATTGGAGAGTAAACACGGGTTGCCAAGGCCGCTACCAAGAGCGCGAAGGTGGGTGAAGAACCCAAAAGTGGAGGGAGACAGTATCCGACTTGGAACTTGGAAGAAAACTAAGATGGGAGAACTTGGTTCCACGCAAGGACCAGATAAAAGAATATTACAGTATGTAACCAAATAAAATCATAATAAAACATAGGAATCCAAATTGTACTGGATAGGTTTAACGCTTCTTTTATTCATAAACCAAAACCTCTGGCTTTCACTAAATATTTGAAATGCACTTCCGAAAGCTTTTGACATTTTGCATCCTTAAGATTTTGAAGGCAAATGCACCATATTTCAATATTTCAGATTTGGGTTGATATGTTTTGTAGCCAGATTGCCATTGAACTCATGCTAGTTCAGTTATTTTGAAGGCCATCCATGGTGCCCACTTCCTAATCATTTACCGAGTTCAAATTGGTAGGATTTTAAAAATATCTCAGTTAAAATTGGTCTGGTGTTTGCCATGCCAATAATTGAAGGCTTGAATTCAATATTTTGTTGCAGAGACAACAAGAATTAAGACTTACCAGCGGAGCCTGGAGATCACCTCGGAAATGGTAGTTGCAGCTGGCAAGTCGGTGGCACTGGCAGCATTCCTGCAACTTGCAAGTCGATGGCACTGACAGGTAGCAACGTTCTTCTTGCGTTCCTGCAACTTGCAAGTGGGTGGCACTGGCAGGTAACAACGTTCTTTTTCTAAGTCCCGAGTCCTTGACTCTTAGAGTTTGAGGTACATTAAAATATTCCAATTTACCAATACTATCATCTCTGAACCGGCGTGCAATTTGCAAAGGAGGTGGTAGCTGGAGATGGGAGAAATGAGTTAATACCTTCATAATGGCTGCATTAATAAGCGCATACTCTAGATTCTAGAGTCTACCACTAGGTTTAGCCGTAGGGATTTGGTAACAAAGATCTACCCTCAGCTGTAACATCAGAATTCGAAATTCAATGGTTCCTCAGCCAGCTTCACAGTGACCTCATCGAGCTTCACCCTTGTGGCTTCCAACTAGACCGCATGAAATTGAAACTAATGACGTTTTGTACAAATCATTAAACGTCAAAAAAACGTTTTCAATAATTCATTGCCAGTTTAGGTAGACGGCTACATAAAAATTTTGGCTGTATTTAACGGGCAAAATGCCCGTCAAATTCCAACGTCAAATTCCAACCCTGATTTCGAGTTCTAATTCATATTTGATATGTTACAGCAAAAAATCGTGTCAAAAATTTGTAATATACAAAAAGATAAAAATAAAAAAATGCGCCAATAAGTTCACAGCCATTTGAACCAGAATTCATAAGATAGAGAGAAAACTACCCATGAAACATGGCACTCAACCCAGATTTATAATAATTCAGTCAAGGCTATCGAATATCAGTCAATAATTTTCGGATTTTTTTTATAGATTTGGAAAAATTTGGTAACTACGATTAAAATTTGTTAGGGTTAAATTTGCCCGAAACATTTGGTTTTATAGTCTCTGTATACATCATATTTTACTTTGTTTTTCAGCTGGAATCCATATCAGCATTTGCCCTAAATATTTTGTTTCAATCTTCTTATATACCGAATCGCTGGAGTCCGTGTAAGAATTTACAATATTTTCTCTCTATTTCTATATGAATTTCTTTACATACCAAAATTTATGAATCTGTGTCTCCATTTACAGTTTGCTTTGCGCTTCCATTTACAATCTCGTTATATACCAAATTGCCGGAAGGTCTTCATTGACCCGCTTGCGCTTGTTCTTCGAACTCACCACAGCACCACCTTCTGCCTGAAGGTGCTCATCTACCCGATCAGCCTCAATGTCACTGTCATTGCGGCATCCTCTTTTCGTCGATCCATTCTTCGGACCTAATTCCTCGGTGGTTCCATTGTTTGGAACTGATTTCTCCTGCGCTTTTGACAATTCCTCCATTAGATTAACACCCTTCAAGAACCTTTCGGGCATAATTGGCATCCGCTGGTTTTCACTTCAAACTCTGGCTTATATTCTAATTCGGGGATCAAATTTACAGAGACTTGGTGCCTTGGTGCCTTGCCTTGATGATCGATGAATTTTTTTTCCCAACTTCATTCTATATATAGAGTTCTTAAAATATAATCGCTTTAGCTACGGTTTCCCCATTTTCAGTGGGGCTACTTCATCATTATGATTTGGCCACACAATATATTAGTTTTAGTTAGGGTTTCCCATTTTCCGTGGGTGACTCTTCATCATTGTGATGTGTTTAGAGAGTTTAGAACTGGATTTAGATTTAAGTAACCCGTTTAAACATATTTGTCATTGAATTTGGTTGAAGATTTTGTCAATGGTTATTTAATATTGAATATGGTTATTAATATGGATTATTTAATATTGAATACGGTTATTAATATGGATTATCAATGAGTTAGATTCAATGTATTCCAAAAAATATAACTCAAACTTAATTATTAATAAAAAAAGTATTCTCAATTTCTCAAATATATATTTATTTGGTTTTTTTTATCTAACTAATTTTTAAAAATGTCCTTTCATCTTAGAACTATGGGAGAAAATCATTTTCAAACCCCTCTCTTCTAGAATTCATAGTAAAAATCATTTTCAAGGCCTATTTCTCATAGAAACTCGTGGGCTAATAGTTATAAACATATATTTTTAAAAATAAATATGGAGCTAATTATTTTTATTTTTTAAAAACTTAGTAGCATATAAAATATTTACCGAATTAACATTTGGGATCCCTCAATTTTCATGTATGGGTGGAATTTCGCCCCTTAAATTTTCTATGGTCTCATTAGTGCATGGACTACTAGATAGTTGTGGATGGAGTTTATTAAATAAACTTCCTATTAAACCCATGAATTAATGAAATGGATATTAATATAAAATTTTGTATTTATTCAATTTATAAACAAAAACTTTATTAGTCTAAATATTAAAAGATTTGGACTTCTTTTAGTTTTATTTTTTTCAAGCTTGTTGGATCAAATTTTTAGGGTGTTGGACCAATTTTTACAATAAAAAGTGGATCCTAAACAACAAACGGTCATGATGTAGCAAAATATTAAACCGTCGCATTCAGTGACCTACAAAACTTTATACTAGTTAACTTTGACCATTCGATTGTATATAATAATTTTGACAAAATGAATTTACACTAACCATATTTTATAGGTATATGTTGTTATTTTCATGGCATCATGTTTTTTCTTTTGTGGGGTTTCCCGAGTGGAGCAACAATTGAGGTTTTATTTTCACATATTTATAAAACATGGTTCGGAGATGATGAAGCATAAAGGAATTTATTTACAAAGTGGTGATATGCATGGCACATATTGGTATAAAATGGGAGTTTTTTGTAGTATTATTATCAATGAAACTTTTGTCTATCCAATTAGAGCATAATGACCTTCGGGAGTTTCTTATCCAAGACAAATTCTATGCAAATGCAAGTGCACAAGTCTTGGCCTCCCTTAGTTTCAACTATGTAAGGGAACTTTAATGAGCAATCTCAAATAGCTTTAATGGTTTCTATGTTACACTAGATCATTGACAAATGGGGAAACATGAGCTACCCAATTGTTGAAGAGGCCTTCTTTAATGAGTTGGAATCTATTTTTTGATGATTTAGATATAGGCTCTATAAGCCCATAAGGAATGGCCTAGAATATCAAGTCTCTAGCTTCTTTAGAATGGGATAATAAAACAAATCACCCTCTCCAATAAACAAGAAATGAGATTTGTCCCTATATGTTTGATGTCCAATTTTATGATATCAATTTATCTATTAATCGTATACAGATTGACCATAATCAAGTAAAGAAACCAAGGTTCCCTCCAAGGGAATGTGAACATTTCTTCTTGGTTTTGAACTCCATATATGTAAGCTAGAGGCATTACACTTCTTCTTCTTAGGGTGACTACATGGGATAATTTTTTACTTTAATGGAGCTAGAATGTATTTAAGGGACAAGTCCACATACATGGGTGAGTTTGATGGATGTGCACCTAGGGAGGTACCCATGAAATTGATGGCCATGATTTTATAAGCTTCGATGAAGTTTCCTTTATACTAAATGGTTCCTTTGAGGTAACTTATCTCAATACTGGTAGCACAGGGAGTTACCAAAATGTGATATGAAGCTCATACATAGAATATAATTGGCTCATTAAAGTAATGTAGTTCATATTGATACCAACTTGCCTTCTCCATGTTGCCAGTGATTTGGATAGAATTTATCCTTCCTATTGACCTCTTTTATTCCTATTCTCATCTCTCCAATACTTCCATCTTATAATATGTAGGCTATTTTTTATGTTAAGATAAATGTTAAATGAAATATCAGCTCGTTTTTATTTTTTTTATTTTTATTTTTATTTTTTTTATCTTATCTTGTATTTTATGTTAGTGAAGACTAAACAATGTGATCATATAACACACAATAGTTTTAAGGATTTAAATTCACTTAATGCAACAAATTGAAATGCATCATTACATTATGTATGGCCCAAGGAAAGTGTTAGATTTCAATATTACTTCAAAATTGATTAAGTCATGCTTGGGGGTGCTTCATATCATGTGGACTGAATGGTGTTATATTTCGAAATAATTTCATTTATTCATGCCATTTACATTGTTAGAATCTTCCTCCATTGAATAACCATGTAAGTGATAATCTTAGGCTCCTTTCTTAATTTTTTTCTCCATTATGTTCAATGAGACTATTTGGGGCATGAGCTCCTAATCCATTAGAATTTGTATTTTTTTCCTCTTTAAAAAAATATTACAAATTGATTTTGTATATTTAAGCCCGCTATACCAATTGTGGCTAGGCAGTAGGATTTCAATACAATGTTCAACCCATTAGGTTCCATGCGATATATATAAGACTTCAATTGATATTCATTAATAGACATTTCTACCTTACAACATTTCCATATCCAATACAATATTTTGGTTCCTTCGAATTGCTACTTGAAAGTGAGATGTCGGGTAGACATAGTAGGGAATGAATGCAACAATTTAATTAAAACAACCCCTTCCTTTTTGGTGGGTTGTAAATTTGAATCCTGACATGGATGGGCACTCTTTATCCTTTGGAAATGTCACGTGAAACAATGAAGGAAATGACCATTTTTTGTAGATTACAATGTAGGCATGCTGGACTAGAAATGTGCAACTTGGATGGAGCATGCTCCAATTGTGATCCCACTTATTTAGAGTTATGTGGCGTGTAGAGGCTTAGTCCCACTTTATATTGTCTCCATAACTCACCTTTTATATAATAGAGGAATGCCACAATCCTTTAATTCATTCATCCATTCATCATCATGTTTAGAGAAGTGAGGAGTGTGGTGTACTAGGCTCTCTTTCTCTTACTCTTCATTGAACAATTATCACTCTCTATCTTGCCATGCCAAGTTATTTGATGAACTGTAACACTTTTGTAACATTAGGGTTTCACCATAAATGAGGAGAAAAATATATTGTTTGCAATAAAATATAGAGGATAAATATTTAGTCTTGCATATCTCTTGTCACAAATTAATACTAGGGTTTTGGAAACCATAACCATAATACTATCGGCTATACTTGATTTGAGAGGAGAAGATAAGCGAACATATTTGACACCTCTCGTAGAATATGATGTAAAATATGATGTAACAAATTTATTTTTATGTGTAGTACATGTTTGGAAAGCATTCCCTAAGGGATATAACTTATTGTCATTGAAGTACACATTTTCCATATATTTTCTCTTGTGTTTCCTACTGTGTTGATGACGTCATTTTTCTCTCACTTTGTCACGAGCATAAGCATCTTTGTATGTCACTGTAAAAATAATTATCTCTATTAGATCATAATAAACCTCTCGATAGAATCAATCTCACCTAGGAACTTAAATCATCTTGTCATAAGTCCACTGGTTCAGATCCTGGTCATTCTAACCATTTGAGCCACCCTAGATTTTCCTCCCAAGCTCCAATGGGAACAAATTTATATTTATAGGTCAACTTCCACTTCTAGGCCATCATTGAGATTCTAACCATATATTTTCTCATATGAGGGTGCATTCCATTAATTAGGGAACATTTTCCATTATTCATGGTTGCACACTACAAGTTAGAGTTGTGGACTGAATTCGGGGAGTTTACTCCACTGTTCAGGGACACCAAACACTACTCTTTTTTTCTATTATGAGGTGTCGATAGTTCCCTCAATACTTTTAGGAAGATATATCAAAATGAATGATTTAATCATTTAGTTTTCCCTTTCTTTTTGGTGTCTGAGTTGACTTAGGATAGCTATGAGATTGCTAACTCACCTATGTGAATTTCATGTCTACCACAGGAAAATTAATCTCTTTTTAAGAATAGACTAGGATTTCATCCACTCCAATTGAAATTGCCTCTCTCACCAATCCAAATTTCATGTATGTAATCAATCATTCTTGTGTACTTGATGGAATGCAATAGTTTAATGTGTTAGTGAAGGATCATTTGCATCTTTTTCTTGTTTTTATAATTAGTGACATGATTTTGTCACTTATTTGATTGCTTGCAAACTATATTACTATTTTGTTTAGAATGTAGATCTTGTTCTCCAAAATCCTATCTTCTCCCAAATCTTTAAGGATTTTAAGGGAATTGGTATAAATATTTCATATTGAAGAACACATTGTAGGATGAAGACACCACTAGAAGTGAATTAGTTGAAATAGAGATATATCCCCAACAAATCCTTACTCCCTTAAATTAATTTTAGTGGAAATCAAGAATTGAATATCTATATCGAATGAAGAGACTCTGTAGGATATCTATGGGAACAAAATTAGAGCATAATTTAGTTGTAGGGAAGACAAAGTCACTATACAGAATGGATGAAGCATTTAGATTACTACATAACAACGTATCGCCAAATCTCCTATATCACATCGAAGTAGAAAAATATCCAAATGACATATGGTTCAAGTTTTCTTATATCTTTGATGCACGAAGCGAGGAAGTTTATCTCATGTGTAAAGAAAAAATTGCTACATAGTGAAGGATGCACATTATGATTAGGATGATCTAATACAAGTGCATTAAACATATTGGATGAATCATGCACAAATGGTTGAATATTATCTAAATATTGTTCCACCAAGATAGAACAAACACATTTCAGAAGGTGCACAGACATGTCTTATACTAATGCGCAAATTCAGAACAACAATTCATTAGTAGATGCACAATATCAGTTGAAGTGCAGTAATGTAGAAACATAAAAGCATACAGAACCTAAGCACAGACTGCATAATATGATGAAGCAACACATAGTTTGTGAAGTTTTAAGTCAATTGTAACATTATGATATGTTCTAGTGAAGTTTTCAACATAGAATGATGATTGCAATATATCAAGGTTGCAAAAGACGTGAACAACATAATGAACAACAATTAATATGAAGAATGCTCGGATAAAAATTATAGCAAAAAAATCTTATTATTTTATATCAGGGTGGTAGGACGAGGCAAGGAGTAGGGGGTTGTACCCTCCCAGCTGGGTGTAAAAATATGTATGTTCTTTGTACTGTGCTTATGTGGTGTTGAATGTTTTATTTATGGTGGTTTCATAATTAAAGTTCAATATTAAGAAGATAAGAAGTTAAAAACAATGCATAACTGTGCTAATACTGATTCAACCACCCTCTTAGTATTAATTAGATTCCAAAATATTATGTCCATACTATAGGAAGGGCCCAAATAGATAACAAAATTGCAGATATATGAGGTTCAATGATGAAGCAAAAGAGGAGAAGCACAACGAGGTAGTTGGCACACCAAATAATGACAAATGTGATCCTCTTGCAACAATTTCTACTTCTAATACATCCTCATGGATCCTAGGCCTGAAGCTTTCAAACACATGGGATATAAGGACATGTTTACTTCCATTGAGCATGCACTAACCCTACCACTTTGGGAGATGCTCTGGTTCATATCATCTATTCAGATAAGGAATATCCTTCTATCGGTCTAGATGAAGAGATGGTCAAAATATTTTTAATTTTTATTGGAGAACTTGTTATAGATAGAGATGTTATTGTTGTTAGTAAATTACTGTTATAGTTGGGGAAATACTACCAACGTACTAGGGGTTATCAGATAGAAATATAAGGATTTGCAAACATTGTTATTAAGCAAATAGGATAGGGTTTAGGAGAGAATGTACCTTATTTTGACGGTCAATCCAATATTTTCTCCCTTTGTTCTCATATGCAAACAACCTGCAAAACAAACATAAAACCTTCCTCAAATGTATTTGAGCACAAATAAAATATTGATATTAATAAGACAACATAACATCAACATGTAATCAAATAACAATAGATATAAGCAAATCTATATTGGAGAAAGAAGAATGTCCAAATATTTATTGACAAATGCAGGAAGTACATAAAGCTATAGCTATCCTGCACCGACACTGTTGTAACTAGACCCTAGGCTCCTTCTCCTCTCTCTTAGCTGTGAATTTCTCCAGCATAAATTTGTCTAATGATCATAAGGTCCCTTCCCAAGCCCTTCCCCTTTTATTTATAGCAAGTCAAGGAGGGAAGGTTCGAAAGGTGGTTGAATTGCGAAGTTGGGGAAGTTTGGGTACCTGCCCCAGCTAATCCCAATTAATGTTTCTATTTCAAATTTTCTTAATACATCTGCCACTCCGATATAGGACAACTAGCAAGTGACTCGTGAGTGTCCTAACTTGTTTCTAGCGGGTACATCCTTTTATTGACACCCACGGCTGAAACGCGGGTTGGAAAGTATAAGGTTCGCGATTATGTTTAAAAAGAGGCAGAAAAATATACTTATGAGGAAAGGATTGGAAGGTTCAGCTCCAGGTCATATAAGGTCAAGGTAAGCTCTTCCATCCATAGTGTCCTTTTGTGTGACCGACAAGGAAATGTGGTCATGGATGGAGAAGTGCTAATTTGACCGATAATAGATGCCCAATAATGAGTGAGGTTAGAGGGAAAGGATGGCCGAAATACATTACAATCCAAGCAGGTGAGGATCAAAGAGGCCGCAGGATGAGGTCACAAATAGTACCTGAAACAGAAACAAAGCCAGCGAGCAGTTTACAATCTTGACATCAAGAGATGTTCAGAATGGTATAATATAATCTCCAATACATAATTGAAATATTTATATAGCATGGCCACTGAATTACAAGTGTGTATCCATGCCAAACAAAAGATCATAGCCATAACAAAAAATTGGATCTATGTCTCATCAAGAGCCAAATATGGGTGTGGCTCATTCTTGTGAAGCTTGGGCAATAACAAAATATGATGATGTTATTATAGGCCCAAGGTCTTCATCCAAACCATCTCAAGGTACGATTCCTAATCATGTGAATACAGGAGTTGAATTCTAACATGAAGGACACTATTTGATTACCAACCAATGATGTGGACCGTTAACAAACATGAGGGTCACCCGCCAATAATGAAAATTGGGCCCAAGGTTCCTAGTACATTCTAAAAAGTGTGAATAAGGGGTCTTGAATTTGAACACTTGAAGAATCCATCCAATAGGATACATTGATGTATTCCCACTACTCAATAGCGAGGGAAATTGCCACTGATGATCGCAATCCCCAAGGTACTACCGAAAACTCTAAACTTTATTCCTAGAGCAAGATGAGCTGAAGTTGATGGGAAGAAGTCCACTGGAAGGGAGTCCTTCAGGCATCCTCCATCATCCAACACCATATATAATAAAAAGGTTAATCTGATATGGAATAGGACTGGGTACATGATGAAAAATACTAACACCAAGGAATGGCCGACACATGAGGTCAAGGTAACTGCAGAATGACCGACACAAAGGGTTTCCTTGAACCGTGAAAATGACACAAGAGTGACTTAGGCAACTTTCAAGAGAAAGGGACCATGATATAAATATGCAATGTATGAGACACTAACATATTCTCCATATGACTAGAAGATTAACCAATCAGAGGAGTAAAAAATGTGAGATCAGGGTCATCATAAGGCCAAAACTAAAATCCAACTTTGTTTGAAAGACTCAAAAAGGTGTTGTGTTCAATGACATAGTATACTTGCTGCATTTATACTAAAATATGCTTGATATTACTCCCTTCCCTTTTCTCTTTTTATTAAAGAATATCCTTCTTGTTAGTTTTAATGAGTCCAAGAAAGAAAACTCAATAGTTTAAAGAAATCCTTTTTATTAAAGAATATCCTTCATTTTTTAAAACAAGCTCGAAGAAAGAGGGAGAAGATTGCTTGATATAAGTCCAACCATGTGTAATTTAACAAGTCCATGAGAGGGAAAATCAAGACCTTCTTCATGTTTTAACGAGTTCCAATAAGAGATAGACTAATACTCGATAGTACTGATCCATGGATTTTAATATCGAGCCTGGATCTTTCCATCGGTACCCGCACGAAGATGGTACCCAAAAAGGTTTCAATGGAAGCAAGCGAGCGGAAAAAAAACAAGGGCGCGCACATGAATACAAGCACTCATACATGCCCCTTCTTCAGAAATGACGATTGTCCACGTTGGCGAGTTGACATGGACAAAATGTGCATGCACGCATTATTAACGCGTACTTAAATATATGCAGTCACGCGTCATTAACGCGTGCACGCACTTGTGTTTTTTATATAAAAAAACAAACCGCGGATTTATTATCACAATAACAAATCCACGAGCGTGGAGTGGCGATATAGAGACCCCGCGAGAGCATGTTGGATCACCCAACAACCTCCTACTTAGCATCAAACTCAACCTCCACTCAGTTTCCGCTATTGCCTCAAGGTAGGTGCTCAACCAATCAATTCTTTGTTGTTTTTTTTGTTTTCCATTACAATTTTAAATTAAAAAAAATTACAATCAATTAGAAAACCAACAAATTGTCATTACAGATTAAATACACCTAACAAAATGACAAGCACACCACAACCATCAAAGGAAACCAATGAAACCGAACCATCAGAAGATAACATCAACATTGGAATGGACAATGAACATGGTGATGAATCATCTGAAAACCCCGACGATGAATTACATCAAGATTTAAAAAAATTAAGGGTATTAAGGGATGAATTGAAGATCACCAAGGAACCCTCTTAGGTTTCCCTGGCTACATCATTGCAAGCCATCATTGAATCCATCAACATTTCCCATAGTGAGATCACAAATTTGATCCAATACAAAGCTCAAATGAGGGAGCACTATTCCACTGGGATATCCAAAGAAAAAATTAAAGACCTCAATATCACGAAAGCATAATTGTACAACAAATTCATAGATCCGAGGACAACAAAACCTCTAGATGTGAGGAAGAGATGGGTTTGCATGGTATGGTGTATTTACCAGCTATGGAGATATAACTGGAGAAAGAGATGGTTTATGGTGTTTGACAGCCCCCCATGCAATAATTTGGAGGTCCCACAGTATTTTATTAGGAAATTGTGGGTTGAGTTTGAGGTAGGATACCATGTCAATTATTTTGACATCATTGAGTTTTAAGGTGTCAGTCTTGGCTCTGCCCAAGATCAATCTCAAGCCCACCGCAACCCATTAAGAGGACCTCCTGCACCCAGGAGAGATCCAAACCCCCATCCTCAACCACCCGGGTTTGGTAGCGACCTAAATGAGATTGATGACTTAGTTAGACGTGCCACACGTCATTTTCTTAGACATACCACATTTGTGGCTATGGCTTCATAGATCCAGGAGGACAACGATGAGACACACAAAACTACACGGTTTATGGGTGGTGGTCGGGACATGCCAGGTATAGGTGGAAACCAGGCGGGGCCATCTAGTTCCACTTGAATAATGCCACATCATTATTCTCACTGTGGTCATTTTTGCCATGGTTCTGCGTAGCAGTATGCCATGGAGACCTACATGGAATAGGTTAGCTATTGTTTTATTTAATGTTCAAGTATTTATTGTATTTTATTTGATATCGTATTTGTTAAAATATTTAACTTTGAATTACACATTGTTGACTTTATTTTTTTTAATGTATAGTTATTCATGGCCGAGTCTCCATCCTCCGGGTAGGAGGACATTGGTTCCTTCAACCTAGACCAAGCCATGGTAGCAGCAAAGGAGATTGCGGCAGCATACACATAGGTAACTTTTTTACTTTGAATAATTAGATCCAATTATGAGTAATTTTTGTCCTGTAATTACAAATTAATTAGCTCACTGAGTAACCATTTTTTATATTATCATCGTTTAAAACTAAAATCAAAATGAAAAATTCTCACAAAACATGTATATCATATTATCATCCGATTTTACAGTTGTGCTTATCATATTGTCTAATTTATTTGAGAGCTATAAATTCATATAATCCAACCAAACAAAAATGAAACCTTATAAAACATGGAAACCTAAGAAAACTAGACATGTGTTCATGTTCACTTTAGGCATCCTTTGCTTCTCCATTTTCAACTTCTTTCATTTATGATTCTACTTGTGCTTATTCTATGTCTTCATAATCACCAAAATCCTGTTGAATTGCAAAGTCTTTTGGACGAATACCATTCACTAAACCTATGGAAACTAAAGGGTGTAATGTTACGAGGCATTTCTAAATCTTTAGCCAAACTCTCTAACCTTTCACTCTGTGCTGCCATTCTCTTTTCCATATCCAAAATCTTATCCAATTGGTCTTCATGATGACTACATATAATTTGATTAATATGCAAAATTACCTCTTGTAAGGTGTTCATCTGTGGTGATAAGCACCTCAGGATGTTGTGAAGCTCTATAAATCCACAATGAACACACTCATCATTTTGGTTGTTTTCTTCCATAGTAACAACATAAAGTACAAGAGAAAGGGTGCTTGGATAAATAACCTAAATTGCAAAGAAATTGCCTAAGTCTCCATTGAGATCAACTAGATAATAAACCAAAAAAGGATTTCCTAAAAAACAAGAGTTCAAGTTTTCATCCACAAACCAAGATTTCCAATTAAAATAATCATGTCATAGTACAATTCTTAACAAAGAAACAAACCAAACAAAAGTATTCCCATCCTATTCACTAGACAACAACATTAACCACCACCCCTACAAATTATGAAGTAACCAAAACCAAATCTTGGCTCAACCCAACTTACCATATAATGAATTTTATTGGCATTAATAGTCAGAGATATCCTACACACACCAATATTTTCCATCCGAACCAAATTAAAACTCCTAGTACAGAATAATACAAGTTCAAGGAAAGAACTCTTTCAAAAGCTGGGCAGGGGCTTTATTACCATATCAACACTTCAAGCATAAATTGTCAGTCTTGTTTGCCACATTATCTTCAATGAATGACCAAAGAATGGGTCATTTGTTCCTATCATGGGCCCAAACCATCATGGGTCAAAGGACACGATCCCCACAACCGTGTTAGTTACCAAGTATTGAACAAATGGACTACACCAATACAATAAATTTTTTATATAATATCCAGAGCCTATCAAACAAGCACATATGTGGCTACAATGCCTGCAGACATTTTCCATTATAGTTGGTAGGAATTTTTACTCCTTTGTCATTAATGGCTTGTCATCAATGAAAACCATACTCAACATTGTTTTACTTTGTGGTTGAAGATACCCCCTGCACTTATTCTCCTTACGTGCTTATCTATGTTGTTGTTATTGTGGTGATTGATTTAAAGCTCTAATTGTTGTGTGTTTTAGTGTGGATTCTTGAGTCATTGATGTCATTTGTAGGTTGGTGGAACCTACTTTTTTAATGGAAGAAATGTTTTCTAAACCCAAGAAAAAGAATTAACTCTACCATATCACAACGTTAATTCACTTAGTATATATGGGCTCTAATCCAATTCACAGTGATACTACAATTAATCAATCACTATAATCAATTAGCAAATCAATCACTAATTGACCCACAATACTCTCTTGTTACACCTAAATCACCTTGCCATTTCATCTCCTAAGTCTACCTACCCTACCAAATTGGTATACTTGGCACACTTCCATCCTAAACAAGCCATCTCACCTAGTGCAAAGTATATCAGATATGAATTGTCATATCAGATATACATTTAAACCTATTACTAGTATAATCATATCAGATTTGGATTAACATTTAAACCTATTGAGGGGATATTTCTACTGCTGGTATAATCATATCATATTTGGATTAAAATTTAAACCTATAAGACAATCACACATAACTCTCATAACAAGGTAATCATTAGCTTATGTGATCATCTACTCCCTATTGTTGGATACTATACTTTTACCACTATTAAGGAAGTAATTGTTTGTCTCTTGTAATCATCTAACTTGAATCTAAATTAATTGCAGTCATGTTTTTTAAGTACTATCATTTTCATTCTCATTGGAATTGTGTTTAATATTGTTTTTATAAATTCAATCTAGATATTGTAGTGTTCGTACAGGTGTCTGCAGGCTCTAGCGACCAGCCATCCCCACCGAGGATCAACAGATCTCCACGTATGCAGGTATCATGTGTATTAAAGTATAAATTTAAATTCAAATATGATGACTTGTCTGTGTATATTTATATTTTTCTATATTAAACTATGGGGTTATAACTGTGTATGCAGGTGCGAGCACCTTGTCTTGCCAGTGCCACTATCCCTTCCACCCTAGCCTTTCGGCCAGCGTATATTCCAGTTGTATCCCCTGGCATACATTCCTCCTTCCACGCATCCCTCCCAACCCCCTTTCATCTAGGCCCCCCTCCTATCCAACCCCACACTTCCATCCACCTCCCCCTTCTATTTCATATCCTGCGTCCCATCACCCCATCCCAAGCTTTCCACCACCTCCGTTACAGTTTCCCATGTTTCCACCCTCCCCCATCCGACCACGATATACCACCCATCCACATTCACCCATACCTCCACCGCAACAGAGACCTCGTCGCCCCCCCACATTCCCCCACCACACTCGCTGTATTGATGTATATGTAACTTCGGAATGTATTTCACATATATGTATATTGTATTCCTATAGAGATGTTATTATTCCTCTATATGGAAGTGTCTTCATTTATATTGTAAGTGTCGTAACTTATACTTGATGGGTTATTAGACCACCTTGTTGGGGTCGGCCCTGTATAAGTCATGTGGGTCAAAGGGTTACTAGACCACCCTATTGGGTGTTGGCCATGTGGGTCAAAGGGTTCTTAGACCACCCTAGTGGGGGTCGACCCAGTCAGCATTATGTTAAGGGGTTAAGTTGAGGCCAACCTAGTTGAGTAAAGGTCAAGTCAAGTTAGTGTATAAATAGAGAGTGTGTCTCTCTCATTTTACACATTCTATTCTCACACACACTCTTTGGAGAGTGGCGCACTTGTGGAGGAGGAGAAGATGCTGCTAGGAGAAGACTATCTCTTGTACTTTGATTGTATCATTTCTCTATCTATATATGAGGAAGTTATTGGGGTTTTTCACCTTTATGATTTTCCCCAAGTAAACTCTGTGTCTCTTGTGTGCTTGCATTATTGTTTCTATGATTGATATGCTGTAGATATGCTGTACATGTTGTTCTATCAGTTAAGATCCTAGATCAGATTGAAGTAAATTCTGAAAATTTAACATGGTATCAGAGTTAGCCTGAAAGAAGGCATGATATGGCATGTATGACATTTGTTGCACTTACGATGCTAGGGCTTGATATAGCAAAAACCCGTCATCATAGCACTTTCGCTATAACTCCGTTTGGATGAAGTTTTCGGATCTGAAATTTTTACAGGTAGAAGATCATCTCCCCATGTACCTTGTGTCTAATGAACAACCTCTAATTCGTTGTACTTTGTGATTTATGATCTGTACAATATAGGGTTTCTGCCTCTTCCAGATCTGAGTCAAAATCAGGTGAGCTTGGGAAAAAGGTCATAGCTTGGGATAGGAAGCTCCAAATGAAATTTCGTAAATAGTGATAGGTAGTACACAGACTTTACTATCTCAGGAAACGTTTTCCAAGGCCGAAGTTGAACTAGTGACACGTGGCACACCGTACAAGTTCCCTCTTCTATATTATCCCATAAACAGGGCACGTTGCGACACTTGGCATAAATCTCTCTCAGAGAATCCAATTGCAGTCATACCTATCGGGATGGAAATATAACAGGTCAGGCTATCTCAGGAAAAAGTTTCAGACCATGTGGATTGAAAAGTGCGGAGTTACACTAGAAACAATCAGGTACATATTTCTGTCAAATCAGAATTATTTTTGAGTACCTTCATTCATGGCTTTCGGAATTTAGGGCTTCGGAGAAAGTTGGAATTTTTGTAATCGGAGACCACGGCTGGATGCTACTCATCAAAATTGAAATTTAGAGACCAAGATCAGATTTTTTGGTTGGGCAGAACGGCGGGCTTGATCAAACCCCAGTTCGGGACTTTGATCGGAAAGATGGAAAATTAGGGCTTCTGCAAAAATTCCGGGACTTTGATCAAACCATCCTTCTGCATTCCACAACAGAGAGGTGTAGAAGGAGCTACTTCAGTAGCTCCTGCAAGGAAGCAAAGACTCAGAGGGTGTCCACCTAACAAACAAACAAAGATAAGCATTTTAATTGCCATTCCTTACATATTTGTTTGTTTAAATAAAATTGTTCAATGATGTATAGGCTTATGTTCCTAGAATTAGGATATGTATTGTGCATATTAGAATGATTGCATTAATGAACAGTATACTACTAGTATACTACTAATAGGCATTTGATGGGTAAGTGGCCTATGGCACTGTACAACATTCCATTTCTACTTATCTAGAATGAAACCTCTTTGCTGACATCTTAGGAGTTGTGCACACTCTTAACAATGTTCTGGTAGAGATTGGAAGGCATCTAGAAAGTTACGGAATATGGATAAATGTGGTATTGAAGCATTGGCTAAGATAATTGCATGACTGTATGACATATTTCTTTATGTGTAAGAATTTGTTCTGAAACTATGAGATGTTTTCTAATCATGCAATTTAACTTGTTGTGTAGGAAAGATCGTATACCATCACCTACAAAAGAAGGACTACAACATTTGTTCAGCAACAAAGTTATATATTGAAAATATTGAAGATATTGAAGTTTCGAGGATACGGGAAGAATACCATGATCTGTCGATCATGAAGAACGATGTTTGGGATGTGGTCCCAAGAGCTGAAGGTAAGTCTGCTGTGACTTCCAAATGGAACTATCAGATCAAGCATGCTGCAGATGGTAGCATAGAGAAATATAAAAGTGATGAAATAGAAGATACACCAGATGGATTTCAAGACAGCCTTGTTGAATGGTGTAGTCATATATGTGTGAAGAACTTGGTAGGATAGACATATTTCTATCCAGTTTGGGATTTACCAAGAGTGAAGTGGATTCCAACCTTTACTACAAGTTTGAGGAAGGGAATCCTGTGATTCTACTCCTGTATGTGGATGACCTGTTTGTAATAGGAGATGATAGATTGATTTCCAACACACAGCGAAAGCTTGCTGCCGAGTTAGAGATGAAGAACTTGGGTATGATGCACTACTTTCTTGGTATGGAGATGTGGCAGAGTGGAGATGGAATCGTCCTTGGACAAGGGAAGTATGCAGTAGAGATCCTGAAGAGGTTCGGGATGATGGACTGCGAGGCTATGGCATCGAACCTAAAGCTTCTGTGTGACGCTTCATCTGAACCGGTTGATGTCACTATGTATCATTAGATGATTGGGTCCTTGATGTACCTCACGAACATGAGACCAAATATTTGCTTTGTGGTCAAAACATTGAGCCAGTTCCTGACAGATCCAAGGAGTGTTCACCTAGTTGTTGTAAAGCATATTCTGAGGTACCTGAAGGGTATGGTTGACTATGGGCTTAAGTATGACGTGAATCAAAAGTTTAACCCGTAGGGTTATGTTGATTCAGACTGGGCAGGTATTGCTGCAAATAAGAAGAGCACTCCTAGGTGCTGCTTCAGTATGGGATCAGGTGTGATCTCTTAGTTTAGCAAGAAGAAGTCCCGCGTAGCACTGAGTACAACCAAAGCAGAGTATGTTGCGATGGATGAGCAGGTTGTAGATGTATTGACCAAGCCATTAGCCAGAGTGGAGTTTGAGTACTTCTGAGAGAGGCTTGGTGCACTTCATATCGAGGTTCCTTCCAAAGGGAAGTGATGAGTCCGGAAGATGCAGATGCACATGCGCTTTTTTGACATGGTTGATGTGTTCTCCCTTGGTCATGATATAATTGCTGAGCCATTTTTCACATGGTGGTAGATGTGTTCTCCCATGGTGAAAAAGTAAGGGCTGGAGCCTTCCCCCGAATGGTGGTAGATGTGTTCTCCCATGTCAGTGGTGTAAGTACTGGATGATGTGCATCTGGGATGTGCTTCGTGGACGATGAGATGATCTGAAGAGGACGATGCTATGATGATCAGGAGGATCATGGATGATGAGCATCAGGATGATGCTCCAGTTACTACTCTGTATATGCATCATGATGATGCTGGATATGATCAGTTGGATCATTTATATGTATATGTATGTACGCATCATGTTGGATGCTGGATATGATTAGTTGGATCATTTGTATGTATTTTGTATATGCATCATGTCGGATGCTTGGACCATGTATCTGTATATGTATCAGGTGGATACATTGTATGATCAGGTAGATCATGTATGTTGATATGTATCTGATATGATCAGGTGGATCATGTATTTGTATTTGTATCAGGTGGATACACTATATGATCAGGTGGATGATGTATGATGAAATGTATTAGGTAGATACTTGGTATGCATCAGGTGGATGCATTGTATGATCAGAATGATCATGATGACGAGCTTCAGGATGTTGCTCTAGATGATATGTATCAGGATGGTACAATGATGATGATTAGTGTGATCATGAGCATCAAGATGATGCTTTGTGCGATGATGATCCATGGGATAATGAGTATCAGATTGATACTTGGAGGTCAGAGATGATATGTCGCAGGTTGTGCAAATAGCATGTAATCAGTCCTGGGAGATCTTGTCGGTCGTGTTGCGGCACATAAATGTTCCTGGGATACTCTTTCCAGTATTTCTATGTAGTATGTAATCAGTCCTTAGATATCCGATAGGTTGAGCTGTGTGGTCATAATTAGTCTTGGGATGAGGTATTACTACGGAGACATGTAATCAATCCTCGAGATCCGAGAGGTTGAGCTGTGTGCTCGTAATTAGTCCTGGGATGCTCTTTAGATATCTTGCCGATTGTGCTGTGGCACATAAATGTTCCTGGGATGCTCTTTAAAGGTTTTGTCTATCCACATGTAATTAGTCCTAGAGATCCAATAGGTTGAGCTGTGTGCTTGTAATAAGTCCTGGGATGCTCTTTAGAGATCTTGTCGGTCGTGCTGTGGCACATAAATGTTTCTGGGATGCTCTTTAAAGGTATTGTGGAGGAGATGCATGTAATCAGTCCTGGGAGATCTTGTCGGTCGTGCTTAGGCACATAAATGTTCCTGGGATACTCTTTTCGGTATTTCATCCACACATAAAATTAATCCTGAGAGGCCACCTCTATCAGACCATTCGCATAGATGATGAAGACCTACAGGTGGTGGGCCTACATCCAGTATGAAAAAGGACTGGCTCTATAGAAATTCCTATGACGAGTAGATTTAGATGTTGATTGAGATAGTAGCAGCAGTGATGATGATGATGACTCGATGATGATTATCCAGTGACGATGATCTAGAGAAGATGACTTGTGTTAGAAGACCTGTGTCGAGAAATACCTTCCTAGTTAAGAGGGAGTGTTGATGTATATGTAACTTTAGAATGTATTTCACATATATGTATATTGTATTCCTATAGAGATGTTATTATTCCTCTATACGGAAGTGTCGTCATTTATATTATAAGTGTCGTAACTTATACTTGATGGGTTATTAGACCACCTTGTTGGGGTCGGCCCTGTATAAGTCATGTGGGTCAAAGGGTTATTAGACCACCCTATTGGGGGTCGACCATGTCAGTCAAAGGGTTATTAGACCACCCTAGTGGGGGTCGGCCCAGTCAGCATTATGTTAAGTGGTTAAGTTGAGGTCGACCTAGTTGAGTAAAGGTCAAGTCAAGTTAGTGTATAAATAGAGAGTGTGTCTCTCTCATTTTACACATTCTATTCTCTCACACACTCTTTGGAGAGTGGCACGCTTGAGAAGGAGGAGAAGCTGCTACTAGGAGAAAACTATCTCTTGTACTTTGGTTGTATCATTGCTCTATCTATCTCTGAGGAAGTTATTGGGGTTTTTCACCTTTATGGTTTTCCCCAAGTAAACTCTGTGTCTCTTGTGTGCTTGCATTATTGTGTCCATGATTGATATGGTGTAGATTGAAGTAAATTCTGAAAATTTAACATGCTCCCCCTTCCACGGTCGCCACATCCATATTACATCCAGTTGGGGTTTATCTCCCTAGACATGCATCTCCACTTCGCCCATGCCAGTCCATGCCTCCTTCTTCCACCTCTCCTTATTCCATTGTTTCCCCTAGTGGTGTAGGAACCGTTGATGTGGCTACATCCACCCATATACCATTCACCCTAGCATCGGAGCAGGTTGTCCAGTCGACTGCTCCATTCGCCAGCCCTGAAGACCAGCCAGTTGTGTTCACGGTGAGATTGACTAGTTTATGAAAATCTCGTTCAATTTGAACGAAAATTGTTATATACATATAATTTCATCATTTATCCGATTGTTCTAAATTTTGCAGGGTGGCATTGCTGAGAAACTTGGAGCATGAAGGAGAGAGACCCCCTCACGACTTACAGTCTTGCATGCGTTGAGTTATTTAAGATTTGAAAACTATTTTTTTTTAAATTATGTTTTATACATGTATAATTGCTAGGAAAATTTGACATATTGTTGTTGTCGATTCAGGGCCCAGGGGGACATGGTCCAAGTCGTCAGAAGGACCCATCTTCCTCTAGCATGAAGAAGAGGAAGATCAATTTTGGAGATGCACCTGGGAGCTCCGAGGTTGGGAGGGAGGATTGGGAGACCCTCGTATGTACACTAGCCATGATGTGGCATTTTGGGGATGAGTTTCTATATTTTGTATAGGGAACGAGTTTCCATGTTTTTTATAGGGCACCAGTTTCCATTATATAGACGTTGGTAATGATGTTCCATTTTTCCAAAAAGTGTACATGATTGGATCATTTTTGCATATTAATAGATGGATCTGCACTTATCTATATGACTTTGTCTTTGATTACATTTTTGCATACATGATTTTGTCTTCAAGAACAATGTTATGGAAAAAATTTCACATACATATAGATGTTATTTCTAAACACCAAGTGGCCTCAATATGAGTCCCTTGTATTTGAATGGGTCTTGCATCTTACACTTTTTCACACATCAAGCACATGGATCAAGGTAGTTATTGAGTGTAAAATGAAAATGAATTTTGTCATAGTTTGGAGTGTGTATAAAATCATTCTCTCATATACTTATTACATCGCATTAAAGTGTAAAATGCAAACCTATATATTAATAGTTTGCATTGTGCATGTTCTAAGAATAAGAAACTAAAAAAGGAACAAATAAAATTCCCTAAACAATGAGATCAATGTCTCACTCATATCACACTATAATGTATTCTATTAGCTTAGAAATGTCACGATGAATTATTATGGTTCCAGGAATGAACTCAAGAACAACTCATTCATTCATTATTTCAAAAAAGAAGAGTTTTTTCCAAACACACAAATTATCTCTACACATTTCGAATTTTGTCTTTTCCAAAGAATTAATGAAGATGCCATCCACATTCACATATGTATTATAGTAGCCAATTACTAGATTTCCTTTCATTATATCTTCTCCTTATGAAAATGATGCAACATTTCAATAATCTTGGGCCTGCCATGATAAGCTGGATTATTTATCAATTTTATGGAACTTTGCCTATCTCATTTGATGGTTGTTGGATCTCCTTAGCCATGAACTCAGTATCTGGTTTAGTTGATGTAACATAATTTAGACTTCCCACCAACTCTAGATACAAAGCGTCATTCATCTTTTTTGTTTCATCTTCACTATTGAGCTTCACATTTTGTTCCAATACACTAGCTTGCATTTATTCATATTGAACCTCATGATGATCTCATTTGTATAGTTGGATTGTGTGATTGACTACACACCATCATCCCTCCATACTTATTCAAGTCCCAAACAATAATACAACTCCTCGAGGTCCTTCATCTCAAATTCCTGTGAAAAGCTTCATTTAATTTCTTCAATGAACATAGTAGCACTTCCTTTTATGATTAGATCATCGGCATATAAAGAAATCAAAGCAATAGGCCCATCTTCATCCTTCTTGATATACTAATGAGGGTTACTTTTAATTTTTATCCAAACTTGATCAAAGAAGAATGTATCAATCTTAGGTGTTTTTCTTAGCCCATATAATGCAGTCTTAAACACACAGACACGGTTTTTGTGTCCTGCTTTAGGAAAAGAAGATGTGCATGTTCTAGCTTCACAAAGAGGATGTTCATGTTGTTGCTTCATAAAACCTTCTTGTTGAACAAGATAAATTTATTCCTTTATTTATCCATTCAAAAACGCCTAGTGAACATTCAACTAATGCAACTTCCAATCATACTAATAGGAAATGAAATCACGATTCTAATGGTGTTCATTTTTACTTCAAGTGCAAAAGTATCTTATATCATTTTTTTCTTGAATAAATATTGGTTACCAAGTTATCTTTATATTTGTGTATTCTACAATCACCATTGAATCTAGAATTGAATGGATGCAATCATTTATACTATATTTTCTATGGGGGTACACTGAGAATGTAATAACAGTATTTGTTATAGTAAATTGTGTTCACATACAACATACACACATCGGGAAAATTCACATAAACACAACATCCAACATACACATCAATATGTCTCTTCAAATCAGCCTTCTAAACTGAACTATTAATCCATGCCTATTAATTTTCCAATGACAAGACAAAATACAAGGAAAACTAAAATGTAATTAATATATTAGTACAACAATGCAACACATAGTATTCACAAGAAAACTTAATAGGATGAAAAGAAAATTCAATGCATCTATCTTATTTTTTGCAAAAGATACAAGAAAAATATGATTAAGTTCTATTTATCCATTGTGCCAATGAATGACAGTGTAAAGGGAACTGCATAATTTGATAATAATAAAAAAGCTTGTCAAATTAGTGCAAAACTCACCCAAGTTTAAGATCTATGCCTATTAGTTTTTCAGTGGAAAAGACAAAAAATTAAGGAAAGTCAAATATGGTTAATATGTCATTATGGCAAAGAAACACAAAGTATGCACAAGGGAACTGAATATGTTGAAAAGGAAATCTAATTTAGCTATCTTAGTTTTTGCAAATGATAGTAAAAAAAAAAATTAATTAAGTTCCATGTATCCATTATGTCAATGAACATAAGTTTGAAGGAAATTGCATAGTTTAATATCAAAGAAAGCAACTTCTCAAATCAAGTAAGAACACTAAGACTAAATTATTATAGGTCTATATCCTTTGACATCCTCAAAGTGTCCCTGAATGGCCCCGGGGTGCCTGGAAAAAATCCCCGTAGCACCAAAAACATGACTCCAGTAGCAAATCCATCAATTTCGATGCATTTCAGATGTCGGGTTTTATCTACCCCCCCCCCACACCATGCCTCCAACACCCCGAAACGGTGCCAATGTGCCATCTCCGGAGCTAGGGTTTTTCTTAGTGAAGGCCATTCCAATTTCGATGAAGGGGCCATTTCTCATCCAAAGGCTCCCGAGCATGCGTGGCCACCGTCGACACATCCACAATGGAAATACACACCTGTGGCATCCGAAGGAATCCAATTTCGCTTGTTGGTTTGGGTTCCATGGCCCTTAAGCAAATCCTCAAAGTGTCCCTGAATGGCCCCGGGGTGCCTGATGAAAATTCTTGTTGCACCCAAACCGCGACTCTGATCCTGAATCTGTCAACTCTGATGGATCTAGGAAGCCAAGCTTCAGCTAGGGGACCCCCCACACCATGCCTCGAAGTATTGAAAGCGATGCGATTGTGCCATCTTTGGAGCTAGGGGTTCGATTAGTGAGGGCCATGCCAATCTTGCTCAAGGGGGTCATTTGTCATATGAAGGCTATTGGGCATGCGTGGCCATCGTGAACACATCTACAATGGCCACTTTCACTTGTGGGAGCTGACAGAATCCAAGTCCGCTCGTCGGTTTGGGTTTCGTCGACTTGGAGCAAATCCTCAAAGTGTCCCTGAATGGCCCTGGGGTTCCAAATGAAAATGGTCGTTGCACCCAAACCATGAATTCGATTGCAAATTCATTGATTCCGATGGATCCGGGACACCGCATTCTCGCTAGGGTCCCCTCCCACACTATTTCTTGAAGTCTCAAAAATGGTGCTATTGTGCCATCTTAGGAGGCAGGGTTTTGCTCAGTGAGGGCCATGCCATTCTTGCTGAAGGGGATCATTTCTCATCCGAAGGCTCTTGGGCATGCATGGCCATCATGAAAACATCCAAAATGGCCACTTGAACCTATGGTATCCGACATAATTCAAGTCCGCTCGCCGGTTTGGGTTCCGTGGCCCTGGAGCAAATCCTCAAAGTGTCCCTGAGTGACCTCAGGCTGCTCAACAAAAAATACCGTTGCACCCAAACCATGACTCCGATCGTGAATCCGTTGATTCTGATGGATCCGAAACACTGTGTTTCAGTCAGGGACCCCCTACACCATGCCTCAAAATCTTAGAAATGATCCTATTGTGCCATCTTCGGAGCTAGGGTTTTGCTTAGTGAGGGCCATGCCAATCTTGCTCAATGTGGCCATTTCTCATCCAAAGGCTACTGGGTGTGCGTGGCCACCGTGAACATATCCATATGGAATTGGGCACTTGTGGGAGCCGAAAAAATCTAATACCGCTTGCCGGTTTGAGTTCCGTGGCCCCGGAGAAAATCCTCAAAGTGTCCATGAATGGCCCTGGGGTGCCCGACAAAAAAGGACATTGCACTCAAATCGTGACTCCGATCATGAATTCATCGATTTCGATGGATTTGATACGCCACGTTTCATCTAGGGCCCACTCCACACCATGCCTCGAAGTCTCAAAAACTCTTGTCATTCTATGGCTCGTTCCATCTTGCATCCAAAAGGCCTTCAGGGACACATGTTGGATACCTACCGGGGCCATAGAATTCCAACCGTGCAACACAACCGGGTTCTAGGGAGTCTTGCAATTGTGTCTATGAAGGTTCTAGATGGGAATGCTATCCATAAGTCCCCAGTCAATTATTTTGCACAGTTGACCCCCGTGTGCAAAAATTGCACACTCCCTTACTGAAAAAAACCCTAGTTTCCAAAATGGACCTATAAGTGATGACGTGGCATGCATGATGATGTGGCATGTGTGATGAAGCTGCAAAGACACATGATGGTGTTCTAGTGCAATCATTAAGCCAATGTTACAATTTGACATCATTCTTGAAAAGTTTGGCAAGTTTGTAAAACTTTGGAAATTGACTATGGAAAAAGTAGTCAAAACGGTTCTAAGAGAATGCCCTCCATAATTCATGGTTTGAGAAAAATGCATACACCATCATATCAGGATATAGCTTGTTGAAGTGGATATCTAGTCATGGTCTGAGTTCTCCATAAGCATGTCTAAGGAGAAAGTTATAAGTATGCCAAAATAAGGTTTCAGGATAAACTTTGGAGAAGTTCTTGAAAATGGTTGTGTTGGAAAACTAGTCTAGGTGGCCTTGGGAAAATGCCAGCCATAATTCATGGTTTGAGAAAAATGCACACACCATTATATCAGGATATAGCTTATTGAACTGACTATCTAACCATGGTCTCATTTTCCATAAGCATATCTGAGGAGAAAGTTATAAGTCTTCCAAAATAGGGTTTCAGGACAAACCTTGGAGAAGTTCTTGAAAATGGCTAAGTGTTGGAAAACTAGTACAGGTGGCCTTGGGACAATGCCCCATAATTCATTCTCTGAGAAAACTACAAGCACCATCATAGTAGGCTATAGCTTGTTGAAGTGGCTATCTAACCATGGTCTCATTTTCCCATAAGCATGTTTGAGGAGAAAGTTATAAGTCTTCCAAAATAGGGTTTTAGGATAAACCTTGGAGAAATTCTTGGAAATGGATCAGTGTTGGAAAACTGGTCCAGGTGGCCTTGGGAAAATTCCTGTCGTACCTCATGGGAGACTGATAAAAATTATCTGGAACAATAATGCTCTAGCTTGTCAAATAGGCTATCTTTCCATGGTCTTAGTTTTCACAGAAGGTGTTTGATGACAAATTTAACAGCCTACCAAAGTAGGGTTTCATGTTGATTTTACACCAAAGTAGCAAAACTACCTAAGTGGCCTCAGGAAAATGCTCTCCATAGTTTGTGGGTTTAATAAAATTCCCTCACCATATGGTCATCCTAAAGGTTGTTGATTTTTTTATATAACCATGTCCTCATCTTGTCTTTAGAGTGCCCGAGGAAGAAGTTATGGATCTGCCAAAATAGTGTTTCAGGCAAATTAGACCAAGTCTAGGAAACTGCAAAAATTGTCTAACTATCAAATCTGTAGTTTCGAAGACCACTTTCAAATGCCCGCTAGATTTCGTGTGTGTGTCAATAAGTTAATAAATTGGCATGGTCTTGTTCATTGTTGAAGTGGATATCCATCCATTCTTTTATTTTTCCTTATGGTGATAACATGAGCAAGAAATTAATCTTCCAAAAGTGAAGGAAAACGTGTTCTGCATATTAAAGACAAAAAGTGTCAAACTCACATGGCTAAGAGGCCATTTGGAAATTCCCGCAAGGAGGGGTCCTTGTTCTGATAAAATGAATCAGATGGAATAGGCTTGTTCCTTGATGAATTGGCTATCTATCCATAGGCTTAGATTTTCTTCTGAAGTTCATGCATGTGAAAGAAAAGACTGCCAAAATGAGAAAAAGATTGTTTTGGCAATAAAACAAGTTTTTTTCTCATTTTGGAAGGCTTGTTTTCACATGTGTGAACTCCAAAGGAAGATATGAGCTTACGTATAGATAGCCAGTTCATCAAGGAACAAGCCTATGCCATCTGATTCATTTTAGCAGCACAAGGACACCTCCTTGCGGGCATTTCCAAATGGCCTCTTAGCCATGTGACTTTGACACTTAGACAAATTTTTTTCTTTAATATGCAAAACACTTTTCCCTTCAGTTTTGGCAGATTGATTTCCTGCTCATGTGATCACCATAAGGAAAAATACAAGCATGGCTGGATAGCCACTTCAACAATGAACAAGACCATGTCAATTGATGAACTTATTGACACACACACAACATCTGGTGGGCATTTGAAAGTGGTCTTCCAAACTACTGATTTGACAATTGGGAAAAATTATCAAACCCTAGGTTAGTATTATGAGATTTTTCTTTTCAACAATTTTGAAGTGTGAGACACTCAATGGATGGAGGCCAACCAGGTGACTCCATCTTAATCAATTTCACCCCTTGAATCCTATTTCTCTCTCCTCGACGGGCATTTTACTGGAGTAGTGCAAATCAACCTGAGAGGCACTTTTGGAAGATTAATATATTCCTCCTCAGAGACTCTTTATGCAATCTGAGACCATGGTCAGATGCAAAAAACAACATCATAGAGACCCATACTCTCGAGATGATTTAGTACATCAACCAAAAGACATGGTGGGTAGTTTACTAAGGTGATTTCAGGCATTACCAGTGATTTGAAACTCATACAATTTTTGCACTTTCCTAGACTTGGTCGAATCTGCTTGAAACGTTGTTTTGGCAGATCCATAACTTCTTCCTCGGGAACTCCAAAGACAATATGAGGACATGGTTAGATAGAAAGATCAACAACCTATAGTATGACCATATGGTGCGGGAATTTTCTTCAACTCACAAACTATGGAAGGCATTTCCACGAGGCCACTTAGGTAGTTTTGCTACTTTCGTGTAAAATCAACCTGAAACCCTGTTTTGGCAGGCTGTTAACTTTGTCATCGAACACCTTCTCTAAAAAATAAGACCATGGAAAGATAGCATATTTGACTCTCTAGAGCATGATATTTCCAGATAATTTTTATGATTCTCCCATGAGGTATGATGGGGATTTTCCCAAGGCCACCTGGACCGGTTTTCCAACACTTAGCCATTTCCAAGAATTTCTCCAACGTTTATCCTGCAACCCTATTTTGGAAGACTTATAACTTTCTCCTCATACATGCTTATGGAAAAATGATACCATGGTTAGATAGCCACTTCAACATGATATAGCCTGATGTGATGGTGCGTGCATGTTTCTCAAAGCACGAACTATGGAGGACATTTTCCCAAGGCCACCTGGACTAGTTTTCCAACACTTAGCCATTTTCAAGAACTTCTCCAAGGTTTATCCTAAAACCCTATTTTGGAATACTTATACTCTTTCTCCTCAGGCATGCTTATGGGAAAATGAGACCATGAGTAGATAGCCACTTCAACCATCTATAGCCTGATATGATGGTGCGTGTATTTTTATCAAACCATGAATTATCACGGGAATTTTCCCAAGGCCACCTGGACTAGTTTTCCAACACTTAGCCATTTTCAAGAACTTCTACAAAGTTTATCCTCAGACCCTATTTTGGAAGACTTACAAATTTCTCCTCAGACGTGCTTATGGATAACTAAGACCCTGAATAGATAGGCACTTCAACAAGCTATATCCTGATATGATGGTTCATGCAATTTTCTCGAACCATGAATTATGGCAGGCATTCTCTTAGAGCAGTTTTGACTACTTTTTCCATAGTCAATTTCCAAAGTTTCACAAACTTGCCAAAATTTTCCAAAATGATGTTAGATTGCAACACTGACTTAATGATTGCACTAGAACACCATCATGTGTCTTTCCATCTTCATCACACATGCCACATATTCATACATGCCATGTCATCACTTGTAGGTCCATTTTGAAAACTAGGTTTTTTCTCAGTGAGGGAGTGTGCAATTTTTTCACATGGGGTCAACTTTACAAAATCATCGACCAGGGACTTATGGATAGCGTTCCCAGCTAGAACCTTCCTAGACACACTTGTAGGACTCCCTAGAAATCGGGTCTGTTGCACGGTTGGAATTCTATGGCCCTAGTAGGTATCCAACAGGTATCCCTGAAGGCCTTTTGGATGCGAGATGGAATGAGCCATAGAATGACGACCGTTTCTGAGACTTCAAGGAATGGTGTGGTGGGGTCCCTAGCTGAAAAGCAGCACCTTAGATCCATATGAATCGACGAATTCACGGTTTGGGTGCAACGGGCATTTTCGTCAGGCACCCCGGGGCCATTAATGGACACTTTGAGGATTTGCTCCGGGGCCATGGAACCCAAACTAACGAGTGGAATTGGATTCCGTTAGCTTCCACAGGTGTGTGTTTCCACTGTGGACATGTCCACAGTCGCCTCACACGCCTGGGAGCCTTTAGATGAGAAATGTTCCCCTTGAGCAAGATTGGCATGGCCCTCATTGACGAATACCCTAGCTCTGGAGATGGCACAATAGCACCGTTTCCGAGACATCGAGGAACAATGTGGGGGGTCCCCTATATGAAACACGGTGTCCCAGATGTTGATGTATATGTAACATCGGAGTGTATTTCACATATATGTATATTGTATTCCTATAGAGATGTTATTATTCCTCTATACGGAAGTGTTTGTATTCCTATAGAGATGTTATTATTCCTCTATACAGAAGTGTTGTCATTTATATTGTAAGTGTTGCAACTTATACTTGATGGTTTATTAGACCACCCTAATTGGGGTCGTCCCAGTCAGCATTATGTTATGTGGTTAAGTTAAGGCCGACCTAGTAAAGGTTATTAGGCAAGTCAAGTCAAGTATAAATAGAGTGCGGGAGGCACTCTATTTGATCATTCTATTCTCACACACACTCTTTGAAGAGTGGCACACTTGTGGAGGAGGAGAAGCTACTGCTAGGAGATGTTTATCTCTTATGCTTCTTGGGTTGTATCATTGCTCTATCTATCTCTGAGGAAGTTATTGGGGTTTTTCACCTTTATGGTTTTCCCCAAGTAAACTCTGTGTCTCTTGTGTACTTGCATTATTGTGTCCATGATTGATATGCTATAGATATGTTGTACATGTTGTTCTCTCAGTTAAGATCCTAGATCAGATTGAAGTAAATTCTGAAAAAATAACACTAGATCCATCGAAATCGATGAATTCGCGATTGAAGTGACGGTTTGCGTGAAATGGGCATATTCGTCGAGCACCCTGGGGCCATTTAGGGTCACTTTTAGGACTGGATCTAGGGCCACAGAACCCAAACCGGTGAGTGGTATTGGATTTCGTCGGCTCCCACAGGTGCATATTTCCATTGTGGACATTTCCAGGGTGGCCACACACACCTGGGATCCTTCGGATGAGAAAGCCCCCCTTGAGCAAGATTGGCATGGCCCTCACTGAGAAAAACGTTAGCTCTGAAGATGGAATAATAGTACCATTTCTAAGACTTCGAGGCACGGTGTGGGGGGTCCCCTAGTGAAAATCCAACGTTCCAAATCCATTGAAATCGATGGATTCATGATCAGAATCACAGTTTGGCTGGAACGGGAATTTTTGTCAGTCGCATCGGGGCCATTTGGGGACACTTTGAGGATTTGCTCCGGGGCCATGGAACCCAAACCGACAAGCGGACTTGTATTCCATTAGCTCGCACAGTGGCGTATTCCCATTGTGGATGTGTCCACAGTGGCAACACGTGCCTAGGAGCCTTAGGTCTCTTGGGCTAGGCTACGTCTCCTTTGTGTCCCATGTCCTAGTGTTAGGTGACCTAGGTTCTACTTATTCATTAGAGAGGTGTGTTTCCTTAATGGAGGATATTGTTGAGGGTGATTCAAGAGTGTGAGATAATGTGAGTATTACAAGGTCAATTTGATCCCGAGGTGGAAAAAGAAAACCATAAAGTGGAATGCGATTTCATCAGCTCCTACAGGTCCACCAGTGCGAGACACACATGTACACTTGAAAATATTGATTTAGGGGTAGGACACAAGTGAATATGAAGTATCTTTGTTAATGTTTGATGACTTTAAAGTGTGTATGAGTGGAGCTAAGTGAGGGGAGATGGATGTAGTGTGATGGAGGATTGTTTTAGGATGACTTAGCAGGCTCTTAGGGATGTCCTAAGGGTTTTTTTCTCAAAAATTCTATATCGTATATAAAGTTGACTGATCTCATTCAAGAAATCCCTCTTGATCCTCTCTATTGCTAATTGTCTCCATCAATCTCTCCTGCTCTGAATGAGGCAGGAAGTAGCATACCTAAAATAATTAATGGATGGTGGATTTAAAATCTAAATGGGGTGCCTATTTCAAACTATTAAAGTTTCAGCATCATGAGTCATTCTTCAAGTGGTAACTCAACATGTTGAGGTAATTCTTTGCATGTTGAAGCGTGAATGGCATATGTTGTACTACTAACCATGGTTGAGCTATTAAGGCTCCTCTAGATACTAGCCACCTTTAGAGTGAATCACTTTAGCATATGACCACTTGGAACGATAGTAGAACAAGGTGATCACATCATTAGAAATATCTCCTCAGTATGTTGACATGATAAATAAATTAAGGGTGGCACAAGTGGATCATGCCAATAAGACAAGAGATAAAAGTTAGATATGTTAAGATCATAAAGAACTCAAATTGTTCACTTCAATGATTAAGAAATACTTCATTTAATTAAGAGAGAACTCAAATTGTTTACTTCAATGATTTCCACTAGTTAACTAAATTTCTCTCGTGTCCTCATGTCAGGTGACCTAGGTTCTACTTATTCATTAGGGATGTGTGATGCCTTAATGGAGGAAGTTGTTGAGGGTGATTCAAGAGTCTTAGATAATGTGAGTATTACAAGGTCAATTCAAGTTCGAGGTGCAAAAAGAAAATCGAGAAGGGCTGGCAGGGGCAAGGCCAGCATATGCAGGCCACTCCCAGTCATCAAACACATGGTTTTGTGCAGTTGGTCCACCAATGTGAGACACACATGTACATGAATTAGAAGTAGACACACATGTACACCTCGAAACATTGATTTATGTGTAGGATACAAGTGACTATGAAGTATATTTGTTAATGTTTGATGACTTTAAAGTGTGTATGGGTGGAGCTAAGTGAGGGGAGATAGAAGTAGTGTGATGGAGGATGGTTTTAGGATGACTTAGCAGGGTTTTAGTGATGTCCTAAGGGGTTTTTGCAGACCTGATAAAACATAAGAAAATGAGGATTTTGCTCCCCAAGAGGGTTGCTTAATCAAAAAACAAACAGGGCATCCAAATAGGGTTTGATAAAATATTGGAAAAATGCACAACAAGCTTTATTTTTTGTAGTAAATTAAAACATGAAAAATAACACATGTATGTATGCATGTATCAACAAAAAATGCATGTCACAACAAAATAACATAAAAATACACATACCTCGATGTAGAACATAAAATTATTTGATGCAATTATATCTCTTATGTAAAGTTGACTGACCTCATTCAATAAATCCATATGGATCCTCTCTGTTGCTAATTGCCTCCATCAATCTCTCGTGCTCTAAATGAGGTAGGTAGTAGCGTACCTTGGTTGAGCTCTTTCTTGACATTGTCTGTAGATATATGTTTGTTCCAATGATCAAGTTTGTGAAGTGATATACCACTGAACCTGGTCTGTAATCCATGAATACATATCCACTAGTATTTCTTGACTTCCCATCTAGTGTAAGATATCCCCCATTAACCACCATTGAGCCAATAGTAAATTCATTGCCTTCATCGTCGATCAATGATTTGTAGAGGATTTTCTTACCTTGGATGCATCGTGCTAACCAATAATCCATGCCCCATTCAGTGTATTTCAGGGCAACAACTGCATATATGTGTCCTTGTTTTACAAGACTTAGATATGGTTGTAGACTGTCGAAATCAGTTACTGACCCTCCTCTAACTGGGGTGTTTCAACAACTGCACGTTGGTCTACTACAAGTGACACACGATCCCATTCATCAACCCAGTCCATGCATTCGCATTAATCCCATTCTCCACTGCTGCAAGGGATGCAAAAGCAAGCAAGTTTTCGAGTCCATATTTCAAATAAGGGGTTGTTTGAGCTTCGAACTGAATGAAATCCACGTGTTCCTTGTACTTTGCTGTAACTATAGGAACGTGATCGATCTATGTCAACCACTTGCCAAAAATTCCTTACCACACATCCTGTCACTGATGATTTTTGTTGATCTCTTGCTCGGTCTCACATTGTTGCAGAGCACCATTGAACTATGGATTCTGCATCTTGGATATGATGGTTTGTGTTAAACCTCATCTCTTCTCTTCGTAGTGCGGTCTTGATGCATGCACTGGCCCCATCATGCTATCCTTTGCCATTCCTGGTCTCCAAATATTTCCAAATATACGACACATTATAAGTCGTATGCAAAATACTCATCCATTGGAATTCTCAGGCATTTTTGAACTGTCCTGCACAACCATCCGACCATTTCCAATGCTGATCCATCTCTATATCTCTCTCCTTCAACTGATCATAGAAAATTAAAAAACAGTGTTGCACATAATGCATATAATGGGTTCTATCATCACTTCTGTAAAAGTTTGTCTCCTTCAATATTATCCTCATCACATTGCTGCTCTCTGGACCATGCCTATGCATAATATGTACCATGATGTTGACTTGGTGTAAATTGTAGTATTGAATCTAGATTTCATTTTGCAGCTGAAGGGTGTAATTTTCTGCAAAACCCACAATTGACACTATGGTTCCAACATGAAATGTCTCCTTGCATTTTTTGTACTGCTCATCTTGTTATCGCTCTACATGCACATGTTGAACATACTGCTCTGTTTTCTTGTAGAAATCCGTCAAGAAGTCACATACCCGTTCTTGTTTCCATGAAAACAAGTGTAATATTACAATGTGGCCTTTGGAAAAATGTATGTGTCATAAATTGAACGTGTAATATGAAAAATATACAATATTCATTTGTACCCGTGACTTCACTAATGCAATATTTTTACTTTCCTTGGTACTATCTAATTGATAGGTTACATTCTTGAAGCTCTGCATCTCCATGACCATCCTGCCAAATTTGTGATTCTCGCTTTCCTAAATGAAACGGTTCAAAAGATAAAATCCGCTGCACCTAGAACATGTCCCATTTAGACATGATTTTTCATAATATTTTTGTTTTTCGAGCCTTGGAAACATGATTTTGTGGATAAAGTCTCTTGATGCATTCGGTGTTAGTATGGATTCATTACAACCCTACACAATGTTAGTATGCAAATCACAAAATATATGTTTATATATGTCATAATAATATTCATATTCTACGTGGTATCTACAACAACAGGTGTTCCAATCAATGCATATACGAATGTACCATGGTTTTCATTTCTCAAAGGACCTTTGGCCCAGGTTCAATTGTGTGTGCTCATTCCTGAATCTCTCATAGAGATCAGTCTATGTGGTTTCAAGGAAGTGTTTAACATGGGGTTCACATTTAGTAGAACCTTTTCTCAACTTTAACATGTCTCTTTGGTTTGATGAAGGTCTGGTATGATCATGCCAAAAATTTTGTACTAACTCCTTAACAACATCAATTAGCTTCCTATCTCCACGAGGAAACCTACCAAGAAATTCCCAACAACTGTTTCCATCGAGAGTGTTAAAATTTTCTCTTATAACATAGTACTTTTTAATTGTTTTTCTATTTAATTTAAGTATGTGAGAAGTGTGTGATAGCAGGAGATATTTCCTTGTGGAATTTCTTACAACTGATTTTGATAACACAAGGCGAGACGCACAAAGATATTTTTTACAGATGTATTACCAATTGCATTAAATGCAGATTGGATATTTCTAACAATATGATTGCTATCCTCTGAACTTTTAACTATATTTATGCCCAAAATTCTCCTAACAACAGCTAAACAATGTCTCTTTAACAAACATAGCAATAATTGACATTTACATGCATCACCTTTGGATTCAAAATATTCCTTGAAAATTTTGTTTCATTTCTATTCGATAGTACGTTTTGGAAACTTACCTTCAAGGCTCGATAGAGCAATTTCATCCACATAAATACAGCCACGAGTTCTTCTTCTTGCACTGGAAAAATTGAGGTAGGGAAGGTGGACATGAGACATGAATACCAGAGCTTGTTTGTTGTGGTACTTCGTTCACACATTGGGCCATAATGGTTGTGGTCTTCTTGGGGAGACTGCAAATTAATCATTGCTTCTATGTCCATATCTACACATGCAACATTTCCCAATATTCTTGTGTCATGAGGAACTTCAGCATGACTCGTTGATGGATTGTTGGTTGGAGATTGTGTTGATGTTGGAATTTGAGTTGGGTCCATTGGATGAAACCGCTTTACCTATGGTTTTGAACAAGAGCTTTTCATGTCAACTAATGTGTTAGGATCAGTGGTAGGATCAGTGGCAGGATCAGTGTTAGGATTAGTGACAGGATCAGTGACAGGACCATGTCTCACTCTTTCCATTTCCAACCTTGCCTTTTCTCTTACGTCATTGACCTTTTCAATGGGAATATTCCTTCTAGTTTTTTTTTCTCTGTTACATGAGTTTCCCATCTCCAAAAGTCTCTTTAACAAAACTATGAGGTCTACCCTACAAAAGAAACAACAAATAAGATATTAGTTCCATTATACAATGAAGTTGACACATTCTAGCATAACTTGCCACTTTACAAATTAACACAGACAACTACAAACTATGTTGGTTGATTTGTGCTAGACCACGTATCTAAGGCAAGGGGTTAGGGTGTAGTATGCTAAGGATAGGTAAATTAACCTAGGATAGGGTGTAGATGTAAATAATATGGTACCCTAGGGGTTTCATAATTATCAAAGAAACAAACTACCTTCCTTATCATGTATAACAAATTATGTATATTGAAATGATCTAGCGAGTTATGTAATCCATGCAAATTTGAAGTCACGTGAATTTTGGCTTATCAAGTTTTCTAAATCAAGTCTCCCATGCAAAATCAAATAAAACTGTTTTCCGAGTTGAGAACTCAAGCACGTCTAATCCAAGTCAATAACTCAAGTTCCTAGATCGCATTGAGAACTCAAGTGTACAATAAAGCATTCATTTGTTTGCAAGTATTACAGTTATAGGACTATCACTATCTCATTTGTGTTCAAAAAAGTAGTAGAAGTCATAAGAAGAGGACTAAAATATTCTTCCTTTCCAACACCCTAGGATGAGATGACATTACATGTAATAAGTTGCATTACCTATGAGGCCAGACACAACATGGTGCTTCGTTATCACTCTAAATTTATTTCCCATCTAATTCATCAGATAAACATAATTACCCCTTACAAATATGATCAATATCGATGATGGTTGGTCGAGTGTAGAATTGAGAAACTAGTGTCTTTCCTAGCCATGAATTCATAAAACTTTTGATAATAACACCCTACAACAGATATGCCTAAGGATGTCTTGGGAATAGTTTGATAGTTTTTATACATCAATTAAGATAAAGAGAATAATTTTATTAATTACACAACGACGAGGTTTCAAATTCCCCCAAGGAAGGACAGTTCAATGAGGTAGAGGCCAATAGTCAAGCTCAAAGGCACGATATTAAAGAAACATTATGATACACGCAGAATGAAGAGGAGAGCATGGGAAAAATGTCATGAACTATTCAATATGATCCTCTCCCATGATTGCTTCTTAGAATTTTATTCAGATTGAAGAGTCTCAAGAGAGAACCTCATCCATGCCATCCTTGTGTGAAATCAAAATATAAATTCATGGAAATAATTATTGGTTTATATTGCATACTTCATCTTGTCTAGTGAATATGAGTTGTTTTAGATGTGAACTTGGGAATTCTTCTTGTCAAATTCATTGTTTTCTATGCATGGATATTGTTGTAGGCATATGATAAAACACAAAGGCATGGGATAATATCAAATATTGTGAATGAAAACAACTATTTACAATTCACCATACCTATAGCAATGATCTCCACTTGCAATGGAAACTGGTAGCTTGAATGTATCCACTAGATTCCAAGACCACTGAAGATTTTTGTTAGATTCTAAGAGTGATTTTGTGTCCAATAAATCAATGAGTGTCCAAAATATCAATGAGTGTGATCCAATAAGCAACTTGTTAGGAACCCATGTCTTTACTTTGTTAGTATATTGTTGTTGGAAGCATATGATTTGTAAGTCCTCTTGTAGTATTTGTTGATCCATAGTTGTGTTATTGTTGTTGGCGCATATGCTTTGTAAGTCGCACATAGTATTGTTGATCCATAGTTTGTAGTGGCCCATGGTTTTGACCCATAGTATTGGCGCCTAGACTTAGTATATATGTGTGCATTAAGGCCTATGAACGCACTGTGAAGTTATTTGTATTGAGCTTGCTCAAAGGAGGTTGCCCCCTGGAAGTGGCCTGTGATCAATATAAAAGTTATTCTGAGATTTGTTATTTATGTTGTCCCGTGTATTCTCATTAATTATTGTTGCAGGTTCATCACATCTGGTATCAGAGCACTTTCTTGGGCTCGTTGGGTGAAATTTCTCCCAAATTCTTTTTTTGCATCTCTTGCAGGTTCTGATTTGGGAATAATCCCTATCCGCTTAACTATGGGAAGTACTTGTCCATAATCCCTAAAATGCATTGTGAGGAGTACCATAGGAACCCCGAAGTAGCTAGCCCATTGAGAGGACCTGCTAGCAAAAAGGGCAACGACCCCTACCTGATTGACTAGTTCCCACTCGTGAGGTAAACCAAGAGCTGTTGTTTGTGGCAAAGCGGTTATCAATATTACCTGAGCCGTGGAGTGAGGGGTACTACCCCAATATGCAAGCCATTAGGAATCATTGGTGGCCAAGTGAATCCCTTGAACTGTAAGGAAGCCGAGCATACCTGGGGTCCATATCTATTTTCAGCTAATACATCGCAGATTTCCTCTGTCCAGAACTGTTGCCGATCACTTCCGCACCGTTGCAGATCCATCTGTTGCAGATCACTTCTGCGCCATTGTAGATCCGTCTATTGCCGATCACTTCCTTGCCGTTGTAGATCCATCTATTGCAGATCCCTTCCATGTCATTGCCGAACCATTTCTGGAAAAAAAAATCTGTTTTTCCACCATATCTCCCTTGTTTCAACTCTGTTCCCCTTGAAACTTCTCTACCACCCATGCAATCCCATTTTTCATCTTTCATTCCTGAGGACCCTATCCCAAATTTTGCTTCCCAACACCTGAAATCTCACATTTGTCTATTTTTAGGGTTTGCCATAACTTCTTCAATTTTCACCTGATCACCTTCAACTTTTACCACAGAGTTCCTTTCCTAATTCTGCTTCTTTGTCCCTCTCTGCCAAATTTTCTCGTTCTTTCACCTCGCTCCTGAAATCCTCCTTTTCTGCTTCCCTGTCGTCTTGACAGTGTCCAAAACCTAGTCAACCCCAAATTACCCTTCTGATTTTTTCCCAAATCCAGATTTTTCTTTATTGAAACAGTCTCTGTTTTTGTTTTTCTACCCACTCAAAAAAAAAAAAACTCCTGCTTATGGTTGTCACCCACGCTGGAGAAAAAACTATGGAGGAAGCACTTGCTTCCATCCAAGCCAAACTCTAGGATCTGGATAAAAAAATTTCTCGGCCTCCATCTTGAGCAGTCACCCATGAACAACAAATGACAGTTTGAGTATTCATCAGACAATGGATTCTCTTCTTCCAGCAATTTCTATAGTCCGAAGCTTGATTTTCCTCGCTTCAATGGTGCTGATCCAACTGGATGGATCTATCATGCAGAACAATATTTCAGTCTGCATAATACTTTTTATGTCAACAAAGTTCCACTTGCATCCTTTCATTTGGAATAGGAAGCTCTTTAATGGTTCCGTTTGTACATCAAGGCTCATGAAGAGCCAAAATGGCCAGACTTTTTCCAGCTCCTTTTACAACAATTTGGTCCTAGTGCTTTTGATGACTTTACAAGAGCCCTCACTAAACTTTGCCAAATTGACACTATGCGAATGTATCAAACCAAATTTGGGAAACTCTCCAACCACACTGAAGGATTGTCTAATGACTTCTACAAGAGTTGTTTTATCAGCGGTCTAAAGGATGCCATCTGCTCTGAGGTCAAAATGTTTTGTCCCAACACAATGATGGAATCCATGGGGTTGGCTAAGTTGGCAGAAGACAATATTGCAGCCCAATAGCGCTCCAAGCCCACTTTTGTTCCCTTCCGAAATATGGGTTCTCAATGACCACCCATACTGTCAGCTCCTCGACCAACTCCTATCAAGCATTTGTTTGAAACAAAGATGCAGGAACGCAGAGAAAAGGGGCTTTGCTATAATTGTGATGAGAAATTCACTTGGGGACATGGATGTGTTCAGCAAAAGCTCTATCTCTTGGATGTGAATTCTCCGCCCGCCTCTGAAATTCATGACGAAGATCCAGATACAATGGATGCTCAGGATGACATTCAGGAACTGCCTATTGACCCTCCATCTTAGGATGACTAGCCAGAGATATCTTTCCATGCTTTAGCTGGAATCACCACCCCCCAAACAATGTGGGTCAGGGATTACTTTAAGATGCTTCCTCTTACAATACTCATTGATTCTGGTAGCATTCATAATTTCATTGACCCTCGGATCGCCAAACAAGCTGATTGTTTTATCCATCCTTGCTCCAACTTTGAAGTCATGGTTGCCAATGGGGGCACCTTACCTTGCAAAGGGAAGTGTCGTAATGTGCGTATCTATATGGGAGATTATACCCTCCGCTTTGACATGTTTTCCTTGAGCTTAGGCGGATGTGATGTGGTTTTGGGCGCTCAATGGCTACACACACTTGGCCCTATCTTATGGGATTTTGATGAACTTTGAATGAAGTTTTTCACCAATGGAAAAAAACACACATTGATAGGATTACAACTAGGGTCTCTTAGCATCATCAGTTCACATCGCATGGAAAAAATCCTTAAGAGGAATTCACATGGTGTCATCACTCAGATCCATTCTATTCAGATGCAACCATCAACGGTCTCCACTACTCCTTTAGATCTACAACAAATTCTGGATCGATATACAGGTGTCTTTGCTGAACCAGTGGGATTGCCACCTTCAAGGCCAGAAGACCATCGTAATCAGCTCCTTCTTGGCAGCGTTCCTCCCAACATCAGGCCCTATCGCTACCGATTTCACCAAAAAACAGAGATTGAAATGCTCGTTCGAGACTTATTGAAGCAAGGTATTATTCGCCCAAGCACTAGTTCGCTTTCTTCTCTAGTTGTTCTTGTCCGCAAAAAGGATGGGTCATGGCACCTTTGCATTTACTTCTGAGCACTTAATCACCTCACCATCAAGGATAAGTTTCCAATTCCTATTTTTGATGAGATTCTTGATGAGCTTCATGGGGCTCAATTTTTCTCCAAGTTGGATCTTCATTATGGGTATCATCAAATTCAGGTTCATGAGGATGATATCCCTAAAACAACTTTCCGCACACATGATGGCCACTATGAGTGTTTGGTCATGCCCTTTGGCCTCACTAATTCTCCTTCCACATTCCAGGCATTAATGAATAAAATATTTCGGCCCTGCTTGTGGAAATTCATTCTGGTATTCTTGTATGATATCCTCATCTATAGTAAAACATGGGCTGAACATCTCCAGCATCTGGATCTTGTCATGCAACTTTTCTCTGACCATCATCTCCACACCAAATAGTTTAAATGTGTTTTTGGACAGAAGGAAGTTGAGTATCTTGGGCACATTATCTCAGCACAAGGGGTTCGTGTGGATCCTTCCAAAATCCCTGCCATGAACAATTGGATGTATCCTCAAACACTCAAGAGCCTTCGTGGTTTTTTGGGGTTGACTGGCTACTACCGCAAGTTTTTCGAGGATTATGGGAAGATTGAAGCTCCATTAACTGCTATATTGAAAAAGGATTCTTTTACATGGACACATGCTACTCAGTGTGCATTTGACAAACTGAAACAAGCTATGTGTACTACACCTGTTCTAGCTATGCTTGATTTTTCCAAGCCCTTCACTATTGAGAGTGATGCTTGCGGCAATGGACTTGGTGTTGTTCTCCTTCAAGATGAACACCCCATTGCGTTCACTAGCAAAGCCCTTTCAGGTACAAATTTAGCTTCCTCTACATATGATAAGAAAATGATGGTTATTTTGCATGCAGTACAGAAGTGGCGACCATACCTATTAGGGAATCATTTCTGCATCAAGACTGATCACCAAAGTATGAAATATTTCTTGGAATAGCGTATCTCCTCCCGATCACAACAAAAATGGGTTAGAAAAGTCATGGGTTATGACTATGAGATCACTTACAAGAAGGGTAAGGACAATATTGTGGTGGATGCTCTTTCTCTCACATTTGATGCCCAAGGTTCTCTTTCAGCTATTTCTATGCCTATTCCAAATTGGTTGCAATCTGTTCACCAGGGTTATGTCAATGACTCTTGCTTGTCTCAAATAATCCAACGCTTGACCAAAAACCCTTCTATTGTACCAAATGACTCTTGGGATGGTGCTTCCTTGAGATACAAGGGTTTTCTGGTGCTTCCCTAGAGCACAGATATTCAACAAGCTATCTTCTATGAACTCCATGCTTCTCCATCGTCAGGGCACTCTATGTTCCTCAAAACTTATGAATGGGCATGGTATAACTTCTTTTGGAAGGGCATGAAAAGGACAATTCAACAGATGGTAGCTGAATGTGATACCTGTCAGCGCAATAAGGGTGAAACAACACTCCTTCTAGGATTGGTCGAACCCTTGCCCATACCTACACGGATTTGGATAGATATTTCTATGGATTTCATTGAAGGGCTCCATAAATTTGGTGGGAAGACAATGATTCTCATTGTGGTTGATCGCCTCTCCAAATATAGTCATTTTTTTGCTCTCAACCATCCCTATGCAACCTTCTCAGTAGCTCAATTTTTCCTGGACCAGATCTTTCGTCTTCATGGCATCCCTTCTTCCATTGTCTCGGATTGTGATGCTACTTTCACTAGTCATTTTTGGACAAAACTATTTCACCACACTGGCACCAAACTCAAGATGAGTTCAGTGTATCACCCACAAACAGATGGTTAGACTGAAATTATCAATAAATGCTTGGAAACTTATCTTTGTTGTTTCACCTCTGAACAACAACATCAGTGGGCAAAGTGGCTCCCTCTCACTGAATGGTGGTACAATACCTCTTACCACACTGCCTTTAAAATTGCCCCATATGAAGCATTCTATGGTCAGGTAGCTCCAATTCTTCTTCCATACACCCCCAGCAGTTCACCAAATCAGGCAGTTAACACGGTCCTTTGAAACCGCGATCAGATTCTTTGCATTTTGCGGGACAATCTTCACATGGTGAGAAATTGCATGAAGCAACAAGCTAATTAGCACCATTTTGAGTGCACTTTTCAAGCGGGTGATATGGTTTTTCTTTGTCTCCATCCGTACAAGCAATCCTACCTGAAAATCAAAGGGCATCATAATCTCGTTCCAAAGTTCTATGGGCCATATCGAATTCTTCAGAAGATTGGGTCCATTGCTTATAAGTTGGAACTTCCTCCTTCTTCCCACATTCATCCAGTATTTCATGTCTTTTGTCTAAAGAAATTTCTTAGCACCAACATCAGTCGACAAACTATTTTACCTGAACTAGATAGTGAAGGATCCATCCTTTCGGAGTTGGAGGCCATCCTCAATCGGTGCACTCGTCAGCTTCGCTCTCGCTCTATCACAGAGGTATTAATTCAGTGGCATGGCATTCAGCCAGAGGATGCTACATGGGAAGAACGCGTTCAGATTCAGCAACAATTTCCACATCTAAAGCTTTGAGGACAAATATTTTTCAAAGGGGGAGGGAATGTTAGGAACCCATGTCTTTACTTTGTTAGTATATTGTTGTTGGATGCATATGCTTTGTAAGTCGTCCCGTAGTATTTGTTGATCCATAGTTGTGTTATTGTTGTTGGCGCATATGATTTGTAAGTCGCCCGTAGCATTGTTGATCCATATTTTGTAGTGGCCCATGGTTTTGAACCATAGTATTGGCGCTTAGACTTAGTATATAAGTGTGTGTTGAGGCCTATGAAGGCACCGTGAAGTTTTTTGTATTCAGATTGCTCAAAGGAGGTTGCCCCCTCGAAGTGGCCTGTGATCAATATAAAAGTGATTTTGACTTTTGTTATTTCTGTTGTCCCGTGTATTCTCATTAATTATTGTTGCAGGTTAATCACACAACTTGGAAGAGCTTGAAAATCCCTTTTTTTGGTAGCATTCCCGGGCACAGAAAAATCTATTTTTTTTTAACTAGCAGCAAACGTGCACACGTGTGTTTCCATGCATGCACGCGTGTTTGTAGCGCGTACACGCCATCCGCGCATATGCACTAAAATACGTGTACGTTCCCATGGATAAAGTTTACACCATTAATTGACCAATGTTTATGCCATTTAATGGCAAACGTTCAATACTTCAAAAATATTGCATCCTTGACATTTGATGCATTATGATTCATGAGGTTATAATGAACCATGTTTTAGTGTACATGTGTGTATTAGTATTGGTTACTTATACCCTAATAGTCCTAGTTATTATGCATAAATATGTTAGAAATAAAGACCTATATGGTGGCTTAGGATATTCATTAATGATGATCATTGATAATTGATTATAATGTTTATAGACCATAACTATGATATTTATTCATTATGTTTATTATGGTGTTGGTATTACTTAATTATGATGATGTTCCTTCATACTTGAAAATGGTTTGTGATTTGTAATGTGGTACATGAGAATTATACTAGATGATGTTGCATATGTATTATTAAAAAAGGATAATAAATTGCATACATTAGACTATACTTCAAAAGTGGATAAATGAATGGCTAAAGAGAGGGGGGTTAAGGCTTCTAGGGATTTAAGGGTTTAGGACTTAAGGTGTAAGGTCTTAGGTATTTGGACTTTAAGGATTGTGGGTTAGGTTGTTTAGGAGTTAGGGTTGTGGGATTACAGGTTGAATGGTTCAATGGTTTAGGGGTTAAGGGATGTAGTGATTTAGGGAGAGTGAGAGGTAGAGAGAGATAGAGAAATGGGATATGGGATATGGGAGAGATAGAGAGAAAGAGATCATGGGGTTAAGGGGGGAGCAGTAGCATCCCACATCATACCTGCAAGGGTTTCACCCGGTGAAACGCCACACGGGATTTGAAATGTAAACATGCTTAGAGGGTGAAAGAATAGGATTGAGACCTAAATGAACATTTCATAACTCAGGAGCTACGATATGGGGATGAAATGATTTGGGCCCTTGACCCTAAATCATTGGGATATGAGTGTTTTTCACACCAAATATGCCCCAGAGGCCCTCAAACATGGCCAAGTAAGTAAATAATACAAAAAAAACCCTCTCGTAAGTTCAACTTTCAAAAACAATTGTAAGGGGCCGCTGTATTTTCCCTGGGGGGTGTTGTGGTCATAACAGTGGGATACATGAACCATGAGTAGGTTTTGTAAACTGAAACAAGGGTTTTAATCCCTAAATTACCCTCTCAACCTCAAGTGCCATGAACAAAACCTAAAAGACACAATGTGAGCCATCTATAAGGTGTCTTTGGAATCAAAGTTGAATGCGAGTGTCATTACAATGTATTGGGAATCATATACGAGTAATAAACAACAACTTTGGTTAATAATATTTTATTCTTGGGCATATGGACACCTAGTTGTCCAATATATATTATCCATAACATGCTTTATGCTTTATGTACTATGGATGGTTATTGGGTCCTTAACCCTAGTCTTGGTAGAAAAATAATAGCCTCAAGCCCTTGGCAATGGTTTATGGAGGGAAATAACAATCTTAGATCTGAAACATATTTTGTCAATATCAAATGCAATGAATGCATCTTCTGACTACCATGCAAGACCATGGATATGTTTAAAGGCCTTGAACAATGTCAAAGAATGAAAACAGGTTCCTTTAGATCTTATTGAAGCATAATGAGCTCAATTGAATTCCACTTGAGCCTTAATTGAAACTTCTTGACCTCAAGTGTCATCAATAACACATAGAATCCATGACACTACCCCTCTACAAGGAGTCTTTTGCATATGAATTGAATATGGCTTCCATTATGATGTCTTGGGCATCAAGGATTTATCTTGTCTCCTTAACCATGGCTAGTGGAGGGAAACGAGAGCCTCCAACACTAACTCTTGCTTCTTAGGACCAAACACCATGAAAGAGTCCCTGCACCACCACATATGAAATCTATAGGGTATTAGTCAACTTCAGGTGTGTTATGTGTACCTTGAATAGGTTAGTTGTGAACCAGAAATGGGTGTCAAGGTCTGACCAATGTATAGGGACAACAAGAAGATCCTAATGCCTTAAATGAAGATTCTCAAGCTCAAGCACCATGAACAACACCTACAATGCAAGAAGATTCTTAGGATATGATGTTCATTGCTTCTTTAAACCACCACAGATAACTCTTGTGGGGTATCTGTAGCAAATGCAGAGGGATACATATAGCATGATTAGCCTACATTGCATGCCTTAAACAATATTATGTCTTTGCCCCATGTTGGGAATGTTTTTCGAGGCCATGGATAGCATTGTTGAGTATGTTAGTGGGATACATTCAACATGAGTAGGCTTCATGAATTGGGAATGGGTCTATAATCCTAAACATGCATAGGTGGAACAAACGGCTTCAACCATAAAGTAACCTTTTCAAGCTCAATTGACATGGTTTTGGGAGGAAAACACTTCATCCCTGGGGCTTAAAGATTGTCCCTTAGGTTCAATAGCCATCAACAACGTGTCCAAACAATAGCATAGATCCTCTCTAAGGGGTATTTACAATCAAAGTTTGATATGAATGCCAATAGAAGGATTTTCTTAAAAAGGATGAGTCGTGGGCCCTTGACCATGGTCAAGGAAGGAAATTTTAAGTGCCTTGAGATATTGTTGAAACTTATTGGACTTCGTTTCTTTAAGTCCATGGACCAACACAAGATTATTTTGTAAGGGTTCTTTGTAGGCATCCAAGTGGGATGTAAGGACCATGCGTAAGTATTGTGCACTAGAAATGGGTGTTGACACCTAAAAATGGTGAAGGGTGAAACATGGTGTTTAAACATTAATTGAACATTTTTTAGTTTATGAAGCATAAAAACCACCTAGAAACCACATGAGCCCTCATTAGGGAGTATTTGGCATGGGATTTAGGTATCACTTCCCTTAAGATGGTTTGTGCACCGTGGATGGTTCTTCATTCCTTGACCATGGTTGTGGTAATGAAACAATAACATCTATTCCTTTAGCATGGTTGGGGGAGGCAAACAACAACCTTGGGCCCTAAGCATATATTCTAAAGTTTAAGAACCATGAGCACATCCTTAGACGGCCACATGGAACCATGCATAGATCAAATAGTATTCCCCTTGTACGAGTTCTTTATAGGCCTTTAAATGGGATATGGGTGACATGAGTGGGGATTTGTGCACTACAGATAGAGTAGGTTTACCAAATAATTATAGAGTGAGATGGGTGAAGAGGGTTAGAGTGAGAGGGGGAGGAATTTTAAGGAGAGAGAGTGAGAGAGAGAGAGAGAGGAGGGTTAAGGAGAGATATGAGTGAGATAGGGTTACATATTCTCTAGGTGTGTGTGTGTGTGTGTGAGAGAGAGAGAGAGAGAGAGAGAGAGAGAGAGAGAGAGAGAGAAGGGGGGAAACATAGAAAATAAGCTACTGCAAAGATGGACAAGAAAACTACCATTGAACCAACTTAAAATTCAACCTATATAAGCATAGAGATGCATAATAAATACAAACATTGTGCAACTAACAGGAATAAGGAAATGTATGAATTTTTTTCATTACTCATGCCACTCCAAATTACATTATTAGGGCCATGCACTACTACATCAAGCCCAACCTATACATTGGCTTCTTCCTCCTATCCCTCCTCACATACAACTTTAACATATTTCAAATGGTTGGAGGAATTCCAACAGATAGTAAGACCGTTCAACTTCCATAGTTATAGGTTTACATTCTTACCAAGGAACCGTTTCATCTTCTATTTGAGCAGTTAACCACTTAGTAGATACTTAGGAGTTGTATCATTATTAACCCTTCCTGGGGTAGGTGAAGCATCCAAACAACTAATATGTTACACCAATCAATGCCCACATTCGGATCATTGTTCACCCTTCATATAATAGGTGTACCATCCCACCTGCTAATCCAATGGGTGGCATCGAGGGCATCCCAATAAAACGAAGCCTCTTCCTTCTTCGCAACAATGTACTAAGCCTGACCTTGGTCCCATCGATTCCTTTGCCTCCAGGAAAGTTGCGCGACCAGGTCCTCAATGACCCCATCTTTATCCTTCAACTTATGTTGATCTTCTTTTTGGTGCTTCTTCGCAACTAGCATTAGGGTTTCTTCCTTTTCCCTCTTCAGGGCCTTTGCTGCATGATATCAACATACGTCTAGATAGAGGAATTGGGGGTCTTGTCACCTATGGCGAAGGAATCATTATGTTAGTGAAATTATGTCTATTTAGCCTCATTTTCTTATATTTGTCTTCTTTATCGATAATCCCCTAAGTTTTCTCGAAGGCCAATTCATCTCCCTCCTCCCTATGCTTCTCAGTAAATCCTTGAGCATTGGTTTAGGGGCAGTATAAAAGGCCAATTTGCAGGAAACCTCCCCTACAAAATCTTTCCCTTATAGTGAGAGATAGAGGGAGGAATATTAATGAGAGAGAAAGAGAGAGATATTGGGACATAGGGGGAAGAAGAGGGGGAGGAGGGTTAAGTAGAGAGAGAGAGAGATAATTGTTATAGAAAGAGAGTTAGAAGATGAGGGTTAGGCGGAGAGGGGAGAATGGTTAAGGAGATAGTGAGAGAGGGGGGAGGGGGAGGGAGAGAGAGAAGGAGAAGAATTTTAGGTAGAGGGGATGGAGAGGGAGAAGAAGAGGAAGCTCACATACGTAGGGAGATAAAGGAGGATTGAAGGGGGGAGAGAGAGAAAGAGAGAGAGATAGAGGGGTTGAAATGGGGTGGAGGGGAGGAGGGTTAGGGAGGGACAGGAATAGACAGAGGAGAGGAGGAGGATTAGAGTTAGTGGGAGGGGTGGCAAGGGGGGTTTGAGATAGATGAAGATGAAAAAAAACTACATTTCAGATTGGTAAAAAATGTGCGCACACGTTACTATCACATACACACTAAATAGCGTGTATGCACTAAATAACGTGTATGCACTGTCTAGTGCGTACGCGATCTTGGTGTGTACACGTGTATTTAAAATAACATGTATGCACCATTTAAATTTCTTAATTTTGGCGGGCAATTCCTTTCCCACCAACATGGTGGATGAGTTGGCCGCCTTAGTTTTAGGTTTGGGTTTCCAAACCAAGTGGCTTGGACTGTGTTATAACAAAATACATCTTATTCTATAACTTCTTATATTTCGAGCATGATTCTGCGTATGCTACACTTTTCGACTGCTAATGAAATTTCACACACTTGTAGAACTATGTGTGCTGATTCCAAATCTGTAATTTTTTATTTAATTTTAATTGCACTAATGTCAACCTTACACAAAAAGTAGGTTATTTTTTTCGGCTATTACTTTTGATTGGATCACCTATTTTGAAAACGGAAAAGAAGCCATAAAAGTACACACAAATACCTACATCCTGAAAAAAAAAACAAAGTCCATTGATTATGTTAAGACCATGATGTTCGGGCCCAACTCTCGACCTAGTCATTTTAGGGCTTAGCTAACTTACTTAATTTAAAAAAAATAAAATAAACATAAATAAATATGGAAAAATAGCACTACACTAGAATGGCCTATTATCTACGACTCTATATAATTTTTTTCTCAAAATTGCACCATTTTTTGGGAGTTATACTTAATTTCCACAAATAATAGTTATATATTATGGAAGGTAATCCGATTGTCCATGTTTCATCTTCTTATGCCATATTCCAAAAAGTTGTGTAGGTAGCTCTAATATTGCTTTTTGACGTTCATATTTCTGTTTTCCAGAAGTCCATTGCGACTAACGTGTCATGAGTGGCTAGCATTAGCTTGCACCAACCCTCATGCTCATCAATGTTTTCAATTTTAAGGAGTCTGAAAAACTTGAACAATAACTCCATACAGCCACTCATGGATTTTAATATCGAGCCCGAGTTGGTATGCGCTCGCTGGTGTCTTCATTTTTAAGGAGTCTGAAAAACTTAAACAATAACTCCATCTACATCAAGCCCGATTTAATAAATGATCATTGGTTTTTTCATGTTCCGAGAGTATGAAAACCCTAAAGAAGACTCCAAAAGGTCCTTTTTCGTAAAGTTAGTCTCCTCACCCAAAAAAGTCTAAAACAATGTGAGAGAGAACTCTTCTAGCCAAGTATGACTAGAGTATACCATTTTCGCAATTAATCCACAAAGGTCCGGAAAAGGGGTAAACTTATACCTAAGTGGATGACTGTTCAAGTCCTTTAACAAGTCTGAACAAGACAAGTGTGCTCGGAAATCTTGTTATATTTAAAGAGTCTAACAAGAGCATGAAAGAACTCTATATGGTACAAGGAACTTAATATTAGGTAAAACAATATACAATGTATAAGTTCCTTGCTATGTCAAATGAAGGGAAGGCTGTAGATAGCATGAAGACCACTAGATTAGTATAAAATGACATAAACATGATCAAAAGAGATGTCAAAATGCATAAATTACAAGATGTATTGAAACTAAACTAGCATGTCATAAAGTAAATCAAAGCTTTATACGATCATCATTGTGAAAGTAGTGATAAATGCCTTTTAGAACTTCACCTAATCAAGAAAACTTTGAAAAAGTGATTAGTATTAAATAATTTTAAAAAATAATTTTGGAACTATATGAAAATTGGTAAAAGTGGGTAAAAAATTCACGTAATTTTTATAAATAGTGCCAAAATTTCCACATAACTCACAAACTCATTTTGTTGGAGAAAAAGAGAAAAAGAACCCCCTTACTTCAACCTCTTATAGTGTTGACTCAAACCCATTCAACAGGGGTTCCCATCACTGTCGACACCAACCCACCGCCATCCCCCTAAGCACTGGCCCATACAAGTTTTACCTTGTCCAACAACACCTGTGGAGCAGATGAGGTCTCACCCGAGTTGTTCAAGGGAGAGTCGACGAAACCATGTTTCCTCCAGATGTAGGAGGATATTGTGCACCAAACATTCAACTTATTGCAACATTCCAAAATTATATCTAAACATTTAACTAGGCATTTATCATACTAGTGACATTATTAAATAGGGACAAATCATAATTGCAATAGTAACGCATTATATGCAACAAATAGACATCTCATCATTCACATTATTCATGCATTACCATAGATGAACCAGACAACACAGAGATTCTGCTCAAAAGATCCACATCATATTAATTCCGCAAAACCTAGATACACCAAATATTCAGTCTTCAGCACCGGATCCAAATCTCTCAGATGACAACATTCTTCAAAACGAGATATCTCAATTGCTCTGAAAGATAAGACTAGGCTACTTAACACTTAGAAACCTATCTCTATTTATAATCTTGCACCTTTACAATGCTTGTCCTTCTAACTACTTCCTAACCGACACTTCAAAACAAATGACCCAACATCTATCTATCATGGTCCAAATGACCCAAAATCCCGCATACCACGGTTCAATTGACCAAAAATTACATAAAATATCCTCATTTGCGCTTGACTTTCCACCTTCTGCAGTATGGCAGCACGCGCGGTGCTGCGATGGTGACCCATCCAACCACCTGCCAATAGGCCCCCAACATAATCTTGTGTCTCTCCCTCGAGCCACGTCAATAGGACATGGTGTACTCAGTTGTCTTGAATCTAAAATATTCGTACTGCTGGCGGACGTAACTGACCTGTTGCATGACTATTGTTGTGACCTCCTAGATCTCAGTTAACTCCTGTGCTAACTGGTGGTCTACCAGGTGTGCATCAACCTTCCTCTTCCCTTCCTATACTGCCTACAGAGCAGAGTCAGCTGCAACATTGAACTGTGCTCTGAGGTCCAAAAATTCATCCAACTGTGCAGCATGCTTCTTCTGACGTTCTTCCGCTTCAGAAACGCGCTACTGCAACTCCTTAAGCTCTGCTACTTTGGATACCTGCGCTATCGGTGGGAGTGCGTGCATGGATTTCTTCAGCGTTGTCAGTTGTTCTTCTGCCTTGGGTCATTGCATGGTGAGCTGCTATAGTTGTTCATCCTGAACGATACTACCGCAAAACAATGTGGTCTCAGTAGTGATCTTTGTAGCTTCGCATTCCATCTCACCCAATTGAATAGCTAACTCTTCGATGACTCTCTTCCTTGCTATGGCAACCTCCTTCGGTGTGGCCGACTGGAGGGCATCAGCCAAGGTATCATTTTATGCCTGCAACCCGGCAATGACAGTCCCCAAATTTTTCGCTTGGTTGACCGACATCAATTCTGCTATCGGCTCCAACACATAGTGACATGCCTCAACAACAGCCTCCTCCAGCTGCATCTTACTGTTCTATAGGGTGGATTTTTCCATTGTCAACCAATCCTATTCCTTCTTCAACATCGTTATTTCCCCATTTTTCTCGACCAGAAGCTACTCCATTATATCCTTGAGTTTGTCGGCCACTTCCCATGTCGGGGTGGCCTTCCCTTTGTGTTCCTCCACCTCCTTCCGCAACAACGCTTTGCCCTCCTACAAGGCCAATAGCTGACTCCAGACGTCCATCTCTCTATCCTCCAATTCTTGACCAGCGATTTCCTGTAGCTACACCAACATCCATGACGACAACACATTGTTGTTAATAGATAACACCTCCAATTGCTACAGCAAATACTTTAGAGCCTCATCATCAGTCGCAGCCGCAATCAAAATCTTGGGAATTTGGACAATCCGGACCCGCGGCTCAGTGATTATTGTGCCAACTTCCTGCATAGTTTCTTCCTCTAGTGCTTTCTTCTCGACAAGGTCACATAAGGAATCCAAATGGGCAGTGACAGCATGGAAACCTTCTTCCTCTTTTGTTTTCATTGCTCTCGCCGACGCATTGGTTGCATTGTTGATAGCGAGGATAAGTCGATCGAGTTGCGCCTCTGATGACAAGGGGATCCCACTAATGCTGGCATATTCATGGTGTTCCTTTACTCTTCCTTCTTCAAGCTATCGCTTATCATCATTCGTAGGGGTCTGTGATGATTCCTCATCCGATACATGATGCGTTTCGTCCATGACTGGCACATCGGATGGTAGCCCCGTAGACTCCTCCCCCTAAATAACTGGTTCACGCCATTCGACCAGCTAGTCATCAATGATCGGATCCAAGTCTTCATCTGTTAAGTTATAGGGGATATACAACCACTACCTATTTGTATCACGGCGCGCTTACACATATATGATGTGTGGTCCGATCACAAACTGGGTGATCCCCTTCTACTTCTCAACGATGGCCTGAGTCAACCACGAAATCCGCTCAGCAGCTACCTGTAGCGCTTCCCAATAAAACCATAACAGCATGGCACAATCCTTGAGGTGCTCTAGTTTCTGTACCCACCATAGTTTTTGGTAGTGCGCTTCCTTGCATTCTTGCACCGCATCCACCTCCATTCCTTGATATTCATCAAGTTCCATCGATGTTACCGACACGACTAATATCAATAGCTAGCTATATGTAAATGATTGTTGTCCCTCTTTGGCCGCTAGCACGTCCTCCATCAACTGGTTAAGTAGAAACAGGGACTACTTTATCTACATGCCTTTCAGATAGAGCTCCGTGTAGGCGACAACCCCTAAGTTTCTGTCATGTCCCAAATTTGGTATTGGGTCACAATGGCCTAATCACATTGGCTCTATTCATTAGAGTTTGTCAAATTGATGCTAAAGGTCAAATAATTGCCAAGGAGGAAAATTACTAGTTTCCTAGGTTTGGGGTGGAAGCTTTGGGATTTGGAATAATGGGGATAATAAATGATGTTTGAACATTAGAATGGCATAAATATTTAATAAAGGATCTAAATAAATATATACAAGTGAAAATCAAAGTGGCATTTCATCATGAAGACACATGGAGGAAGTGGGACCCACATATGGCTAGATTTCCCCACTACATTTGGCATCATTCTCTCACCAATTCGAATTCAAGGTGAATGGTAACATACTTGGGGGAGTCCAAAAGGTATTATTCATTGCATGACTCATCCAAGGTCAAAATATAGAGGAAGAGTAACTCCCATGGAAGAGGAAGACGCAATTTGGAGCTAGTGAGACACTTGGGCTAGATTCCCTAGCTCTATGACAACAATAATGAAGATGCTATGACACCTATGACACAAATCAGACCTGAAGGCTGACATATGACATATATGACATGTCAGGGCTAAAAATAGACTCCAAGAGGGCGCTCAAGGGTGTTAGGGCAGCTAAGATGCTTCCACATGTGATTTGGTGGAAGTGGGAGACTAGGAATTGTTGTACAAGTGGCGTTCTTTGGAATCTCTTCCCAACATGAGTTGGCATGAGTCTCTTGGAAGGAATTCGACCCATGGAGGACATTATAAGTTTATAAATGTCAATAACAAAGCATGAAACCAGCTTTTGGTCATTGGTAGAATTTGCAATTGCATGTGTGAAGAGGGAGAGCTAGTGGATGACTAGTTTCTTGCGTTAGCCAATTTCGAGGGTGAAAGATTCCCATCCAAGTTGGTAATTGGAAAGGCCATTCACACCTTTCATTTGGAGCTTTAATGGAGTCTTTATTTGCAGGTGTAATCTACAGGGCAGCTCATGGTTTCTTCTATTGCAGCTCACTCCTTCAACCATTTCCAGTTTTGATGGCATATTCTTGATCCTTGAGGGAGGGCGTTTTTGGTGAGCTATTGTACTATTTGGGGAAGATTTTAATGCCCCATTTCTTTTGTAATATGAATTAAATACTCTTTTCTTCATCTCCAAAAAGTTTCAGGTCGAAATTCCAATTAGAAATGTATAAATCTCATTTTTAATGGAAGAACAATGCCATTTCCCCACTACCTTGTTGTGAACCAATGTATTGATGATGATTTCGAATGAATGGATGATTATCTGATATATTTGTGATCAATATACTGCCATGGATTTCTTCTACAAGTTTCATGTACTGTACTTGAGCATATGAATCATTTTTACTCAGTTTAGTTCTATTGGGAGGTGAGAGAGTGCCATTTCCCCAAGGGTTGAATTGGGGATTTTTGCAGTTGAATGGGAGAGGGTGAGAATAGTTGTAATAATACATTAATGGTGAATATGAGACTTTAATAAAATAATTAACACATTACATACCTCTGTTCATAAATTTGAGTGGGTCTGGAGGCATTTGGGAAGCCATTTTCAGTACTTACCCCAGGGGGATTTGAACCCCAAATCACTAGTAAAATTGCATAATTGGTCCAGAATATTAAGAGAGTTTGCAGAGGTCTTTTGGTGGACATATGTCATCCATAAACATCATATTCAAGTTCTAATATCATTCATACACCTTCCTTGAATATTTGAAGGCATTTGGAGTCAATTTGAGACCTAGAGGCCAATACTAGTCAAAGGAAAATCACTAGTAAAGTTACCTACATTGATCAGAATTGAAAGAGGATTTGCAGAAGTATTTTAAAGGTCCAAAGGAATCCCTGAAACACATATTTATGTTCTAATATCATTCATATACATTCTCAGAAGATTTGGGATCATTTGGGGCAAATTTGGGACCTAGAGATCCAAACTAGTCAAAGGTCGAACTAGGGAAAAAAAGTGGAAAATTGCAATTTTAATAAAATTCTTAATAAGGGACATTACAGTGGTATCAGAGCATGGTCTTGGCACCTGATGTGGTAGAACATTAATGAAGACCAGGAGTCAAAGAAATAAGCCACCACCCTTAGAAACTGAAATTGGATGTACTTTGGTGAAAGGGAAGAAGTAGGAGAAGAAGTGCATTCATTGGTCACCATGAGTAAGGATGAGAAAGGAACATTAAAGGAGAATGAGGAGTTTAGGAAATTACTTGAACCATCCTTTGAAGACAAGTGGAGACAATACTTTCAAGAGTTCAGATACTACATGTTGATATGCAGGTTCTTGAAGATACTACACTAAAACAAGAAGAAGGACAAGCACTTGTCCTTGTTCAAAGGGATTATGAGTTGCCTCATGGAGAGAGTTGCAAAGCCTTGGAAGAGGTACATGATCTCACAATAGTTGGACCAGCCAATTATGGAGAAGATGAATTAAATATTTCAATGGGTAAGAGTTGTAAAGAATTAAAGTTGGTTCATAATTCCTCACCCCACACTTCTTTTCCAGCCACATCACTTTGGGATGAAAATTGGGTGAGAGGTTTTTTCCTAGTGGTGCCACATGAGGGGTATGAAACTCCTACCGCTCCTTTTGATGATGACATGAATAGAGCACCTCATTATTTAGAATTGCAGCAGCATATTGCTTTACCTTATGATGATACATATCCTCATGGATGTATGGATGAGACTTCTTTGAGTCCTTTGAATTCTCCTTGTTTTTCCTGCTCATTATTTGGTTCAGATTTTAGTGGAGATTCTTCATTCACTTCTTGGATGAAAGAATGCATGGCTGAATATTTTGATGCATATCACATTCTCTTGGAGTAGCACTATTGGACATGGGATCCTCACCTATGTCATTGGACCAGATTTGATGGGTCACTTGAAGATTGTATGCACTTGGAAAATGGTGGTCTACATGCTTGGAGGTATAAGCACTTTCATGACTCTTTGATGAAGCATCTCCTTTATGTACATTTTCATTATGTTGTTATGTACTTTGATGATATATATTTTTTACTCATGATGTTTAGAAGAATGCAGACAAGAAAATGGGATCCAGGAATCCTCTTATCTGATGGTATGGGTTGGAGAGCAATTTTAATTGTTGGGGTGCAACACAAGCAATGGGACCCTGGAATAATTTTTATCTCATTGGTTTCATATTTTTTGGGGAAGAAAGCAGTATGGGAGATGGATTCCCCACTTAATAAAGTGATTTTAATCAGATTAGTGCAGCAGCAAGCATGGTGGTTCCTCTCTAAAATCTTCATGGAAACTCAAAGACTCAAGGTTGGGCACTTCAATGGCAACTTCAAAGAATTATACAGAAAGCAGGTTCTTCAACACCCACATTTAAAATTGCTTGAGGACAATCAATATTGGGAAGGGAGGATTTTTCATGTCCCAAATTTGGTATTGGGTCACAATGGCCTAATCACATTGGCTCTATTCATTAGAGTTTGTCAAATTGATGCTAAAGGTCAAATAATTGCCAAGGAGGAAAATTACTAGTTTCCTAGGTTTGGGGTGGAAGCTTTGGGATTTGGAATAATGGGGATAATAAATGATGTTTGAACATTAGAATGGCATAAATATTTAATAAAGGATCTAAATAAATATATACAAGTGAAAATCAAAGTGGCATTTCATCATGAAGACACATGGAGGAAGTGGGACCCACATATGGCTAGATTTCCCCACTACATTTGGCATCATTCTCTCACCAATTCGAATTCAAGGTGAATGGTGACATACTTGGGGGAGTCCAAAAGGTATTATTCATTTCATGACTCATCCAAGGTCTAAATATAGAGGAAGAGTAACTCCCATGGAAGAGGAAGAGGCACTTTGGAGCTAGTGAGACACTTGGGCTAGATTCCCTAGCTCTATGACAACAATAATGAAGATGCTATGACACCTATGGCACAAATCAGACCTGAAGGATGACATATGACATATATGACATGTCAGGGCTAAAAATAGACTCCAAGAGGGCGCTCAAGGGTGTTAGGGCAGCTAAGATGCTTCCACATGTGATTTGGTGGAAGTGGGAGACTAGGAATTGTTGTACAAGTGGCGTTCTTTGGAATCTCTTCCCAACATGAGTTGGCATGAGTCTCTTGGAAGGAATTCGACCCATGGAGGAAATTATAAGTTTATAAATGTCAATAACAAAGAATGAAACCAGCTTTTGATCATTGGTAGAATTTGCAATTGCATGTGTGAAGAGGGAGAGCTAGTGGATGACTAGTTTCTTGCCTTAGCCAATTTCGAGGGTGAAAGATTCCCATCCAAGTTGGTAATTGGAAAGTCCATTCAGACCTTTCATTTGGAGCTTTAATGGAGTCTTTATTTGCAGGTGTAAGCTACAGGGCAGCTCATGGTTTCTTCTATTGCAGCTCACTCCTTCAACCATTTCCAGTTTTGATGGCCTATTCTTGATCCTTGAGGGAGGGCGTTTTTGGTGAGCTATTGTACTCTTTGGGGAAGATTTTAATGCCCCATTTCTTTTGTAATATGAATTAAATACTCTGTTATTAATCTCCAAAAATTTTCAGGTCGAAATTCCAAGTAGAAATGTATAAATCTCATTTTTAATGGAAGAACAATGCCATTTCCCCACTACCTTGTTGTGAACCAATGTATTGATGATGATTTCGAATGAATGGATGATTCTCTGATATATTTGTGATCAATATACTGCCATGGATGTCTTCTACAAGTTTCATGTACTGTACTTGAGCATTTGAAGCATTTTTACTCAGTTTAGTTCTATTGGGAGGTGAAATAGTGCCATTTCCCCAAGGGTCGAATTGGGTATTTTTGCAGTTGAATGGGAGAGGGTGAGAACAGTTGTAATAATCCATTAATGGTGCATATGAGACTTTAATAAAATAATTAACACATTACATACCTCTTTTCATAAATTTGAGTGGGTTTGGAGGCATTTGGGAAGCCATTTTTAGTACTTACCCCAGGGGGATTTGAACCCCAAATCACTAGTAAAATTGCATAATTGGTCCAGAATATTAAGAGAGTTTGCAGAGGTCTTTTGGTGGACATATGTCATCCATAAACATCATATTCAAGTTCTAATATCATTCATACACCTTCCTTGAATATTTGAAGGCATTTGGAGTCAATTTGAGACCTAGAGGCCAATATTGGTCAAAGGAAAATCACTAGTAAAGTTACCTACATTGATCAGAATTGAAAGATGATTTGAAGAAGTATTTTAAAGGTCCAAAGGCATCCCTGAAACACATATTTATGTTCTAATATCATTCATATACCTTCTCAGAAGATTTGGGATCATTTGGGGCAATTTTGGGACCTAGAGATCCAAACTAGTCAAAGGTCGAACTAGGGAAAAAAGTGGAAAATTGCAATTTTAATAAAATTCTTAATAAGGGACATTACAGTTTCTTTGATTGGGTTGAGTGTTCTGCACGACTTTGGTAGCCAAAATTCGCGCCCCAATCTTGATTGCGGGCTCGTTGATAGTGTCCAAGCGATAACCCCGCCCGTCTTTCTGCATTTTCTACTGCTTCTGCAAGCTTTTTGTCATTGTTCTTCCCCTGAAAGTATTGCGATGGGTCGACCCAATCCTTTGGAAAGCCCGTGATTTCAGAAATCAGGTCCACTATCACAGTGACTTTCCTGTCCAACCATAACACACCGCCATGAAAACACGCCAGCAACTATTTGACGCAAGCATTGGCTTCAGTCAACCGCCCGAAATGTGGCATGTAGATCAAGCCCAACAACCTAGACTTCTATAAATCGCAAGCCCAATCATGTGGAATGCGTGGTGCGAGACCGTTCTCCCATGGTGCTTGTGACTGAAAGGGCTTTGTCATAACGTCTTCAAGCGCCAACAAGTTGTGATCATCATACCACAGCTGCATCAATGCTGGTCCACTGTCTATGGTATAACTCATACCAGGTGGGATTGTCTGCATTCTTATTGGATACCACTAGTTCTTAGTGAACTTCCTTTGCTGGACATGAGCTCGACACAGAGGTCGGTAGCCTGGGATATTCACGACAAAAATGCCTGCACAGACTACAGATTCCACAACCCCCGAGATCGATGGGATTTCTGTTGGTACGCCCTTCGACACTTTAGTAGTAGAACGGTTTTGTCGCATCTCTGGCCAATGGGAGATAAGCTGTATCCCCCCCATCTTCTGGCGCACAACAGAGGACGATACCACCGGCATATTACCAACTTCGTCAACAAGATTGACCTCCTCATCAATATAAATAGGGATGAGGGGTGAATCGGCTTCACTTGAAATCTCAACTATATCCAGCTCACTCGGCATGCCGCGCTCAATTCCCACAAGGACAACAAATGTCTCAATCTTGCTCAACCCAAAACTTGCTCAACACACTTCAACTGCACTCTGCAACACACCCCAACCTTGCACAATTCAACAATTGGCAACTCAACTCCCTTCGTCACGAATAGGTGCCTTCCTACCAACCTAGGCCTGTTCTTATAGCACCAAACCGAATCCATCATAATCATGACTAAATCTTGGATTAACTCAGACCAAATCATGTCTTAATGACCCAAATCTGTCATCAATCCAGTCATCCGATCGGCTGGATTGGGCATTAATGCTCATCATTCAAACAAGCACCATTAATTAACTATTTTGAACTTTCGGCATTTATGGCTAATTTGACTCGGTCGCGACCTTGCCTTTGTCATAGACCAACTCCCAAACTGCGATAACAACATTGCTGCTTGTGCATTCTCTTCCAACTGGTGCGCCATCCTACCACCTATGCTCTCCTCGTCATTTTTTTTTTTACATTTACATCCGATGTGACTCAGGTATCGTGTTGCACCGAGCCTGACCTATAGGACTTCAACCAACTTCCATTTATCAACTTTGGGAGCATCGCTCCATCTAACTATTGTAACTGCACTGCGCCACCTGAAGTTATGCTACTGATGCGATATGGACCAAGCCAATGCATCTCCAACTTTTCAGGATGTTTCATAAACTTACTGTCGTACAAGAGCACCAAGTCACCTTGTTGAAATTGTTTATTTTTTATGTGGTGATCATGCCAAGCCTTCTATCTATCCTTCTCAACACTCTGATGGAATCCTAAGATGAAGCAATCTTCTTCTAGTTGCATGAGCTACAACAGACTCTCTCCTAGTGTTGCATGATCGGCCACACCTGTCGCTTCCTCTATGCGTAGACTCAGAACAATGTACTCCATGGGAATAATTGCTTCTTTCCCATAGACCAACTTAAAGGGTGTTTATCCTGTGAACCTTTTACATGTGGTGTGATATGCCCACAAAACTGCTAGGATTTTCAGATCCCAGTCATTGCAGTTCGCATTGCACACCTTTGTCAGTGCATGCTCTAAGACCTTGTTGAATGCTTCCACTGTCCCATTTGCTTGTAGATGATGTGGCGTGCTCTTCTTATGTTGTATCTGCAATTTCGTTGTTAATGCGGTGACAGTGCGGTTGATGAAATGACTACCCTTATCGCTCATCAATATCTTGGGGCAGCCAAACCAAGTGAAAATGTTATCAAATAGGAATTGTGCAGTTGTTTCCACGGAGCAATCCACAACTGGTGCAGCCTCCTCCCAGCATGTCAAATAATCTGTTGTCATAATGATGTATCTTGCACCAGTGCACTTCCTAGGTGGGTTGATAGGGCCCATGAAATTTATTTCCCATTTATCAAATGGAAGCATTGTAACTTGAGGTTGTAATGGCATCTCATCCGTCTGAGAGGGATTCCTAGTTCTCTGACAGACATTGCAGCTCTGTGCATAATTTGATGCATCATTATGAATTGTCGGCCACCAAAGCCCTGCACGGAGCACCTTCCTAGCAGTCACACGACCACCATAGTTCCCACCAACTACTCCTGCATGTGCTTCGAACAAGATGTGCCCTTGCTTATGAAGAAGAACATAACACCACAAGATCTCATCTGGTCCCAATTTGTACAACTCGCTTGCAGTCAGTTGTAAATCAACAGCCTTGACCAGTAATTGCTTCTTCTGACAGGTCGTAAACCCTTCTGGAGCATCTCCTATTGCCAGAAACTGGATGATATCTGTGAAATAATTGTCAGCGACTTCAACCTTAAATAGTTGTGCATCGGGAAACCCATCTTCAATGTGGTTGGTTCTTTTCCTATCTCAATCCACGGCAGGTGATTGGGGCCTGCATTCAGACATCGTGGCTTCACAATTACTTCAAAATCAAGCTCCTAAAAAAGAAGTAGCCAGCAACATATCTTCCCCCCCAACATGGGCTTATTGACCAGGTATTTTAAGGCAGAATGGTCTGTGAACATCTTAAAATGTCCGCCCAATAAGTAGTGCCAAAACTTCTTCAATGCGTAGACCATCGCCAGACCTTCCCTTTCAGTGGTGGTATAATTCCTCTCTGCCGACGACAACTTCCGACTTCCGAAAGCAATGGGATGATCCATATCTCCTTCCCCAGGTTGCGCGAGTACTACTCCGAGGGCGATTGATGATGCATCAACATGGACATGGAATTCTTACTCCATTCCGGAAATACCAGGATCGACGCTGAGGCCATCTTAGCCTTCAATGTCTCAAAACTATCTTTATATTCAGGGCTCCATTGAAATACCACATATTTCTTCAGTAACTTCTCCATAGGGGCCGTGATTGCTGCATATCCTCTGATGAATTTGTGATAATACCTAGTGTGTCCCAACGTCGCTCGCAACTAATTGACATTGGTTAGTTGTGTTAGGCTCAAAATGAGCACAAATTTTGCTTGGTCGACTAACAATCCATGCTTGCAAACAATGTGACCCAATAATATTTCGAATCGTGAACAGAAGATGCACTTCTTCAAGTTTAGCGAGAACTGATGCTGTCGACAGCATTCCAACATCAGGCGCAGATTAGCCAGATGGTCATGGATTAAGCCATAGATGGTCCAGTCATCCATGTACACTTGCAATAACTTTTGGATGAAATCCTGAAAAGCAACGAAGACTCCCCGAGAGAATATCGCAGGTGCATTCTTCAATCCAAATGGAATAACCATGTATTGGAAGCAACCCCACTCGGTCACAAAAGTTGTCTTGTGGTGGTCTTCCTTCGCGATTTGGATTTGATGATAGCTAGAGAACCCATCCGTGAAAGAATACATCTCTTGGCCACCCACGCCTTCTAATACCTCGTTAGTGAATGAGGTTGAGAATGGATCGTGCAGACATGCATCATTTAGTTTGCTTAAATTGACACAAATGAGTACTTCCCTTGTCTTCTTATCCTGCACCACCATCGGACTAATCCATTCTGATTCCTCAACCGATTCAATATTGCCAGCATCCAACATGCAGTCAAGTTCTACTTTTACTTGCTCCTTATTGCACGGATTCAGTCAATATGGGCATTGTCTAACTGGTTTGGAATCTGGTTTCAACGGTATCTTCATTTCCCCTAAGTCACCCAAGATCCTCTTTGTCTCAAAAAACTTTGTGGGGAACAAGTCTTGAAATTCATGCAACAATTCTGTGATCTTCCCCATCATCTCGTCATCCCAATAGTGTTAAATTTTCAAAATTTACTTCAATCTGATCTAGGATCTTAACTGAGAGAACAACATGTACAAAAAATCTACAACATATCAATCATGGACACAATAATGCAAGCACACAAGAGACACAGAGTTTACTTGGGGAAAACCATAAAGGTGAAAAACCCCAATAAATTCCTCAGAGATAGATAGAGCAATGATACAACCAAAGTACAAGAGATAGTTTTCTCCTAGTAGCAGCTTCTCCTCCTTCTCAAGCATGCCACTCTCCAAAGAGTGTGTGAGAGAATAGAATGTGTAAAATGAGAGAGACACACTCTCTATTTATACACTAACTTGACCTGACCTTTACTCAACTAGGTCGACCTCAACTTAACCACTTAACATAATGCTGACTGGGCCGACCCCCACTAGGGTGGTCTAATAACCCTTTGACTGACATGGTCGACCCCCAATAGGGTGGTCTAATAACCCTTTGACCCACATGACTTATACAGGGCCGACCCCAACAAGGTGGTCTAATAACCCATCAAGTATAAGTTACGACACTTACAATATAAATGACGACACTTCCGTATAGAGGAATAATAACATCTCTATAGGCATACAACCACTTCCGTATAGAAGAATAATAACATTTCTATAAGAATACAATATACATATATGTGAAATACATTCCGAAGTTACATATACATCAACACTCCCTTTTAACTAGGAAGGTATTTCTCGACATAGGTCTTCTAGCACGAGTAATCTTCATCGTCACTGCTGTTGCTATCTCAATCAACCTCTGAATCTACTCATCATAGGAAGTTCTACAGAGCCAGTCCTTTTTCATACTCGATCTAGGCCCACCACCTACAAGTCTTCATCATCTATGCGAACGGTCTAAAATAGGTGGCCTCTCAGGACTAATTTTATGTGCGGATGCAATACTGGAAAGAGTATCCCAGGAACATTTATGCGCCTAAGCACGACCGACAAGATCTCCTTGGACTGATTACATGCATCTCCTCCACAATACCTTTAAAGAGCATCCCAAGAACATTTATGTGCCACTGCACGACCAGCAAGATCTATAAAGAGAATCCCAGGACTTATTACGAGCACACAGCTCAACCTCTCGGATCTCCAGGACTGATTACATGTGGATAGAAAAAACATTTAAAGAGCATCCCAGGAACATTTATGTGCTGCAACATGACCGACAAGATCTCTAAAGAGCATCCCATGACTAATTACGAGCACACAGCTCAACCTCTCAGATCTCCAGAACTGATTACATGTCTCCGTAGTAATACCTCATCCTAGGAATGATTACGAGCACACAGCTCAACCTATCGGATATCTAAAGACTGATTACATACTACATAGCAATACCGGAAATAGTACCCCAAGAACATTTATGTGTCGCAGCACGACCGGTAAGATCTCCCAGGACTGATTAAATGCTATTTGCATAACCTGCCACATATCATCTCTGACCTCCAAGTATTAACCTGATACTCATGATCCAATGGATCATCATCGCATGAGGCATCATCTTGATCATCATCACTGCAACATCCTGCTACATGTCATCTGGAGCAACATCCTGAAGCTCGTCATCCAAGATCATCCTGATCATACAATGCATCTACCTGATGCATACCAAGTATCTACCTGATACATATCATCATAAATGATTCACTTGATCATACAGTGTATCCACCTAATACCAATACAAATACATGATACATATCACCATACATAATCCACCTAATCATACAATGTATCCACTTGATACATATATAGATACATGGTCCAAGCATCCAACATGATGCATATACAAAAATACATACAAGTGATCCAGCTGATCATATCCAGCATCCAATATGATGCGTACATACATATACATATAAATGATCCAATTGATCATATCCAGCATCCAACATGATGCATATACAGAGCAGTAACTGGAGCATCATCCTGATGCTCATCATCCAGCGCTTATATCCACACCCATGTGAAGGATCCTCCTCCCAACATGCTTGGAATGGCTTTTGCAAATGTGTCCATCACTTCTTCCTCGAAGTATCATTGAGCTGAAGAACACCAAGCCTATCCCTGAAGTACTCGAACTTCACCCTGGCTAGTGGCTTCATCAGCACATATGCAATCTGCTCGTCCGTCGCAATGTATAGGAGCTTCACAGCTCCTCTCTACACCATATCCCTGATATAGTGATATTTGATCTCTATGTGTTTCAACCTGTCATGAAACACTGGGTTCTCGGACAGCTTCACACAACTCTGGTTATCACAAAAGATACTAGTAGCATCCAACGGGAGATCAAATAACTCAGATAGCAGCTTCCGTAGCCATACTGCCTCACAACTAGCTGAACAGGCTGCAACATACTCTGCCTCAGCTGTACTCAGTGCTACGCAAGACTGCTTCCTGCTGAACAAAGAGATCACACCTGATCCCATACTGAAGCAACATCCATATGTGCTGTTCCTATCTGCAGAACTGCCAACCCAATCTGAATCAACATAACCCTGTAGGTTAAACTTTTGATTCGCTTCATAATTGAGCCCATATTCAACTGTACCCTTTAGGTACCTCAGGATATGATTTACAGCAACCAGGTGAACATCTCTTGGATCCGTTAGGAACTGGCTCAATGTGTTCACCGCAAAGTAAATATTTGGTCTCGTGTTCGTCAAGTACATCAAGGACAAAATCATTTGACGATACATCGTGACATCGACCAGATCAGATGAAGCATCACACATGAACTTCAGGTTTGATGCCATAGGTGTGGCCATAGCCTTGCAGTCCATCATCGCGAACCTCTTCAGAATCTCTTCTACATACTTCCTTTTGTCCGAGGAAGATTCCATCTGTACTCTGCCACACCTCCATACCAAGAAAATAGTGCATCATCCCCAAGTCCTTCATCTCAAACTCGGCTACAAGCTTCCACTGCATGTCGGCAATCAATCTCTCATCTCTTGTTACAAACAGGTCATCCACATACAATAAGAGTATCCATGGATTGCCTACCTCAACCTTGTAGTAAAGGTTGGAACCCTCTTTACTCTTGGTAAAGACCAAACTGGATAGAAAGCTACATATCCTACCATACCAAGTTCTACACATATATGATTTCCTATCATGTGTCTCAAAACCAAGTGGCTGCTCCACATACACTTCTTCTTCAACTACACCATTCAAGAAAGCTGTGTTGAAATCCATCTGGTGTATCTTCTATTTCATCACTTTTATATTTCTCTATGATGCCATCTACAACATGCTTGATCTTTATAGATCCATATGGAAGTCATAAGAAAATTCCCTTCAGGTCTTGGGACTACATCCCAGACATAATTCTTCATGATCAACGGATCATGACATTCTTCCCATATCCTGGGAACTTCAATATCTTCAATAGATAATTTTGTTGCTGAACAAATGTTGTAGTTCTTCTTTTGTAGGTGATGGCATACGATCTTTCCTACACAACAAGTTAAATTGCATGATTAGAAAACATCTCCTAGTTTTCAGAACAAATTCTTACACATAAAGAAATATGTCATACAGTCATGCAATTATTTTATCCAATGCTTCAATAAAACATTTATCCATATCCCGTAACTTTCTAGATGCCTTCCAATCTCTACCAGAACATTCTTAAGAGTGTGCACAACTTCCAACATGTCAGCAAAGAGGTTTCATTCTAGATAAGTAGCAATGGAATGTTGTACAGTTCCATGGGCCACTTACCCATGCATATTAGTAGTATACTGTTCATCAATGCAACTATTCTAATATGCATAATACACAACGTAATTCTAGGAACATCAGTAGATACATTATTGAACAGTATTATTTAAACAATAAAACATGCAAGTAATGAAAAGTCAAATACTTATCTTTGTTTGTTTGTTGGGTTGACTCCCTCTCAGTCTTTGCTTCTTTTCTACAACTCCATTCTTATGTGGATTGTGAGAAGTGGTCAACTCCCTCTGAATATCTCCATCCTTGCAGAATCTACTGAAGTGTGCTCCTTTGCTTTCTTGCAGGAACAACTGAAGTGTGCTCCCTCTTGATCTTTGCTTCCTAGATTACCTGTCCTTGAACTTACTTCCATCCTTAATCACTATGCATGCTTATTAGTATCATCATTGTGTTATCCTTTAGGTCTCATACATAATCACACATTTATTAGTATAATCTTAATACTATCAAAACACAATAATCTTAAACATGTATATTCATGATCATTCATAGATAATAAACATTAGTATTCAAGGTTTCAAGGAAGTCTTCTTTTACTCGTACATATTCTTATTTGATCATAGGACTCTTCTAGTTAGTTGAATCATTAATCAAGATAAGAGATATAATATGCATAAAACCCGTGATTATTCAAACCTATACCTTCATGATCTTCTGGTTAATCATATCATCAATTATGGTAAGAAACATAATATGCATACAACCATGATTATTCAAACCTATGACTTCATGAATAATCATTATCAACAACACAACTGTATAAGATCCTAACACAAGGTAGGATTCTAGCTTGATATAGGAAAAACATACTTGGATTAGCATGCAATCTAGTTATGTCTAACATACTCGCATAGTGTCTTCTGGTTCTCTTCAGTGACTTGTGCTAGTAACCTGCATGACTCATAAGTTAACCATTGTAGAACCAAGTTATACATACCTCGAAAGTAGATCTTCTATGTGATCCATGACAATGGATGAATCTTTGTCTTCATGTCACCATGAGCATATGTTCTTGAAGTAGAACATGATTTGACTTTCTTGGTGTACCTTTTGTGTTAGAAAACAACATAAACCTCATACAACATCACAATGCATTAGTGCAATCATAAGTGTCAAAACCTTAATCAATGAATATCTTCTATTAAGTTGATACGACAAGTCTAGTAATTAATCAAGATTGTACTGTAATGATATGAAGACAAACATATGATAAACTTAACCATGAAACATACCTGAAAGCCATACCTGTCAAGATTACTTGTAATCTTCTTATGGAAGGCCTTAGCCTCATCTCCCTCTGAGATAGAAACTTCTTCACCTATGCAGGTGACCAATCCATCTTCTTCTAGGATTAACCCAATCCACTTGATTTGCAAGAACTAGACCTCGAGTTGGATTAGGGTTTGTCAAAGAAACCCCAAAAATTCAAACTTTGAATTCCAAACTTACGAAAGGATAGAAATATGCGCCTTGATGAGCTGATCAAGTTGGTATATTCAGAATTTGAAAACTGCAAAGTTTCACCCCTCGAAATTGCTTTTTAGATTTCCGGATTCACTAGGGAGGACCCTGAATTAGGGTTTGAGTTTCCCGGAGCTTCACCCAACCAAAATATTTGATTCAAAACTCTAATCTTTGATTTTTTTGAGGAGCTTCCGCTGTGATCACAGATTTCCAAAATTCCAATTTTTGAAGAAGCCCTAATTTTCCATCTTTCCGATCAAAGTCCCGAACTGGGGTTTGATCAAGCCCGGCCTTCTGCCAAACCAAAAAAATATGATCTTGGTCTCTAAATTTCAATTTTTATGGGTATCATCTAGCCGTGGTCTCCGATTACAAAAATTCCAACTTTCTCCGAAGCCCTAAATTCCGGAAGCCATGAATAAAGTTACTAAAAAATAATTCTGTTTTGATAGAAATACGTACCTGATTGTTTCCAGTGTAACTCTGAACTTTTTGATCCATAGGGTCTACAAAATGTTCTTGAGATAGACCAACCTGTTATCTTTCCATCCCGATAGGTCTGACCTCAATTGGAGTCTCTGAGAGAGAGTTATTCCAAGTGTCGCAACGTGACCTGTTTATGGGATAATACAAGAGAGTGAACTTGTACTGCCTGCCACGTGTCACTGGTTGAACTTCAGCCACTAAAAACGTTTTCTGAGATGGTGCAGTCTGTTTACTACTTGCCACATTTTACGCAATTTCATTTGGAGCTTCCTAGCCCACATTATGACCTTTTTACCAAGGTCACCTGATTTTGGCTCAGATCTAGAAGAGGCAGAAACCCTATATTGTACAAATCATAAATCACAAAGTACAACGAATTAGAAGTTGTCCTTTCGACAAAAGGTACATGGGGATCTGATATTCGACCTATAAAAGTTTCAGATCCGAACACTTCTCCAAAACGGATTTATAGCTAATGTGCTACGATGACTGGTTTTTACAATATCAAGCCCTAGCTTCGTAAGCGCAACAAGTGTCATACATGCCATATCATGCCTTCTTTCAGGGTAGCTCTGATACCATGTTAAATTTTCAGAATTTACTTCAATTTTATCTATGATCTTAATTGAGAGAACAATATGTACAACAAATCTACAACATATCAATCATGGACACAATAATGCAAGCACACAAGAGACACGGAGTTTACTTGGGGAAAACCATAAAGGTGAAAAACCCCAATAACTTCCTCAGAGATAGATAGAGCAATGATACAACCAGAATACAAGATATAGTCTTCTCCTAGTAGCAGAGCCTCCTCCTCCACAAGTGCACCACTCTCCAAAGTGTGAGTGATAGAATAGAATGTGTAAAATGAGAGAGACACACTCTATATTTATACACTAACTTGACTTGACCTTTACTCAACTAGGTCGGCCTCAACTTAACCACATAAAATAATGTTGATTGGGCCGACCCCCACTAGGGTGTTCTAATAACCCTTTGACCCCCATGGACGACCCCCAATAAGGTGGTCTAATAACCCTTTGACCCACATGACTTATATAGGGCCGACCCCAACAAGGTGGTCTAATAACCCATCAAGTATAAGTTACGACACTTACAATATAAATGACGACACTTCTGTATAGAGGAATAATAACATCTCTATAGGAATACAACCACTTCTGTATAGAGGAATAATAACATTTATATACGAATACAATATACATATATGTGAAATACATTCCGAAGTTACATATACATCAACAAATAGTCTCCCACATTTGCAAATTTTGGTCTATCCTCTCTCCCAATGTTGACCTTATGCCCGAAATAGGACTTACTCCAATAGGTAGGGGGTATACAATTAGGAAGGGAAAGGGATTAAGTAAGGAAACCACATTTATTATAAACCAATTCCCACGGGAAAATTTTCTCTTGGGCATTGAGTTTAGGTAGATGGTTTTTAATCACCGGCCATATCTTTTAACTCTAAATATTTATCTTGGGACACTGGCCACATCTACATGAAATGATGGTATACTTCCTAAAGCTCATCCAAAAACGCATTTTTTTTTACACAAGGTTTCAAGTTTAGCTACTACCTCATGCAACTTAACTTTAAGTTGTTGCTTTCCACTGTAGATCGAATTTGTCCCACTCTAGCTTCATCAAATGATGACCAATCTCCTCTCCATCTAATAAAAATATGCATAGGAAATCATAGAAAAAACTCAGTAATTTACTTCCAAGGAAGAGGCGCGTAAATATGGCTGGCTGATCGGATCACTTGGTGCATCCAGTGCAACTACATCGTGACTTCCTTCGGATTTTGGGATATTGACATTCCATGGATCATCACCATCTTCCAGCCCACCAGCGATATTGTAACATTCCATCATGGACTGTATCTTGTAATGTGTATGCAGATCCACTGGATATGCCACCAGAACAACCTTCAGCACCACGTCGCGGATGAGCTGCAGAGCATTACGGACATCTGGGTTGGCATCCACAAAGCTGAAAGTATGAGTAAAACATACTATCAATTCCAACCAAGTGGAAATTTCCCCTCACAATTCGACTGCAATATACCAGGATCGTGGCATCTCATCCAGATTATGGATAAACGCATGGACCCACTCAACCTTTGGTCGCAATGCCCACAACAGTTGACATTCCTTCAAGTGATTTCCAGGGTCATTTCGTCCATCATATTTTCCTGTATGGTAAACTTCGATATCGCCAAATCGAACCGTCCTCAATCTGTGGCACTACACCCACCCTACAATGGAATTCTTATGTGCCACTCACCAACATGCTAGAGCAGCCTTTAGTGCTTCATCCAATGCCAGCAATCACTGGGGTTTTGAAACCTTTTCTTCAAATGCCACCAGAAAATCAGACAATCCAGGAATCCCTTCATATATTGGCAGTGCAACAGCCTCGGTCGCAACATGACATAATGATCATGTGACTAACCCACACTTCTAGAATGATACTTCATGCAAGCGATTCTACCAATTTTCTAACATGACATCAAGGTCAGAGGACGCAAAGATAAAGCTATGCCACTCAAGCTCACTGTTTGAAATTGAATGAACATAATCTTCGAAAATATTGTATGCCTGGTCCCATCCGTGAAGATCGTGGTCCTTTATTGTTTCAATATGCTTGCGGCCCTCAGCCAAATCCAACGCAGTGATAACTCGGAGGTTGCGGTTTTTGAAAGTCATCATCCGCAAATTAGAGTCGATGACTATTGCACTGTCGTTAGCCCACCCAATCCTGAGCAACATGGAATAGGAGCTTCCCCTTCAACTACCTCAATCACATCGAAATTTGCATGTGTCTACATGCGTTCAATGTCCACCACCAAGCGTGGAACTCTCCAGATCTGGGTCACCATGGCCTGATTAGCTAGATAGAGTTGTACGGGAGACTAGCTCAATGTAGGACTCCCCATTTTCTTCCAGGCCTACTTGGTTAAGATGTTGACATCCGAACCAAGATCTAGAATAACTGAATCAACCTCATAATCTCCAATTTGAATTTTCATATGCATTTCCTTACCTGTCTTCCTCCTTTGTAAGGAATTCGTTGCCGCAGAATCTTGTTGGCCCCTGGCTGGTTGCTGCAATAGTCCTTCAATCTCGGTGAGACAATCAGGATATTTTGCTAGCGCTAAACAACTTTCAAAAAATTACTACAAGGTCCCAGACTGTCGCGATGGACTTGCCTCTGAAGTGGCACTGAAAACCGAAGGCATGTCACAAATAATGGCCTTACCACGGTATTTTTCCATCATATGCCGTGCTTGAAAGAATGCATCACGTTCCGAATCAATGTCAAATGACACCTTCTTTAGCACAGCTAACCTGATAATGGGGTGTGTACCATCTGCTCCAGTTGTCATACCACCACGAGTAATAACTACAACAACAACATCTTGTGTCCTTGGTTCGGTAGAAATGGTCGCAATCATCGCACCTTGATTCTAATTCATTGGTGGATTCCCTGGCTAATTTACATTCTGGTTCTAATTCGGCCATAGGTTCTGGTTCTACGCCGGTTGTTGTACTTTATTCTACACTAGTTGCTGTACTTGATATTGGTTCTACAATTGTGGAACATTCCCTGCCTGCCATCGCACAATCAACTATGAACAGTTTTCTACAGTGTGATCATGAACAAAGAAAAACGTACAATGTGTCTGCAGCTGTGGATAATCTCACTGGTAGTGCCCCAGCATGCTGCAATTGTAACACTAGATAGGGCCTCGACCATCTCATCCTCCTCCGTGACCAAATAATACACCGCTTCCTCCCCAGAATTACCGACGGAATCCCCCCTGATGTTGGTACTGCAGTTGGTTGAACGGTTGCTGCATGGGTTTCAGTTGCAATCCTTGCCCTTACGACATGTACTGTGGCTTCCGTGGAGCCATCTGCATTGGAGCATATTGTGACATGAACTACTATTATTGGTGTGGTACAAACTGTACCTACGGCTGAGGTAGCTGCTGGGATACTTGCTGTTACGGTTGCGATTTTTGTACGACACGCTGGTCATCCTTCACATAGAATGCATCATAAGTCTGCTCCTGGAGTAACCCATATGCCCGATAGTCCTTGTCATCCTGTCCCATAGACTTGCAAAATGCACAATACAGATTCACGGGCTTTGTAACCATGTTTTGCATGTATGGACACTCCTCATGGCGGTGCCCATATACCTAGAAGACATGACACCATGGCATGTCGCCGCCATTCAATGGATTTGGTGCTCCTGAAAGCAGATAATTGTGAAAATCTGGGAAACTATCCTTAGTATGCCCCTTGCTACGACAACGTGTACACCATACTTCTTCTTGTTATTCCTTGCCCTTCTTAAGATCTTGGCACTGTATCATGAAGTTGTCCAACTGGGTTTGAATGTACGACATACCAGCTGCATTCTCTCCAATCGGCGAAGCTTCCAACCGCATTGCAATTTCCAAAGCTTCACTCGGTGTTGTAATGTTTTGTTGCATCAGTGGTAGACAAAAGTGCGGGAGCAATGCTGCGATGAACCATTCTTTGTGTTGGATGACACTCATTTCAAAGTTGACCCTTTCCATCATAGTTTTGAATCGTTGGTCAAAGTCCCACACCATTTCATTGGGATACTACTTAATTTATTTTAGTTCTGTAATATACTATGCTTCAGACTTGGGCTTTTGGAACTCCACGAGCAATCCTACATGAATTTCATCCAACGTCTTTTCCGGGGTGCCTATAGGAACCTGCATAAATTTCATGAACCAGTCTAATGCGTGACCCTAAAGAGCTGTCGCAAATTGTCCTTTCTTGGCATTATCATCATTAATTTTCTTTACTTTCCATACTTCTTCACATAGGAACCAGTGTTGTTCAGGGTTATCCGTTCCATTCCCATGGAACAATGGTAAGTTTGTATCCTCGCCCGCCCTCCTAGGCTTCCTTCCTCCAGTCGTTGAACTATTAGCAATCAAGTTTTGTTTACATGGTGGTGTCGAAGTTGTGTTTCTTACTGGATGACAGATAGTGAGGGGAGGTGTGGGAACGTGGCTACTGGGGTTTGGTCCTGCCTCTATCATGGGCGTAGCCTGGTTTTCCTTGTCTGAGTTGTGAGTTCGCTTTGTCCCATGTGGTCTTCCTTCATGGTCTTGCGTTTCAATCAGAGCAGGACCTTCTCCTGTCCTCTACCTCTTTTCCTGTCGAAACCTTGCTCCTCCCCTTGTAATACCACTCTCTTCCTCAGCTTCACTCACAGTCTTGTCATGACCTACACCCATCTACCCATTACCATTCCATGTACCGGCCCCGATGCCATCGCGATATCCACGGTCTCTTCCCACCAGGGTTTTTACTGATCAAGATGCATCTTCAATATGCCTTTATCCTCCTGTCACTTCACACATGGTCCCAACAACGAAACCATTTGTTGAATCAAACCCAGTCAACAGGGGTTTCCATCACTATCGAAACCAACCCACCGCAATCCCACTGAGCACCGACCCAGATAGGTTTTACCCTGTCCAGAAACATCTACGGAGAAGATGAGGTCTCAACCGAGATGTTCAAGGGAGAGTCAACAAAACCATGTTTCTGCCGGATGTAGGAGGATATTGTGCATCAAACATTCAACTTATTGCAATTTCCAGAATTAGATCTAAACATTTAACTAGGCAGTGATCATACTAGCGACATCATTAAATACAGACAAATCATAATTGCAACAATAATGCATTAATCGCAGTAAATAGACATCGCATCTTTCACATTATTCATGCATTACCATAGATGAACCAGACAACGCAAAGATTTTGCTTGAAAGATCCACATCATATTAATTCTGCAAAACCCAGATACAACAATTATTTAGTCTTCAGCACTGGATCCAGATCTCTTAGATGACAACATTCTTCAAAATGAGATATCTCAATTGCTCCAAAAGATAAGACTAGGTTACTTAAAACTTACAAACCTATCTCTACTTATAGGCTTCCGCCTTTATAGTGCTTGTCCAGTTTCTAACTACTCTCTAACCGACACTTCAAAACAAATGACCCAACATCTATCTATCATGGTCCAAATGACTGAAAAACCTACATACCGTGGTTCAACTGACCAAAAATTACATAAACTATCATTATTCGCGCTTGTGTTCCACCTTCCTCGATATTGTAGCACCCGCGGTGCTGCGATGGTGACCCATCCAACTGCCTACCAACATATAGCACTCAAACCGGGTCACCAAATCAACTTTCGATAGTTGCAAGTAATTAATCTATGCCTTGCTCATCAATTAAATCCATTCAAATAAAATTTTAATGGTGTTTTTTTATTTTTATAAGGATTTAAAATCTAGGGCTTCGCACCCACGAGTATAGCTATGCTCAACTTGTGGTTATGTGGAATGTGCATGGGTTGAGCATAAGAAGACCCATGGGTACCCACATCTATAGCAGAGGTGAAGTTGTGGGTCCCACTTGTTAATTTTTCAGAATTTACTTCAATCTGATATAGGATCTTAACTGAGAGAACAACATGTGCACCATATCTACAACATATCAATCATGGATACAATAATGCAAGCACACAATAGACACAGAGTTTACTTGGGGAAAACCATAAAGGTGAAAAACCCCAATAACTTCCTCAGATATAGATAGAGCAATGATACAACCCAAGCATAAGAGATAGACATCTCCTAGCAGCAAATTCTCCTCCTCCACAAGTGTGCCACTCTCCCGAGAGTGTGTGTGAGAATAGAAATGATAAAATAGAGTGCCTCCCGCACTCTATTTATACTTGACTTGACTTTCCTAATAACCTTTAATAGGTCGGCCTTAACTTAACCACATAACATAATGCTGACTGGGCCAACACCCAATAGGGTGGTCACTGCTGCTGCTATCTATATCAATCTCTGAATCTATTCTTCATAGGAAGTTCTACAGAACCAGTCCTTTTTCATACTGGATGTAGGCCCACTACCTATAGGTCTTCATCATCACTTGACATACTGTGGAATCCTTAGGACTTATTATGTGTGTCTACAAAACCTCGCAAGAGAATTCCAGGCCTTTTACGAGCACACAGCTCAACCTATTGAATCTCCCAGGATCATTTACATGCCACTGAAAAAACTGTCCACGACCACAGAGTATCAACATGATACTCACCATACAACAAATTGATGTGCATCATCACATGATCATCCTGATCATCATCATCTCTATGAGCAAGCCATCAAGTATGTACACCTCAGGACTGATTACACTGCCTCTGCAAAACCTGCAAGATCTCTCAGGACTGATTACACTACCTCCTCAAAACCTGTAAGAGCATCTCAGGATTGATCATATGCCTCTGCAAAACCTGTGTACCATACTGTCACATCAATGTCTTCAGATCATCACATAGTCCATGGAGCACAACCCAGATGCACACACACAACACTTACACTCACCATGGGAGGCCTAACCTACCACCATGTGAAAGGCTCACAACACTTACATCAACGACCATGGGAGGACTAACCTGCCACCATGTCGGAACAACCCCAGCACTTACATCAACGACCATGGGAGGACTAACCTGCCACAATGTCGGAACGGCCCCAGCACTTACATCAACGACCATGGGAGGACTAAATGGCCACCATGTCAGAATGACCCCAGCACTTACATCAACAACCATGGGAGGACTAACCTGCCACCATGTCGGAATGGACCTAGCACTTGCATCAATGACCATGGGAGGACAAACCTGCCACCATGTCAGAATAGATCCAACACTTACATCAATGACCATGGGAGGACTAACCTGCCACAATGTCAGAACGGCCCCAACACTTACATCAACGACCATGGGAGGACTAAGCTGCCACCATGTCAGAACGGCTCATGTGCATCTTTGTCTCCGGACGCATCACTTCCCCTTGGAAGGCATCTCGATCTGAAGTACACCAAGTCTCCCTCTGAAGTATTCAAACTTCACTCTAGCAAGCGGCTTGGTCAATACATCGGCTATTTGCTTGTCTATTGCAAGATACAGGAGCTTCACTGCTCCTCTCTGCACCATATCCCAGATATAGTGGAACTTGATCTCAATGTGCTTCGACTTGTCATGGAACACTGGGTTCTCTGACAACTTCACACAACTCTGGTTGTCACAATATATATAAGTAGCACTCAACTGGAGATCAAACAAATCAAACAGTAGCTTCCTAAGCCATACTTCCTCACAACTAGCTGAACAAGCTGCGACATACTATGCTTCAGCTGTACTCAGTGCCACACAGGACTGCTTCCTGCTAAACCAAGAGATCACACCTGATCCCATACTGAAGCAACACCCCGAAGTGCTCTTCTGATCAATGGCACTGCCTGCCCAATCCAAACAACCATAAACCTACAGATTAAACTTTTGATTCGCCTCATACTTGAGCCCATAATCCATTGTACCCTTGAGGTACCTCAGAACATGCTTTGTAGCTATCAGGAGAACATGTCTCGGATCTGTCAGATACTGGCTAAAGGTGTTCACCGCAAAGCAAATTTCTGGCATCGTATTTGTTAGGTACATCAAGGACCCAATCATTTGACGATACATAGTAGCATCAACCAGCTCAGATGAAGCATCACACAGAAGCTTCAGGTTTGATTCCATAAGTGTGGCCATGGCCTTGTAGTCTATCATCCAGAACCTATTAAGGATCTCTACTGCATACTTCCTTTGTCCAAGGAATATTCCATCTGCACTCTGCCACACCTCCATACCTAGAAAATAGTGCATCATCCACAAGTTCTTCATCTCGAACTCGGCAGCAAGCTTCCGCTACATGTCGGAAATCAATCTATCTTCACTTGTAATAAACAAGCCATCCATATACAATAGTAGATATCACTGGATTGCCTTCCTCAACCTTGTATTAAAGGTTGGAATCCGCTTTACTCTTGGTAAATCCCAAACTGGATAGAAAGTTGTCTATCCTACCATACCAAGTTCTGCACATATATGACTCCCTTTCATGTGTCTCAGAACCAAGTGGTTTCTCCACATACACTTCTTCTTCAACTACACCATTCAAGAAAGTTGTCTTGAAATCCATCTGGTGTATCTTCTATTTCATCACTGTAGCCAGAGCAAGTACTGATCTAATGGAAGTGAATCTGGCTATAGGATCAAAAGTCTCTATGCTACCACCTACAGCATGCTTGATCTTGTAGATCCTCTTAGACATCACTACGAACTTTCCTTCAGGTCTTCGGACTGCATCCCAACCATCTTCATGATCGATTGGTACTCCTCGATCATGGCATTCTTCCTAGATCCTGGGAACTTCAATATCTTCAATATTTTCAATAGATAACTTTGTTGCTGAACAAATGTTGTAGTCCTTATTTTGTAGGTGATGGTATACGATCTTTCCTACACAACAAGTTAAATTGCATGATTAGAAAACATCTCATAGTTTTCAGAACAAATTCTTACACATAAATAAATATGTCATACAATCATGCAATTATCTTAGCCAATGCTTCAATACAACATTTATCCATATCCGTAACTTTCTAGATGCCTTCCAATCTCTACCAAAACATTGTTAAGAGTGTGCACAACTCCGAACATGTCAGCAAAGAGGTTTCATTCTAGATAAGTAGAAATGGAATGTTGTACAGTGCCATAGGCCACTTACCCATGTATATTAGTAGTATACTGTTCATCAATGCAACTATTCTAATATGAATAATACACAACCTAATTCTAGGAACATTAGTATATACATTATTGAACAATATTATTTAAACAATAAAATATGCAAGGAATGATAATTCAAATACTTATCTTTGTTTGTTTGTTGGGTTGACTCCCTCTCAGTCTTTGCTTCTTTTCTGCAACTCCATTCTGATGTAGATTGTGAGAAGTGGTCAAATCCCTCTGAATATCTGCATCTTTGCAGAAACTACTGAAGTGTGCTCCTTCTTGATCTTTGCTTCCTTCTAGGAACAACTGGAGTGTGCTCCCTCTTGATCTTTGCTTCCTGGATTACCTGTCCTTGAACTTATATCAATCCTTAATCACTATGAATGCTTATTAGTATCATCATTGTGTTATCCTCGAGGTCTCATACATGATCACACATTCATTAGTATAATCTTAACACTATCAAAACACAATACTCTTAAACATGTATAGTCATGATCACTTCAAACAAAGATAATAAGCATTAGTATTCAAGGTTTCAGGGAAGTCTTCTTTTACTCATGCATATTCTTATATGATCATAGGACTCTTCTGTTTAGTTAAATCATCTGTTAGCACTTAGATTTTATTTCGGTTGTAAAAGAATAATACCTAAGGTAACCTATTTCAAACCAAGATTTAGGTAGAAAATTGAGCCATTTTTCCACTAGAGAGGGCTCTCTCACGATATATATGTAAAGACTGAAATATATAAAAATTCTCTCAAAAATTTCTCAAAAGGATTTTCTGGTTGAAACGGAAAACAAGAAACATTTGGGCATGGAGTCAAAGTTTCAAATATATAATATGCTAGTAAGAGAGTTATAACAAACATATTTTCACAGAGGCAAGATAGTAATCATATCACAGTCAATTTGATTTTTTCAGGTGGTATACAAATAAATAATGACATTCCATCAACAACAGGCATCTAACTGGGATGAATCCATTGTCAACTTTGGAGAAGATAGTGAATATTTAAATGCGATAAAGCGAGGCATAACCAGTATGAATCTCGAGTTATTTCAATTGTTCATTTAAATATAGAAGAAAAACATAATGGAAGATATAACATAGAGAGTAAACATGCACATATAAAGATAAGGGAAAAACAGACTGTAAAGCTGATCAACACATGAATCTCTGGTCTCAAAAGATAGGTATTTTCACTGTACTGCCTTTATTTATCAAAAATAGACTTCAAAACATATTCGTCTCTCAAAGAATTTCCAACCCCTTCAAAAATGACTCTCATTGTTTCTATACAAAATTCGGAAGAAGCTTGACATAACTACTTCTTCTAACTAATAACTGAAAACTTTAACTTAAAAGATAAACTGTCTTTGAGCAAATAGATAACTGTCTCCAAATAATATTACAAATTAAAATAAAAGTATATTTTTGCCACTTGGCAAAATTTTTGAATATCATCTTTTCGCCACTTGGCAAGAATTTTGAAAGCATCTATGAATGGACAAAATATCTTGTCCTTCCATATTTGTCCACATAATTCCACTGGTTGGCTGTGGGTAAATCATAGTTGGTCATTTCTTTTACCAATACTCGCATTTCAACATGACCTGCATAAGAAACAGGAAGAAGATTCTCACAGGTTGAGATTAGCATATTTAAAATTTCAAAGTCCTCTGCTTATTTCTCCATTAAAATTTTTCCTGTAAGCATATGATCCAACTGTTGGAACTTTCTGTGATCCATCCTTATGCCAAATAACAATCTCTTATACTCATTAGGAGGAATCAATTCATTCTTTTCATTCCAAAAAGCAGGGAATCCTTTGTTTACTAATTTTTCAAATTGCTTCTTAAACTTTACTACTTCTTCCCTTATATCTCCAGCTTTAGCTTCAATATTTTCAACATGCGAGTACTTTCCCAAGATCCTTCTGGCCCATGTAATGACTGAAATTTTGTTCATCATATTCATGGCTGTCAAGTCTGCTTCAGTTAGACTGTTTAAGAAGGTTATAGCTTTTTGGGCTACTTCTTTTGGCTTTTTATTTAAGTTCTCCCTGACTGCCCTGCAACTTTCGAAGGCATCTTTGGCTACCTTTTCTTTGACTCTTATGTAATCCAGATATGGTCTTAATTTCTCAACTTCCTTTATTATTTGGTCCCATACCATGTGTTTGCAACCTTGCATAGCAGCTTGTCCTGTCACATGAGCTGCCAAAACTTTGTTATTATCACCTAATTCCTGATTCCTTGTCTGCAAAGTTTTTATTTCCTTATTTTTAATTTCATTTTCTTCCTTCAGCTTTTGTATTTCCATCTTCAATTCTTTGATTTCTCCTTCTTTCAAACTTACTTGGGACATGGCTTGTAAAATACCATCTACTCTAGTTTTATCTTCATCTGTGGCTTTTTGTACCTGTTGTTGACCACTTTCTGCTAATCTTTTCCTTGCTTCAATTTCTCTTCTAAAATGATTTTTTCTTTTTCCCAATGTTCTTTTTCATCAAAGAGCTTTAACATTTTTGCAGTAACATCGTTTACTTCATTAGATAATTCTTTTTTTTACTTTTCCAGTATCGTTAGTTCTGCTCCCTGTATAAGCACAGTGTCTGGAATTTTTAGCTTTCATCTTAACATCAGGATCGTATCATCTTTTTCTTTGAGCAATTTTGTTGCTGCATCTCCCTCTTTATTTATCAAATCTACTTGCAATTTTTTAATCTGTTGCTGTCGAGACTTATTTTCTTCCTTCTCCTGTCTCAACTGATTATTCAATTTATCTACTGAATTTTTCAACTTGTCCACCCTTAATATTGCCCCCAAATAATCTGAATATATAACTTCTCCTGTTAGTCTGTGCAACAAGATTTTATCTGGGGCATTTATTTTAGACAAATCTACTTTCATCTCTGAAATCTTATCTTTTGTGACAACTGAAAATTTCAAAGAATTCTCTTTGATATTCCTGCTAGTAAATAAACTTACTTCAGTATTGGATATATTTCTGACTTTCGGAAACACTTGACTGGCTTGTTTAGAGGACTCCTGTTTATTCTGACTATGTTCATTAAATACATCCATCATATTCTAGGGTCTATTTACATCACCTTCTACTGGGTTTTCTTCAATGCTGTATTCTTTAAATGTAACCTATGGTATTTTTTCTTCAGTTCTTTTTGCCTCTTCTGAAACTGCTATCAACTCCTGTTGTTCATTTATTTTCAACTTTTTTTCTCTTTCTGTTCCTTCATCCTCAATGTTCATTTTGTCCTGTATGGGTCTTTTAAACCCCACCAATGCAGTATTCATTATGTTTTTTTGTCTCTGTTGTTGTATCGATCAATGCCATTTCTTTGTCGGGTGCATCTGGAATGATTTCTTCTTTATATTCCAGCCAATTGGCTCTGTCAAACATCCCTTCAATCACCTAATGGTTCAGGGATTTGATGCGACGATCCGTTCTCTGTTTTGATATTATGTTTAACGGATCATACTCAATAGCCATATCTGTCTCAAAACTCATATCTTTCAATAACGTCTCTATATACACAACAACATTTTTATTCTTTATTGTGAATGGGCCAAGTGTGAACGAATATTTAATGTCTGTTGCTTGTTTGTAAACCAAAAAATTGTTGTCTTCAACAATCAACTTTTGTCTCAAGAATTCCAAAGCAAAAACCCTTAAAGTAAGAAAAGCTGGTAAAACATAAGGTTTATGTTTGAATCCCTATAATCTGATTACTGTACTATCCTTTGACAAGAACCAATCTCCGGTCGCGTACTCTGTACTCAATTGCATGCATGCCTGCATTTCTGGTAATACTCTAGACAATTTTTTACCAAAGATCATTCTGTAAATCTCTGAGAGCATGAAATTGATGTAATTGAACATGTTATTTTCTAATAAAGTCATGAAAATGATTTCTGGAAACTGCAACTCTTCTTGACTGGCTATCATAATCATTTTCATCAAAAAAGACTGAAACCTGAAATGCCTCAGAGTGGGAAAATTGACCATCTGGTCATGAATCTTCTCTGTCAAAAATTCTTCAAAATTAAGTCGAGGGATTTGATTTTCATCGATCCTTGACTGAACCGTACTCATTTTGTACAATAGACTCAATTGAAACTCGGTTACATACAAGTCCGTATCAAACCCTAGAACTAAAGCCAATAATGTCAAAACTAATTGGATATTTTCATCAAACAAATTGATATCTATAGGGTACGGGACCTCCGAAATGTTGGTTTCTGGCTTGAGACATGACGACAAAAACCTTTCTCTATCAGTTTGAGAGGTTTGATGATAATTTTCAATAATGAAGATTTCAGAAAAGATCTCGGACTCAAGGGTTTGGGAAAAATCTATTCCTAGGGCTTTAATTAACTCGGTTGGCTTTATTTCACAAACGGCTCTGGTTTTTTGACTGTTTAGAACAATTCTTTCTTCTCGGGAGTAATTTTTGGCACACCATGATACAAATTCTGGGAAAAAAGGGATTTGGTCTGGGCAAAAGGCTATCAAAGATGACTGGTGGATTCTATGTAGGTCTATCCCTTCCTTTAACAATTCAGACAACCTAAGTTTAATCTCAGAGACTGGTAACCTAATTAGGGTATCACGAACGTCTTCATCTCTATCCTCTAGGGCTTCTTTTGCTTTAAAAACGTCTATATCATGTACAGTTTCCATTTAAACGGTTCTTTAAACAAAATTCTGTTTAAAAAGTGGGCCAGGTCACCAGACCCTACCTGGATGTACACGCCTTTCGCCTTCTGTCGCAATCGTTGATCTCCACCAGTCTTCAGAGCTCTCCAAGATAGCCACACATATGCAAAATGCCGTTATGTGAAACCCTTTTTGTTTTATATAAGTCTTTTTGATTAACTTCTTGGCAACTTTTCTGAACGTGGTTCATATCCGACCATTGATCTCGAGCTTTTGATTTGGGCTGTTAGATCTCACCTCCTTTTATCCTCCATGGTGGTATCCGCGATCTTAAAGCTGTTTTTCTTCTCCGGTTTGTTCCTTGCGCGGATCAACCATCTGACGACACCTGTTTGAGTGGTTTCACTTTCCACGACTTCTCTTCCTTTTATCAAGTGTGCACCTTCCCAGATGTGGATGAATCAATGGCCGTTGATTTTGTTTCAGGTTTATATCGGCCCACCAATTGCTACCGACGTATGGCGTATTCGCTTACGCTTTCTCCATTTGCCACGTACCATGTCCCACCCCGCCACGTGCTATGGCCCGCCTCGCCCTTCTATTTGGTGGTTCCGCATGGCGCCATGGTGGTTTATGATACCACTATATCACATATGCGGACTGATGGGATTAGGACACGTGCCCGACGGTATTGAGTCCGCAACCGCTCACTACTCTTAGAAACCGATCACTTTGGCAGTGTGGGATACTATATTAGCCGTCGATCTTTATCTTTATCATCTCCACCATTGAAACTTGGTCTGGATTTAATCCTTTCAAAAATTTGTTTTCGGACTTTGCATAAGTGGGTTTTCCTTCTTGTTTTTTGTATTTTAAACTTTTTCTTCCACTTATTTGTGGTAATTTCTTCTGCTTTTGGATATTTTAGCAAAACTTTTTTAGGATTTAAGCTTTCTTAGACATAGTGTCAACATCATCAATCAAGATAAGAGACATAATATGCATAAACCCTTGATTACTTGCATTTCTAACTTTAGGAATAAACATAACCAATCATACCAAGTATACTTATATAAGGGATCCTAACACAAGGTAGGATTCTAACTTGATATAATAAAAACATACCTGGATTGGTATGCTAGCTAGTTATGTCTAACATACCTACATGATGTCTTCTTGTTCTCTTCAATGACTTGTGCTAGTAACCCGCATATCTCATAGGTTAACCATTATCGAACCAAGTTATACATACCTCGTAAATAGATCTTCTATGTGATCCATGACAATGGATGACTCTTTGTCTTCATGCCATCATGATCATATGTTCTTGAACTAGAACATGATTTGTCTTTCTTGATGTACCTTTCATGTTAGTGGACAACATCAACCTCATACAACATCACAATGCATTAGTACAATCATAAGTGTCAAAAACCCTAATCAATGAATATCTTCTATCATGCATTCATAAATTTATTAAGGTGATATGACAAGTCTAAAATTAACCAAGATTGTACTAACCGTAATAATATGAAGACAAACATATCATAAACTTAATTATGACCAGAATTCGAAACATACCTGAATGAGTCATACCTTTCGAGATTGCTTGTAGTCTTCTTATGTAAGGCCTCAGCCTCATCTCCTTCTGAAAGAGGAACTTCTTCACTTATGCAGGTGACCAATCAATTCTCTTCTAGGATTAACCCAATCCACTTGATTTGTAGGAACTGGATCTCGAGCTGGACTAGGGTTTGTCAGAGAAACCCTGAAAATTCAAACTTTGAATTTCAAACTTTTGAAAGGATAGAAATATGCGCCTTGATGAGCTGATCAAGCCGATATATTCATAATTTGAAAACTTCAAAGTTTCACCCCTCAATTTTTCCTTTGAAACTTATGGATTCATTGAACATGACCCCGAACTAGGGTTTGATAAATACCACCCTTCTGCCCAATAAAAAGGTTCGATCCAAAGCTCTAAGCTTCTATTTTTTCGAGGAGCTTCCAGCCATGGTCACAGATTTCAAAAATTCCCATTTTTGCAGAAGCCCTAATTTTTTACTTTTCTCATTAAACTCCCGAACTAGGGTCTAATCAAGCCCGACCTTCTGCCCAACCAAAAATTCTGATCTTGCTCTCTAAATTTTGATTTTGATGAGTAGCATCTAGCCATAGTCTCTGATTACAAAAATTCCAAACTTTCTCTGAAACCCTAAATTCTGGAAGCCATGAATGAAGGTGCTCAAAAATAATTCTATTTTGACAGAAATATGTACCTGATTGTTTCTGGTGTAACTCCAAACTTTTCGATCCATAGGGTCTAAAAACGTTTCCTATGATAGCTCGACCTATCATATTTCCAACCCCACAGGTATGACCTCAATTGGTGTAACATCCCAAAAATCGTAAAATATTTTTTTTTTATGTAGCCTATTTTATAAGATAAATGCTAACTGCGGAATGATAATAATTAGCTAACAAAGATAACTACCTCATACAATTTGTCTTAATGGAATTAAACATGAATATGTACTTGGTTATAAGTAGGATGCAACAGAACAATGTTTATTTTGTTATGTGTAAGGATCTGGTAACAAATACTGATGAAGTCATTTGCATATTTCTGAACGGGTTCCTATTGGGTGCCCTTGGGTTTACTTCGCTTTGAAAGCTAAAGCATTGGATTCTTCTTTCGCAGATCTGCAGGTAAGGTTATAGAGTAATTCCAGTTTTTACAAGACAAGTTTTAAGCTTCAGCTTGTCATCTCTATGTTTAAGATAACTATAGAATCTACCATGCATGAAGATGTCGATTGTATGTATCTTCAGTTTAACTTCATCACTTGTATCGTCTTTTATGGTTATGTTTGCATGTGTTGCCAACAATTTTTAAGCACTAAACGCATTGTAACTAAAGGTTAGATCAGTGGTAATATAGCCTAGTTTAACTATCTGAATTTGTAACATGTTTGGTTTATAAGAAAGATAGTGTCATCAATAGAATAAATGATTCTCTTGGAAATGTCATCTGCAATGTATATGTCTTGTAGTGTTAGTGACGCCGTTTGTATTGCATCCACATATGAATCAAGATGTTGTTGATATAATGGTATACCATATAGTAGAGTTTGTGTCAAACTCTAGATTTCAATATGGTGTAAAGGTTAAGTAATTTTCTACCCTAACCTTAAGCAAATAGCCTAGCTATTTAAATGTAATGTTTAAACATTAATCTTGTGGTAGTCCATACTATACTATGGCATTGTAATGGTTTATAATATAAAGTTGATATATTAAGTATATCGGTTCTACGTTGGATATCCTATGGAAACTATGTTAATAACATTGTTGTAATGTTATATGGTGCCAACATAGTTGCAATGTTATATAAACTTTGGACAAGGTTTATGCTCCTAGCATGAATGGTATTAACCTTTTGAATTGAATCACATAACTTTGATTATGGTATAGTTAAGCCTCGATCCTATGTTTCTTAACTTTATACGTGGTTGTAAATAGTTGTATGGCATTGTTGAAACCCGAGGCCTTCGTTGTCACAATCTTGAGCTCTGATATGAATTAAATGTTTGTGCAGTCAAGACTCTGGCTAAAATCTACATGAGATCCTCAGCATTTAATGCGATCCTGTTGTGGTGTTTTGGTTGCTACGTTGGCGTCTATGTGTATGGATCCATGTGATAATCTTGATGAGGAATGGTGATGTGTCACCATGCTATGAACTTAGATTTTAGTGATATGGCATCCGACTGTTCTGTAATTTGATGTAGTTATTGATTGCTATATGATCGTATCTCTACCTTGGTTTTTCCATAGCTCGCTGGCTCAATATCAATCGTTGATCTTTGTGGTTCTCGGTAGTTGGAATGTGTAAACCCTACGTAGACTTGCCTTAACATTATTTTTCCTTTGTGCTTTCATTTTGTGGTTTTGTTTTGGAGAAAGAAGGCCGACAGGATGCTGGTTTACAGGGCTTGACCTTGGGCGGTTGTGGATGGCACTATGCCTCAAAACTCTGTAATCTTGTTATGAAAATATTGTATAAGTGTTTGAACTTTGCTGAGAAGGTAGTGTTGAATCCCTATGGATTTTCTTCGGTGGAAAAAGGGTTAGTAGGGAGGTCTTGACTTCGAGTTTGGTTATGATTCAGTTGCATGGAAACTTTGCTACGTTGGAGAAAGGATTTGGAAGCTAAACGCATTCCAATCGACTGTTTAACAACTGGGTAAGTTTTCTGGTCTCTCCGTTATGTAATGTATTTCTTTGTTTGTTAACAGTCAAATGATAATATTGCTAACTCCCACAGTTCTTTGTGGCAGGTAATGCCAATTTTCTGTATTCAACTCTCTGTTTTGGTGGCAATGGAGTTCGGTGATCCATGGATAGCAATGTAGCTAAAATGGTAAGCCCGGTGGCAAACCCTCGTAGGTTCTTCTAGCAGAAATCATGGCAAACAAATGTATCGTCAAACATGGAAGTCGTGGTTGTAAAAACCTGGGTTGTTGTTTTAGTTTGTAGAGTCGATGTAATAGCTGGTATTTATATAGGGTTTGAGTTCAGGGTTTCGATCTTGGCAATGATCCATTGTTTTTTATTTGGGTTTCAGACTCTGTTGAAGTGATAATAAATTAGCCTTTTGTAGAACTTATATGGCCATGATTACTTTAGTGTTTAAGTGTTGGGGATTGGCCCATGTTTGAAACTTATCACTCGTTGATTTGATAAATGGAAATAAGTCATGTTTAAACAGTCTTTTGTAAACTAATAATGTGTATGCAAACTAGGTTTGACTCGTACCTCTGCTAATGTGCTTCGTTCTGGACTGTAAGCTTAAGAATGTTTAAAAAGGAATCGTTTTACAAAAATGTGGATGAAGAAATTGCTACTATTGTTTATTAAGTCAATGTTTATGTGTTGAAATATGTGACAAGCTTCATCCAAATGCCTCGTCTTCGACTATGTGAATATTTTAAGTAGTTCAACTACAAACCTATCAGGGTTCAGGGTTTTTGGTTAAGTTTAGAATGTATGGCATGATAATAATTAATGATATGTTCGACATCAAATGAAATTTGTGTGTTCTGTTTGAATTTTGCTCCTACAGTCATTGAAATGTCTTAAACTTTGAATTGATAATTGAAATCAATAAGTTCGATCTACAGTAATGATTTGTGATGTTAGAATATACCTGATTTGTCTATTGTGAGTAAAAACAAGAAAATGACAGAGAGCTTATTTATCTAGCTCGATTCTGCAACCGCATTGAACTTGTGTTTTTATGGTTATATGTGTATGTAAAAGAAAAACATTAAACCCTAGCTCTATGATAAGAGACTTTGTTTATTTAACTATTCTGTATGTACAGTAATAGAAATACTAGTAATAATAGTAAATTTTGAAAAGAATTTAAATGTAAAATTACAAACCCTAAGTTGGTAATGTGATGCTTCTTATTTGTCTAATTTCCCTATATGTACAATAATGATAACAACAACAAACTATAGTTATTGTTTTGAAACTAAACATTAGAAAAATAAAATGAAAAGAAACAGAAGAACTAGATACTTTGTTTGATATAAACTCTGTTATTTCTATAAAATAGATTTACTGTCTTTATGGAAAGAATTGAAATAAGAATAGTACTGTGAGTAAAATAGAGTAGATAATGGTAATTAATAACAACAGATAAATTAAACAAAATATATAAAATAGTACTTCCATCACCATGGCAGTTTGCCTATCATATCTTATCTATCTTAATGTGTTTATGTACTGGAGTACGATGTTGTTCCTTTTTGCATGGGGAAAAATACAGAAACCATTTTATTCAATCATTTCATAATTATACAGAATTATTAACTTATACAAGAAACTGAAATAACTCATAAATTAAATAGTGAAAGTTTAATAAACAACAGAACTGTAATATGCAAAATAGATAACAGAACTTAAAAATAAACATATAAGACAATAGAAACTATAACTGACGATAGGGATGACAAACACCCAAGGAGGCCTATTCCTCCCAACTGCTTCAGAAGAAGCAGCTCAACTGCTGACTTCTAATGAACCCCCGAGCCTGCTTACTGATCCAGTAAGTGGGTGGAATCTTTTTAGAAGCAAGGCACTCAAAAATACCTTCTCCAATCGGTATCAACCTCCTGAAAAATGCCTTCTCCACTCAGCATCAACCTCCTGAACTCAATAAGAGTTTGGCAGACTCACAACATGATCAATAACAACATATCCCCTCATCAAATCTCTTGGGTGCAAACAAAGCAAAACCCCAAGGTAAATTTCCTTGTCAGGAAAAGTGATGAACCTCAGTTCAATATTTGATGGCTATTATATAGACTGCCTAGGTCTTTTAGTGGTCAGTTTGGAATAAATGAGCCTTAAGCTCCAGTCCCATCTTTCAGGGCACTATGACCACATTTCAAGGGAGTTGTCCCATACCAACAGCTAGTTAGTTGCATCATGATGTTGCCACTTGTCCATTTCCTTCTACCCCAAATTCCATTCAACATAGTGGATCAGCAACCACTCTTTCAATAGTCCTCTTAGGCGTTTGTCTCCTATTTTATTTATTAAATAATAATATATTGTGCAAATTACAGTCATCCTTGGACACCTGTCCAATATAAACTTTACAATAAAAGTTATCATAATGTTTCTTAACTCAAAATGTTTTCGAGCTTAAAGGGTATGTTACAAATGGATTCTCTAAGAGAGAGTTATTCCAAGTGTCGTAACGTGACTTGTTTATGGGATAAAACAGAAGAGCAAAATTGTATGGAGTTCTGCATGTCACTAGTTTAGTTTCGACCTCTGAAAATGCTACCTGAGAAAGTACAGTCTGTGCACTACTTGTCACTTTTATGAAATTTCATTTGGATCTTCCTAGCCCAAGTTATGACCTTTTTTCCAAGGTCACCTGTTTATGATAGAGATCTGGAAGAGGCAGAAACCCTATATTGTACAGATCATAAATCACAAAGTACAATGAATTAGAGGTTTCCCTTTGGACACAAGGTACATGGGGATCTTATCTTCTCCCTGTATTATTTTTAGCCCCTGAAACCTCGCTGAAGTGTATTTATAGCGAAAGTTATACGATGACTGGATTTTGCTCTATCAAGCCCTAGTTTCGCAAGTGCAACAAGTGTCATAGATGCCATACCATGCCTTCTTTCAGGCTAGCTCTAATACCATGTTAATTTTTCAGAATTTACTTCAATATGATATAGGATATTAACTGATAGAACAACATGTACAACATATCTACAGCATATCAATCATGGAGACAATAATGCAAGCACACAAGAGACACAGAGTTTACTTGGGGAAAACCATAAAGGTGAAAAACCCCAATAACTTCACAGAGATAGATAGAGCGATGATACAACCTAAGAATAAGAGATAGACATCTCCTAGCAGCAACTTCTCCTCCTCCACAAGTGCGCCACTCTCCCGAGAGTGTGTGTGAGAATAGAAATGATAAAATAGAGTGCCTCCCGCACTCTATTGATACTTTACTTGACTTGCCTAATAACCTTTACTAGGTCGGCCTTAACTTAACCACATAACATAATGCTAACTGGGCCGACACCCAATAGGGTGTTCTAATAACCCTTTGACCCACATGGCCGACCCCCAATAGAGTGGTTTAATAACCCTTCGACCCACAAGACTTATATAGGGCCAACCCCAACAAAGTGGTCTAATAACCCATCAAGTATAAGTTAAAACACTTACAATATAAATGACGACACTTCCGTATAGAGGAATAATAACATCTCTATAGAAATACAAACACTTTTGTATAGAAGAATAATGCCATCTCTATAGGAGTACAATATACATATATGAAATACATTCCGAAGTTACATACACATCAACACCACTCTCTAAATAAAAAAACCAAAAAAGTAAAGTATGAAATGGATAAATGATGCAGGATGGTCCTCACATGGAGGAAGAGAGAGCATGAAACCATGGATAGGAATTCCATGGGGGATCCACTTAGGTTGAATGCGCTACGAAGATGTGGTATTCTTAAATTTTTTCGAACAACAAGTATGCGTACACAAACGCATTTGCTCTGAATGCTGATCGACTACTGGGATGCTAATCAAGGGATGTTCGATATCCAAGGGGATATGCTTGATATCACGATAGATGATATATACTTCATCACCGGATTATCCTGAAGAGGTGAGGGCGTTAACATCAAAGGAACATTTTGAGGGGTAGCTGCACTATCAATCCAATATTACATCAACGCCTACTGCTTTCCTGGAACTAAGAAGTGCAGTATCCAAGTTCCAATTGGGTCTATTGTGAGCTTCCCCCTGAAGGTGATATTGAGCACTTTTAACAAGATTGTAGGGAGTGTCATGCAACATTTGGCCTCTCGTAACTATATGCAGATATGGGTTGAGTGTCTCCATGGTGTGATATTTGATTGGTGTTTGGGCCTACTAGTGAACATGAGACACCAGTTGACAAAGTGCAAAACTGGGCTTCGGATACGAGAGTATCTTATATATCTTTGAGAGAGAGAGTCCCCGCTCTGAGCCTAGGGATGGCTCTACGAGTACTAGATGCTCACAATCCATGGATGACTAAGTGGGGAGATATATTCTTGTGTGAAGATGGTGGCGAGGCTAGCCTCTCTTATGATGATGCATATTATCTCGCATGGTGGAGCCACCAAGTGCCAACACTTGAGTAGTTCCCATATGCAGGGATGGATTTAATAGGAGATCTAGAGCTCATGCTTCCTTGAGGATCGACCTAGAGAGAGATCGGTGAAAAGTGATTATGCTTTTGAAAATTTATTTCATTTTTATGCTTTATATATATATAATTTCTATGATAGTATGAGGGTTGATAGTGTGATTTATGCAGATGTAGGACTTGTGAGACCTGCTAGACACCCTCGGATATTTATTAGACCAACTGAGCCAACTCCAGGAGATGCCATGCTAGTGAACCTCAAGGGGAAGATGATTCATTTGACTCATGATATCCCGACGTACAAGATCGAGTGGATGTTGCTCGAAATAAAGGAGAATGTAGTAGGCGTGCCCCCAACATCGATCCGGCTACTTAGAAAATTACCTAGGCTAGTCATATGCTACATAGAGGCTATGGAAAAGTTAGAAGAGGCACCTCCCTCTCCATAGGGAGAGAGAAATACTATATTTTTGAGGCCTTTGAGACCATTTTTGTATATTATGACACTGCGACATAATATACAAAAATAGTATGGTTTATCTATATACATGTGTTTGTCTTTATGTGTGTGACTATTTAATGTGATTGTGTATGGTGTAGATGCCAATCTAATATGTAGTTTTCTTATGAATAAACTAATGAATTTAAATTCCTTGAAATGTGTTGATATGTGTTAAATCAAATTTCATTTCAAGCAATATAACACGCAAAAAGTGACAAAGCAAAGAAGGATCCCTAACCTTGTATTCACCCATCAACTGAAGTACTACTAGCTACGAGTCAAATCTTACCTCCAAACATGAAATGCCATGATGGATAGCATCTCGGAGTAACTCAATGATTGCATGGTACTCAGCTACATTGTTTGTTGTGGGGCCCAAACAATCCCCTCCCGAAGACACAAGTTGGCCAGATGGTGAGTAACTAACCCAATCGACTGATTCCAACTGATGGGTGTGGAGACTAGCGCCATCAACGAATCCTATAAAGCACTCAGTTGTCATCTGAAACCACAATCTAGAAGACACATAAGATGCACACAAAGAAATCAAAAGAAAATAATAACTCTACAAACATGTACAATTATAATACAAGAAAAAGCATATGACCCTAAGCGTAATACATTTTCAGGTAGAGCCCATTTCTAGGCTCGTGTGACCGAAGGATCAAAGCCTAGCTTCTTCTTGTAAGACCAGGTGTAAGTGTCGTAGAATCCCTTTAATGAAATGGTATACAAAGTGATCTTTGACCAACCCATAGACTGTCCAATCGTCCATATAGATGGCAAGAAATTTATGAATGTAATCTTTGAACGCTGAAACTACTAATCTTGAAAACATTGTTGGTGCATTCTTTAGTCCAAATGGCATCACTGTATACTAAAAGCATACCCATTCTGTCATGAATGTAGTCTTATGCTGATACTCCTTCGTGATTTTGATCTGGTGATAACTTGAAAACCCATCCGTAAAGGAGTATATTTCCTAACCTCCCACTCCTTCGAGCACCTCATCCATGAATGGTATCGGGAACAGATCGTGTAGGAAAGCATCATTCAGTTTACTTAAGTCGACAGAGATCTTGATTTCACCGATTTTCTTATCCTGGACCACCATCGAGCTTATCCATTCTTATTCCTCTATTGATTATATAATTCCCGCTTTCAACATTATTTCAATCTTATTTTGGACCGATTTCTTATACCTTGGATTCAACTGGTAGGGCCGCTGCTTGACTGGCTTCGCATCGAGTTGCAAGGGGATCTTCATTTTTCCTAGGTCCCTAGAAATTCCTTTCATCTCTGAGAATTTCATTGTGAAAAAATGATTTAACTCATGCAATAGATCAGTCATCTTCACAATAGTTGATTCATCCCAATAATCTCCAATACTTGCGAACTTCGGATACTCCTCTGACCCAATGTTCACTTTCTTGATTTTCAACGGTTGCTAAAACCTGTCAGAAGGTATTCCTGGTGGCTCGACACTGCGACTTCCCTATCAATCTGGAACATATATGGCCCTCAGGTCATCCTCATCATTTAGTTATCCTGTGATATTGTAGCACTCTATCAACATTTTCGGTGTCACAGTCCACCGAAGATCCAATAGTTGCTCTGTCAGTATTGCTTAAAATATCTTCTCTTGAATCACCTGTAGCGCACTATGGGTGAAGGGTTTCTCATTTGAGAAACAAAATCTTTGGTTGAATCCAATTGTCATATTTTACCAAGAGGTTGTCCCACGTTTTAGTTCTGCTGCGAGATACCAACTACATGGTACTTCATCCAATGTGAGAACAAATGCATGGACCCATTCGTGTTTTTGCTATGAGCCCCATTTGTGTTGACATGAATTCACATGTTCCTTAGGATCTCCTCTACCATCATATTTCCTTCTATAATATCTTGTAGAATCGCCAAAACCTAAAATCCATGAGGTGTCTACATAGTGGCGAGTTTGGGATACTAGACTTGTGCGCCGCCCACCAACGTGCGGGAGTCCCCTGCAAGGCTTCCTCCAAGGCCAATAGACGTTGTGGTTCCACCAGTTTTTCCTCAAATTAAGTGAGAAACATAGTCAGGTTAGGCAATCTGTCATGTCCCAAATTTGGAATTGGGTCACAATGGCCTAATCACATTAGCCATATTCATTAGAGTTTGTAAAATTGATGTTAAGGGTCAAATAATTGCCAAGGAGGAAAATTACTAGTTTCCTAGGTTTGGAGTGGAAGCTTTGGGATTTGGAATAAGGGGGATAATAAATGATCTTTAGACATTAGAAGGGTTCGATTATTTAATAAATAGAGTGAATAAAGAAATTCAATAGAAATCCTATGTGACAAATGGTTTTGGAGACATATGGAGGATGTGGGACCCACACTAGCTTGATTTTTCATAATACATGGTATCTCTCTTTTGCAAATTTGAATTAATGGGAATGTGAACACTCTTGGGTGAGTTGGTAAGTCATAAAACATGTCATTGAGCATATTAGGTCGAATTGGGAAGGATTGGTAACCTCCATGGAAGATAAAGAGTCAAAGTGGAAGTTTGTAGACACTTGGGCTAGATTCCCTAGCCCCTATGACACCAATGATGGAGCATCTATGACAACTATGACAACTTGCAGACCTAACCTCTGACATCTGACCACTATGACATGTCAGCCCCAAAAATAGGCTCAAAGAAGGTGAATTTGGGAGTTGGAGAAGCCAAAGAGACTCAAAATCGAATTTGGGACAAGATGGAAGGTTGGAACTAGGAGACAAGTGGCAAATGTGGAATATTTCCTAAATGGAAATATATTGAATCTATTGAGAGGATTTCGACCCTTAGAAGGCTAATTTTGGTTATAAAATGTAGAAATGAAGTATGAGAATGGCTTTTTATCATTTGTCGAATTTGCAATTGCATTTGTGAAGAGGGAGAGCTAGTGGATGACTAGTTTCTTGCCTTAACCAATTTCGAGGGTGAAAGATTCCCATCCAAGTTGGTAATTGGAAAGACCATTCATACCTTTCATTTGGAGCTTTAATGGAGTCTTTATTTGCAGGTTTAAGATACAGGGAAGCTCATGGTTTCTTCTATTGCATCTCACTCCTTCAACCATTTCCAGTTTTCATGGCATATTCTTGATCCTTGAGGGAGGGCGTTTTTGGTGAGCTATTGTACTCTTTGGGGAAGATTTTAATGCCCCATTGATTTTTTAATATGAATTAAATACTCTGTTCTTCATCTCCAAAAAGTTCCAGGTCTAAATTTCAAGTATAAATGTATAAATCTCATTTTTAATGGAAGAACAATGCCATTTCCCCACTACCTTGTTGTGAGCCAATGTGTTGATGATGATTTCGAATGAATGGATGATTCTCTGATATATTTGTGATAAATATACTGCTATGGATGTCTTCTACAAGTTTCATGTACTATACTTGAGCATTTGAATCATTTTTACTCAGTTTAGTTGTATTGGGAGGTGAAATAGTGCCATTTCCCCAAGGGTCGAATTGGGGATTTTTGCAGTTGAATGGGAGAGGGTGAGAACAGTTGTAATAATCCATTAATGGTGCATATGAGACTTTAATAAAATAATTAACACATTACATACCTCTGTTCATAAATTTGAGTGGGTTTGGAGGCATTTGGGAAGCCATTTTCAGTACTTACCTCAGGGGGATTTGAACCCCAAATTACTAGTAAAATTGCATACTTGGTCCAGAATATTAAGAGAGTTTGCAGAGGTATTTTGGTGACCATATGTCATCCCTAAACATCATATTCAAGTACTAATATCATTCATACACCTTCCTTGAATATTTGAATGGATTTGGAGTCAATTTGAGACCTAGAGACCAATTCTGGTCAAAGGGAAATCACTAGTAAAGTTACCTACATTGACCAGAATTGAAAGAGGATTTGCATAAGTATTTTAAAGGTCCAAAGGCATCCCTGAAACAAAAATTTGTGTTCTAATATCATTCATATACATTCTCAGAATATTTGGGATCATTTGGGGCAAATTTGGGACCTAGAGATCAAAACTAGTCAAAGGTCTAACTAGGGAAAAAAGTGAAAAATTGCCATTTTGATAAAATTCCTAACAAGGGACATTACAGTGGTAAGAGGGCATGGTCCTTGAACCTGTGTATTAGGTACATACATTCAATAATAATTAGCAGCCATGTCTTACTATTATGATGAATCCTATGAGTACAATTCTTATGAGGAATATGCAGATGCTTATGAGCAATATGAAGTAGAATGTGAAAGGTATGAGGAAGATGTGCCATCATGCAACACTTCTTACAATTTCAAGAGAAATGAAGATTATTCTTATGAATTTAAATTTGATGAATATGAGTGTGTCACACCAACCAAGGATAATTCTATGAGCGAGTTCCAAATATGGAGAGCAAAATATAAAACCTTGCCCCAACAATATAAAAAATATCAATAATATCTTGCTTTTAGCAAAAAGACACAAAATGCCATGTCTTTTGACTACTATGCTGAACATGTTTTTGAAAATAGGCCCAAAAATGAAGATATGGAGTTAGTGAAGAAAGGTTTATGCCCTTCTTGTAAAAACCCTTGGAGCGAGTATCATATATGTTTGCATGAAATGATGTCCTCCTTGAGGAGAGCTTTTGAGATTTATTCAAGAAGAGATTCCAAATATATTGATCCTAAGGAAAACAAGGGGCAAAATGCATCAGCTTGCTTTAAGGAGCAAAAGGAAGAGACATCACAAGAGCATGAAGAAAATTCTATTGAAAATATGGAAGATCATTTCGAGACACCTTCTAGCTTAGACATGAGCCAAAGAGCATCTACTGATGGATGCTTAAACTATGAAGGAGTACCTACTGATGGGTGCTCACACCTCTATGTTGGTGACATAGAGATCACTTTTGAAAGTGTTTCTACAAGTACAAGTTTCATTAAGCATGATAATGAAGACCTTGTAGTAGTTGAAGAAGAACCAAGATCAACATCCCCATCACCACTTGAGCTTCATGAAGTTGGTCCAAGAAAAATTGAAGAATATGAGGAGGTTCATTTGCAAGAGCCTCATTTTCTTAAAGGGTCCTTAAAGATGAATGAAAATAAGATCCAAGAGTCCCTCAGCATTTTCCATGACACTCAAGCATTGGTGTCAAATTCTTGTTGGAGAGCTACTTCATTGGAGAAAACATCCTTCCTTGAAGACATGGAGAAGATTCAAAGAGCAATGTGCCACATCAAAGGTAATTTCATGTCTTTTCTTTTTGATAGAAACCATTGGTTTGAGCTTAATGAATTGTTACATGATGCATACTTGAAGAATAATGAGGATATTCATAAGCTCACAATTCAAAATGAGCACCTTCTTGAAAAGTTGCAAGATACTTGTTTTTCCTCCTATGTTTCAGATTGTCAAATGGTAGATTGTTTGGAGGATTCTCATGACATGGTGGATCATGAGAAATGTGGGAATTTGAATGTGCTTAATGTATTTGAAGATGAACTTGAAGAGATCCAAACAATTGATGTGGTGGAAGAGGAATTTGAATTGTCTCTTGATGAAGCTTATGCAATTTTTAAAGAAGAGCATGATTCCTCTACATGGGAACCAATCTATGACAAAGGTTTCCCACTTTTGAAGGAGCTGCATGATACTACCCACATGGATCCTTCCCATGATTAAAATTCTTCACTTTTTGATCATTTGGGTGAGTTAGTTCATTCTCCTACATCCTACAATTCCACGTTTTGCAGTATTAATCTCAATGAAGTATGGGTGAAAGGGTTCTTTTTGATGGTGCCACATGAGGAGTATGGAACTCCTAGATTTACCTTTTATGATGACATGGTTGGAGCACATTCTTATTCACATTTGAAACAACATTATTTGTCACTTTATGATGATGCAAATCTACATGGATGCACCTATGATATGCATTGGAGTCACTTGAAGACTCATGGTTTTTCTTGCTCAACATTTGATTCATTTGATGTTGGAGGAACTTCATCCAACACTTGGGAGAATAGATTTATGATTGGAGAACATTTTTGTTGGCAGCCACATACTTTGTTATATTTTTATGATTCTCACATTCATGGATGTATGGGTGAGACTTCTTTGAGTCATTTGAAGTCTCCTTGTTTTTTCTGCTCATTATTTGGTTCAGATTTTAGTGGAGATTCTTCATTCACTTCTTGGATGAAAGAATACATGGCTGAATATTTTGATGCATATCACATCCTTTTGGAGCAGAATTATGGGACATGGGATACTCACCTATGTCATTGGAGCAGATCTGATTGGTCACTTGAAGCTTGTATGCACTTGGAAAATGGTGGTCTACTTGCTTGGAGGTATAATCACTTTCATGACTCTTTCATGAAGCATATCCTTGATGTACATTTTCATTATGTTGTTATGTACTTTGATGATATATATTTGGTACTCATGATGTTTGGAAGAATGCATACAAGAAAATGGGATCTAAGAATCCTCTTATCTAATGGTGTAGGTTGGAGAGCACTCTTAATTGTTGGGCTGCAATAAAAGCAATGGGACTCTGGAATAATTTTTGTCTCATTGGTTTCATTTTTTGGGGGGAAGCAAGCAATATGGGAGATGGATTCCCCACATAATAAAGTGATTTTAATCAGAGTAGTGTAGCAGCAAGCATGGTGGTTCCTCTCTAAAATATTCATGGAAACACAAAGACTCAAGGTTTGTCAATTCAATGGCAACTTCAAAGAATTATACAGAAAGCAGGTTCTTCAACACCCATGTTTGAAATTGCTTGAGGACAAGAAATATTGGGAAGGGAGGATTTGTCATGTCCCAAATTTGGAATTGGGTCACAATGGCCTAATCACATTAGCCATATTCATTAGAGTTTGTAAAATTGATGTTAAGGGTCAAATAATTGCCAAGGAGAAAAATTACTAGTTTCCTAGGTTTGGGGTGGAAGCTTTGGGACTTGGAATAAGGGGGATAATAATTGATGTTTAGACATTAGAAGGGTTCAAGTATTTAATAAATAGAGTGAATAAAGAAATTCAAGAGAAATCCTAGGTGACAAATGGTTTTGGAGACATATGGAGGATGTGGGACCCACACTAGCTTGATTTTTCATAATACATGGTATCTCTCTTTTGCAAATTCGAATTAATGGGAATGTGAACACTCTTGGGTGAGATGGTAAGTCATAAAAAATTTCATGGAGCATATTAGGTCGAATTGGGAAGGATTGGTAACCTCAATGGAAGATAAAGAGTTAAAGTGGAAGTTTGTGGACACTTGGGCTAGATTCCCTAGCCCCTATGACACCAATGATGGAGCTTCTATGACAACTATGACAACTTGCAGACCTGACCTCTGACATCTGACCACTATGACATGTCAGCCCCAAAAATAGGCTCAAGGAAGGCGAATTTGGGAGTTGGAGAATCCAAAGAGACTCAAAATTGAATTTGGGAGAAGATGGAAGGTTGGAACTAGGAGACAAGTGGCAAATGTGGAATATTTCCTAAATGGAAATCTATTGAATCTATTGAGAGGATTTCGACCCTTAGAAGGCTAATGTTGGTTATAAAATGTATAAATGAAGTATGAGAATGGATTTTGATCATTTGTCGAATTTGCAATTGCATTTGTGAAGAGGGAGAGCTAGTGGATGACTAGTTTCTTGCCTTAACCAATTTCGAGGGTGAAAGATTCCCATCCAAGTTGGTAATTGGAAATTCCATTCAGATGTTTCATTTGGAGCTTTATCGGATTCTTTATTTGCAGGTTTAAGCTACAAGTCAGCTCATGGTTTCTTCTATTGCAGTTCACTCCTTCAACCATTTCCAGTTTTGATGGCATATTCTTGATCCTTGAGGGAGGGCGTTTTTGGTGAGCTATTGTACTCTTTGGGAAGATTTTAATGCCCCATTGATTTTTTAATATGAATTAAATACTCTTTTCTTCATCTCCAAAAAATTTTAGGTCAAAATTCCAAGTAGAAATGTATAAATCTCATTTTTTATGGAAGAACAATGCCATTTCCCCACTACCTTGTTGTGAGCCAATGTGTTGATGATGATTTCAAATGAATGGATGATTCTCTGATATATTTTTGATCAATGTACTGCCATATATGTATTCTACAAGTTTCATGTACTGTACTTGAGCATTTGAAGCATTTTTACTCAGTTTAGTTGTATTGGGAGGTGAAATAGTGCCATTTCCCCAAGGGTCGAATTGGGGATTTTTGCAGTTGAATGGGAGAGGGTGAGAACAGTTGTAATAATCCATTAATGGTGCATATGAGAATTTAATAAAATAATTAACACATTACATACCTCTGTTCATAAATTTGAGTCGGTTTGGAGGCATTTGGGAAGCCATTTTCAGTACTTACCTCAGGGGGATTTGAACCCCAAATTACTAGTAAAATTGCATACTTGGTCCAGAATATTAAGAGAGTTTGCAGAGGTATTTTGGTGACCATATTTCATCCCTAAACATTATATTCAAGTACTAATATCATTCATACACCTTCCTTGAATATTTGAAGGGATTTGGAGTCAATTTGAGACCTAGAGACCAATATTGGTCAAAGGGAAATCACTAGTAAAGTTACCTACATTGACCAGAATTGAAAGAGGATTTGCAGAAGTATTTTAAAGGTCCAAAGGCATCAATGAAACACAAATTTATGTTCTAATATCATTCATATACATTCTCAGAATATTTGGGATCATCTGGGGCAAATTTGAAACCTAGAGATCAAAACTAGTCAAAGGTCTATCTGGGGAAAAAAGTGAAAAATTGTCATTTTGATAAAATTCCTAACAAGGGACATTACACAATCCCCCATATTTCGACAATGCACACTCCTCTATGGCTAGCCATCGCAGCGACTATGTGATCTGTGCACACCTCCTGAACAATACTTCGTGTAGCCGATTCTGCCAATTCTCAAGCGCCTTGTCTGAGACTGACGATGCTGAACTGACACTTCGCCATCCCAATTCTCCATATACGGTGGGATTAATGTAATATTCATATATTTTGTATATGCTATCCCATCCCTCAGTAAATTCATCTCTTGCTGGATCAACATATCGCTGCCCTTCTATAGGATCAAGAGGTGCAACCGCCCTCATCGTGTGATTTTCAAACGACGTAGTTCGCTTCTTGAAGTTGATGATGGACTCATTTTCCATTGCCCATTCTATCCCTAACAACACTAGATAGGGGCTTGTGTTATCAACAATCTCTATTACATCAAAGTGTGTGTATTTCTTGAGTCCCTCAATTTCAACTGGAAGCTGGCACACCCGACCAAGTGGATAACCTTACTCTGATTTTCTAAGCACAGCTATACTGATGACCTAGCCAACTGTGTTTTTCCCATTGTTTCCTAGGTATTCTTGGTAAGAGTGTTTACATCATACCCTAGGTCCAAAATGATTGAGTCAACATCAAATGCTCCAATTTGTGCCGACATCTGCATCAATATTCCCGTCTTCCTCTTGTGTATTTGATTGACTATTCACTCCTGGCGTGCACTCTCCCGTCAATGCAACAGACTGGACATTTCTTCCAACACATCCTGATCCTTTTCCAACTCTAGGAAACTCTCCAAGAAGGCTCTTAAGGTGTTAGAATTCCTATGCGACTTCGTCGTGTCGAACATCGTTGGCATATCATAGGTAACTTATTCGTGAGGAGGTAATTGCCTCCTCTGTCTTATCGCTTCCTATGCTTTCAAGAAAACATCCCTTTTGACTTCTGCATCAAAGGTGACATGATTCCATGTTGTTGGTCAGATGGTATCCTGCGACCTATCGACTCCTATCACAACTCCTCCTCGTGTCACTAATCCAACAGTCGTAGTGTGACTTCTGACCTCCACTAATATCTTTTGCACTATCGGTGGCGTATTCTGATTCTGATTTTGTGGAGGTGGTGTCAGGTTCTTGGTCTACCATTTTTCAATGAGCTAAGGATAGTCTTCAACGTTGTGGTCCATAGTAGTGCAATAAGTGCACTATGGTGCTGGATTCAGGCGATACCTTTGATAGTTCCCCTGCTACACACAATTGTAACATATAATTGGTCCTTGTCCTTGTCTAGCAGCTCCTCCAGGTCCTGCGTCGGCACCTCAACCTCCTTGGAATCCTCCTCTAAAACCTCCAAGTGGTGGACCATATGGCGAGTACTACAGTTGTCCATACTGCGACTGTTGATATGGTGGCTTCCCATACTATTGTGGTAGATACTGCGATTTCCCATACTGCTACGACTTGTTAAAATGAGGTTTTTGTTTGGTATATTGTAGTTACTGCTGCACCACCAGTTTATCTTCCCATTTCATAAAGTATGTGTCAGCAGTCTCGTCTTGGAGTAGGTCATAGGCCCTGAAAACGTTTTCATCGTCGCCAACCGAACGATAAGATTTGCAATATAGATTTACTGGCTTCAACACCATCTTCTGCAAGTACACACATTCTTCCAATCGATGCCCTCTAGTTTGACAGACGTGACACCAAGGCATCCCTCTTTGACTGAGGGGATTCAGTGCACCTGATTGCAAATATTCTTGAAACCCTAGGCAATTATCTTTACGGTGTCCTTCTTTTTTACCCATGGTGCACCCTATGTCTTTGTGGGTTTCTTTCCCCTTCTTTATATCTTGCAATTGGAGTGTCATATTGGAAAATTGTGCTTGTATCCTATCCATTGCTATACTAGCTTCATCGATTGGTGAATCCTCCAGCTTCATCGCAATCTCCAACGCTTTGGCCTGTGTTGCTACCTTCTGTTGCATTAGTGGTCCATGGATGTGTGGCACCAATCCTACAATAAACCACTCCTTGTGTTGCATGTCGTTTATTTTGAAACTCACCTTCGTTATCAACGTCTTATACCATTGATCAATTTCCCATACCGGCTCATTCGGGTATTGCTTGATTTCTTTGAGCTCGATGACATACTGCGACTCCGAATTTGGTTTTATAAACTCATCGACTATTCTTGCTTTGATCTGCGCCAATGTCATTCCTGGTGTTCCTATTGGAACCTTTGTAAACTTCATAAACCAATCTAGAGTACGGCCCCTAAGGGTCATTGCTAGTTGGACTTTTTTAATATCTTCATCCTAGACCTACTTCACAGTCCATACTACTTCACACAGGAACCAATACTGCTCGGGATCCTCAGTCCCATTCCCTTGGAAAGTGGGCATTTTTGTGTCGTCCTCCATTCTAACTTTCCTATTGTTGTTGTTTACTAATGCACTACTTCTACCGTTGCACGTACGATAGCTTTGCGAATAAATTGTGTTTCTTCCTGTGGAATTCCAAGTAGTGCGGGGGTTTGAAGGTATGTTGTAACTTACAATCCGTCCCTCTTCTACTTCTAGGGTGGTTTGGTCACCATATCCTTCATCGTAATAAGGTAGCTTCGTCCCTTGTGGTATTGTTTCACAATATTCCGTTCTGGTTCCTTCAGGAGACTCTCTCTCTCAGTCCTCCTCTTCTCAAGTCGTCGGAATAACTCCCCACTCCTCAAGGTACCACAGTCTTCCTTAGCCTCCCTTAGAAACTCGTTGTCGCTCATGTCCATCTACCCCACATTTTTCTATCGGATCCACATTCACGCGATACCCACAACCTCCGCACACTAATCTTTCTACTCTTTGGAAGTCATCCTCAATATGCCCTTTTCACATACGAGCATCTTAATTCATAGCTTTAGCAACAATAAGAATCTTCCCCTCAGTCCCTTGAAAAAATTCCTTTCCGCGTTGCTGTACAATTTAATTGTGTCTACTGCGAACTCAGCAATGTATCCCTCTAGGATACTATCTACCCAGAAATAATCATCGCTTTATACCTTTTTGTCCACTTGTTGTAGCTGTTGGATCAGTTCTTGAGTCCAATGGTCAAGCTCATTCTTTTGGAAATGATTTTTCTGAAACGTCAGCTGCACTAGCCACTCATTCAGCAACACCGAGAATTCAGAGAACACTATGTGTATATCTGAATAAATATTCTTCTATAACTAACTACTTGTTGTCTGTCCAGGGTTCTGATTTTCACCTTCTACGAATTCCTCTGCCTTCTTGTCAACCCACTCTTGAGTCTTCGGTCTCATCGGGTGCCACAACATATCCTCTTCACCATCTTGGAAATAGAACCATTTGTTGACATATCATCTATGGACAGGGGTTCACTTCACATTGTTGTCGACAAACATCGACCAAACTCCCTTAAACACCATCCCAGAAAGGTTTAACCCTTTCTAGCAACACTCGCAGAGTGAGTGAAGTATCACCTGAGATGGATAAAGGGGTTGCAGGAACCAATTTTCTACATTGGGAGGAGGACATGCATCAAACACACACTACAATCATAGAAACTAGAGATTATACCTTCGCATTATGCTAACAATTCATCATTCTCATATTCACAATTCGCAGATTCAATATCTTATGGAAATTTGCATCAACATGATCAAAATACTCATTTGCATGAACAACAATTATCAAACCATAGAGTATCAAACATTTTGCAAACACATGTATTCATCGTTTACCCAAAACAAAGATGAAAGATATAAAAATAATCGGACATCTTCACGCATTCATCAAAACCTACGGAATAACCTTCGCAGAAACAGTCAAAATATCTTATCGCATAAACAAAACAGTTCAGAATTCTCTAGCTATGTCGATATCAAAATCAAGGATAAACAATAGATCAAAAGGTTCCCTTTGTCTTCCAATCATACTCCTAATTATATGAAACTAAGTGGTTACAAAATGTTCCACATGACCAAAGATGTTCTCCCTTTGTTCTCTTATGCAAACAACCTACAAAACAAACATAAAACCTTTCTCACATGTATTTGACCACAAATAAAATATTGATATTAATAAGACAACATAACATCAACATGTAATAAAATAAAAATCGATATAAGCAATCTATATTGGAAAGGGAAGAATGTCCAAATATTTATTGACAAATGCAGAAAGTACATAAAGCTAAACCTCTCCTGCACCGGCACTGTCGTAACCAGACCCTGGGCTCCTTCTCCTCTCTCTTAGCTATGAATTTATCCAACATAACTTTATCCAATGATCATAAGGCCCTTTCCCAAGCCCCTCCCCTTGTTGATGTATTTGTAACTTCAGCAGATATTCACTTGTATATTGTATGTATTACATTTGTACTTTATTGTATCCCAACGGAGATGTATTATTCCTCCAATTGGAAGTGTCGTCATGTGTACTTGCAAGTGTCGCAACTTATATTGTAAGTGTCGTAACTTATACTTTATGGGTTATTAGACCACCTTGTTGGGGTTAGCCCTGTATGAGTCATGTGGGTCAAAGGTTTATTAGACCACCCTATTGTGGGTCGGCCTAGTCAGCATTATGTTATGTGGTTAAGTTAGGGCCGACCTAGTTGAGTAAAGGTCAAGTAAAAGTTAGTGTATAAATAGAGAGTGACTCTCTCCCATTTTACACATTCTATTGTTCACTCACTTCGCATTAGTGAGAGAAGAGGAGGATGAGCACAAGCGGAGGAGGAGCATACTGCTGTAGATATCTATCTCTTGGGTTTGATCATGGTGATCATTGTATTGATGCTTATTCTATCTCTGAGGAAGTTGTGAGGCTTTTCACCTTCTTGGTTTTTCCTAGTGAAATGTTTTGTGTCTCTTGTCTCTTATCTCTTATGCTTGATATGATTTACATGTTGTTCTTTCAGTTAATATCCTAGATCAGAATGTATTAAACTCTAAAAAACTAACATGGTATCAGAGCTAGCCTAAAGGAAGGCATGCTATGGCATTTATGACACTTGTTGCAGTTGTGAAGCTAGGGCTTGATATAGCAAAAAACAGGCATAATAACACTTTCTCTATAAATTCATTTTCGTGAAGTTTCAGGATTGGAAAATCTTACAGGTCGAAGATAAGATCCCCATGTACCTTATGTCCCAAGGGGAGACTCTAATTCATTGTACTTTCAGATTTATGATCTGTACAATAGGGTTTCTGCCTCTTCCAAATCTCATTCATAAATAGGTGACCTAGGAAAAAAGGTGACAACTTGGTCTAGGAAGAACCAATTGAAATTTTGTAAATAGTGCTAGGTAGGGCACGGACTGTACTTTCACATGTCCGATTTTCAGAGGCCGAAATTGAACCAGTGACACATGGCACTCCATTAAAGTTCGCTCTCGTGTTTTATCTCATAAACAGGTCACATTGTGACATTTGGCACATCTCTCTCTCCGAGAATCCATTTGAGGTCAGACCTATGGGGTTGGAAATATAACAGGTAAGGATACCACAGGCTGAGTATTCAGAACCTATAGATCTGGAAATTCGGAGTTACACCAGAAACGATCAAGTGCATATTTCTGTCAAAACAGAATTGGATTTTGAGCACCTTCATTCATGGCTCCGGGAAATTAGGGTTTCAGAGAATGTTGGAATTTTTGAATCGGAGACCACGGCTAGATTCTCCTCATCAAAATCGAAATTTAGAGACCAAGATCAAAATTTTTAGTTGGGCAGAAGGCCGAGCTTGATCAAACCTTAGTTCGGGACATTGATCGGAAAAGTGGAAAATTAGGGCTTCTACAAAAGTTGAAATTTTTGAATTTTGTAACCATGGATGGAAGCTCCTCAAGATAATTGAATTTTAGAGCTTTGGATCAAAGCTTTTTGTTGGGTGAAGCTCTGGGAATCTCAAACCCTAATTTAGGGTCCTCCCCAGTGAATCTGGAAATCTAAAAGGCAATTTTGAGGGGTGAAACTTTGCAGTTTTCAAATTCTGAGTAAACGAGCTTGACCAGCTAAGAAAGGAACATCTTTCTATCCTTTCAAAAGTTTGAAATTCAAAGTTTGAAGTTTTTGGGTTTCTTTAACAAACCCTAATCCAACTCTAGATCCAGTTTCACCAAATCAAAGTGGATTGGGTTAATCCTAGAAGAGAATGGATTGGTCACCTTCATAAGTGAATAAGTTCTTGTTTTAGAGGGAGATAAGGCTAAGGCCTTACATAATAAGATTACAAGCAATCTTGACAGGTATGACTTACAGGTATGTTTTCAAATATGTTCATGATTAAGTTTATGATATGTTTGTCTTCATGTTATTAAGTTTAGTAACAATATTGACTAATTTTAGACCTATCTTATCACCCTAGTAAAAGTATGAATGCATGATATAAGATATTCATTAATTAGGGTTATAACACTTATGATGGTACTAATGCATTGTGTTGTTGTATGAGGATGATGTTGTCTGCTAATATGAAAGGTACATCTAGAAAGATAAATCAAGTTCTAGATCAAGAACATATAACCATGGTGACATGAAGACAAAGATTCATCCATTGTCATGGATCACATAGAAGCTCCACTTATGAGGTATGTATAATTTGGTTCCACAATGGTTAACTTATGAGATATGCAGGTCAATAGAACAAGTCATTGAAGAAAATAAGAATAAATCACGTGGGCATATTGGACATAACTAGCTAACACATTAATCTAGGAATGTTTTTCCTATATCAAATTAGAATCCTACCCTATGTTAGAATCTTATACTTTTGTACATGATTATTCATGAAGTTATAAGTTTGAGTAATCATGAGCTTATGCATATTATGTTTCTTCCTTTAATTGATGATATGACTAACCAGAAGAGTCCTATGGTCAAATAAGAATTTGTATGAGTAAAGGAAGTACTACCTGAAACCTTGAATACTAATGCTTGTGATAAATTATTTGTGTTTAAGATTACTTAGAATCATAATGTTTTATAGTATTGAGATTATATTAATGAATGTATGATTGTGTATGAGACCTCGAGGATAACACAATGATGATACTAGTAAGTATGCATAATGATCGAGGATGGATATAAGTTCAAGGATAGGTAATCCAGGAAGCAAAGATCAAGAGGCATCACACTCAAGTAGTTCCTGCAAGGAAGCAAATATTGAGAGGGAGTCCACCCTACAACCAAACAAAGATAAGTATTTGAATTTTCACTCCTTGCATACTTGTTTGTTTAAATAATATTGTTCAATGATGTATATGCTTATGTTCCTAGACTTAAGGTGTGTATTATGCATATTAGAATAGATGCATTAATGAACAGTATACTACTAAAATGCATGTGATAGGTAAGTGGCCTATGGCACTGTACAACATTCCATTGCTACTTATCTAGAATGAAACCTCTTTGCTGACATGTTGGGAGTTGTCCACACTCTTAACAATGTTCTGGTAGAGATTGGAAGCCATCTAGAAAGTTATGGGATATGGGTAAATGTTTTATTGAAGCATTGGCTAAAATAATTGCATGACTGTATGACATATTTCTTTATCTGCAAGAATTTGTTCTGAAAACTATGAGATGTTTCTAATCATGCAATCTAACTTGCTTTCTAGGAAAGATTGTAAGCCATCAGTTACAAAAGAATAACTACAACATTTGTTCCAGCAACAAATCTATGTATTGAAGATATTGAAGTTCCTAGGATCCGGGATGAAGTATTGGAAGAATATCATGATTCGTCGATCATGAAGAAATATGTTGGGATGTGGTCCCAAGACGAGATGGGAAGTCTGTTGTGACTTCCAAAGATCAAGCATGCTGTAGATGGAAGCATAGAGAAATACAAAGTGAGATTTGTAGCTCGTGGCTTCTCCTAGAAAAAGGGAATAGACTATGAAGAGACTTTTGCTCCTGTTGCAAGATACACATCCATCAGATCAGTACTTGCTCTGGCTACAATGATGAAATGGATGATACACCAGATAGATTCCAAGACAGCTTTCTTGAATGGTGTAGTCGAGGAGGAAGTGTATGTGTAGCAGCCACTTGGTTTTTAGACACATGACAGAGAGTCAAATGTGTGCAGGTTGAAGAAAGCCTTGCATGGATTGAAGCAAGCTCCTAGGACTTGGTATGGTAGGATAAACAACTTTCTATCCAGTTTGGGATTTACTAAGAGTAAAGCGAATTCCAACCTTTACTACAAGGTTGAGGAAGGCAATCCAGTGATACTACTATTGCATGTGGATGACCTGTTTGTTACAGGTGAGGATAGATTGATTGCCGATGCGAAGAGGAATCTTGCTTCCAGGTTCGAGATGAATGACTTGGGTATGATGCACTACTTTCTAAGCATGGAGGTGTTGCAGAGTGTGGATGGAATCTTCCTTGGACAAGGGAAGTATGCATTAGAGATCTTAAAGAGGTTTGGGATGATGGACTGCAAGGCCATGGCCACACCTATGGCATCGAAACTAGAGCTTTTGTGTGATGCTTCATCTAAGCTGGTTGATGCCACAATGTATCGTCAGATGATTGGGTCCTTGATGTACCTGAGAAATACAGGACTAGACATTTACTTTGCGGTGAACACCTTGAGCCAGTATTTGACAGATCTGAGACATGTTCACCTGATAGTTGCAAAGCATATTTTGAGGTACCTGAAGGGTACAATTGACTATGGGCTCAAGTATGAGGCGAATCAAAATTTTAACATGGAGGGTTATGTTGATTCGTATTGGGCAAGAAGTGCCATTGATCGGAAGAGCACTTTGGGGTGCTGCTTCAGTATGGGATCCGGTATGATCTCTTGGTTTAGCAGGAAGCAGTCCTATGTGGCACTGAGTACAACTCAAGTAGAGTATGTTGCAGCTTGTTCGGCTAGTTGTGAGGTAGTATGGATGAGGAAGCTACTGTCTGAGTTATTTTCTCTCCCGTTGTACGATACCGGTATCTTTTGTGACAACCAGAGTTGTGTGAAGTTGTCTGAGAACCCTGTCTTCCATGACAGGTCGAAGCACATCGAGATCAAATATCACTATATTAGGGATATGGTGTAGAGAGGAGAAGTGAAGCTCCTGTATGTTGCGACGAACGAGCCGATAGCCAATGTGTTGACCAAGGTGCTGGACATAGTGAAGTTTGAGTACTTCAGAGAGAAGCTTGGTGTACTTCAGATCGAGATTCCTTCCAAGGGGAAGTGATGAGCCCAGAGACACAAATGCACATGAGCCATTCTCACATGGTGGTAGGTGTGTCCTCCCATGGTGTAGATATAAGGGTTGGGGCCATTCTTGCATGGTTGAAGTGTGTCTTCCCATGTTCGTTGATGTAAGAGCTATGCCATTCGAGCATGGTTGAAGTGTGTCTTCCCATGGTTGCGATATAAGTGTTGTGCCATTTGAGCATGGTTGAAGTGTGTCTTCCCATGGCTGCGATATAAGTGCCGTGCCATTCGAGCATGGTTGAAGTGTGTCTTCCCATGGCTGCGATATAAGTGTTGTGCCATTCGAGCATGGTTGAAGTGTGTCTTCCCATGGCTGCGATATAAGTGTTGTTCCATTCTCGCATGGTTGAAGTGTGTCTTCCCATGGCGTGCTGATCCTTTCAAGGATGGTTGAAGTGTGTCTTCCCATGCTGGTGAGTGTAAGTGTTGTGTGATGTGCATATGGGTTGTGCTCCGTGGATGATGAGGTGATCTGAAGACGATGAGGTGAAAATATGGTACACAGGTCTTGCAGAGGCATATAATTAGTCCTGAGATGCTCTTGCAGGTTTTGCAAAGGCAGTGTAATCAGTCTTGAGGTGTACCTACTTGATGGCTTGCTCGCTGAGATGACATGATCACTATGATCATGAGTATCTAGATGATACTCTGTGGCCATGGACAGGTTGTGTAGTTGCATGTAAAAGATCCTAGGAGATCCGATAGGTTGAGCTGTGTGCTCGTAATCAGTCCTCGGATGCTCTTTCAAGGTTTTGCCATGACCACATGTAATATTGCTCTGGGAGATTCGACAGGTTGAGATGTGTGCTTGTAATCAGTCCTAGGATTCCCTTTCGATGTTTTGTGGAGGTCACATATAATATTTCCCTCAGAGATCCGATAGGTTGAGCAGTGAGCTCATAAAAGTCCTGGGATGCTCTTTCGAGGTTTTGTTGATGCACATAATAAGTCTTGAGTATTCCATAGTATGGCCAGTGATGATGAAGACCTATAGGTGGTGGGCCTACATCCAGCATGAAAAAGGGCTTCCTCTATAGAACTTCCTATGATGAGAAGAATTATGAGATAGCAATAGTGATTGAGACGACGAGTACAACAGTAGTGACGATGATGCTCCATGATCCAGTGATGATGATCCAACTCCAGTATTGAAGACTCGTGCCTATATGTATTGAGGACTTGTGTCAAGAGAATACCTCCCTAGTTAAGAGGGAGTGGTTATGTATTTGTAACTTCAGCAGATATTCACTTGTATATTGTATGTATTACATTCGTACTTTATTGTATCCCAACGGAGATGTATTATTCCTCCGATTGGAAGTGTCGTCATGTGTACTTGCAAGTGTTTCAACTTATATTGTAAGTGTCGTAACTTATACTTGATGGGTTATTAGACCACCTTGTTGGGGTAGGACCTGTATGAGTCATGTGGGTCAAAGGGTTACTAGACCACCCTATTGGGGGTTGGCCCAGTTAGCATTATGTTATCTAGTTAAGTTAGGGCCGACCTAGTTGAGTAAATGTCAAGTGAAAGTTAGTGTATAAATAAAGAGTGTGTCTCTCTCATTTTACACATTCTATTGTTCACTCACTTCGCATTAGTGAGAGAAGAGGAGGATGCACACAAGTGGAGGAGGAGCATGCTATTGTATATATCTATCTCTTGGGTTTGATCATGGTAATCATTGTATTGATTCTTATTCTATCTCTGAGGAAGTTGTGGGGTTTTTCACCTTCTTGGTTTTCCCCAATGAAATGTTTAGTGTCTCTTGTCTCTTATGCTTGATATGTTGTACATGTTGTTCTTTCAGTTAAGATCCTAGATCAGAATGTATTAAATGTTGAAAAACTAACACCCCTTATATTTATAAAAAGGAAAGGAGCGTCAGTTCAAAAGGTGGTTGAATTACGAAGTTGGGGATGTTTGGGTACCTATCCCAACTAATCCCAATTTGTGTTTCTAATTATTTTTTAAACTTTTCTTAATACACCCACGAATATGATATAGGACAACTAGTGAGTGACTTGTGAGTGTCCTAACTTGCATCTAGCGGGTGCAGGTTTTTATTGACACCCGCGGGTTGTCAGTAGAGATACACGCAGCTGACGCGTGGGATAAAAAGTATAAGGGTCACGATTATGTATAAAAATAGGAAGAGAAATATTCTTCTGAGGGAATGATTTCAAGGTTCAGCTCGAGGTCATATAGGGTCAAGGTAAGCTCTTCCATCCATAGTGTCCTTTTGTGTGACCGACAAGGCAATGTGGTCATGGATGAATAAGTGCTAATTTGACCAATAATAGATTCCCCATAATGTGTGAGTTTAGAGGGAAATGATGGACGAAATACATTACAATCCAAGGAGATGGGGAGCAAAGAGGCCGCGGGATGAGGTCACAAACAATACCTGAAACATAAACAAAGTCAACAAGCACTTTACAGTCTTGACATCAAGAGATGTTCCGAATGGTAGAACATAATCTGCAATACATAATTGAAAGATGTATATAGCATGGCCACTGAAATACAAGCGTGGATCCATGTCAAATAGGAGATCATAGCCATAACAACAAACTGGATCTATTTCTCATCAAGAGAAAAAAAATGGGTGTGGCTCATTCTTATGCATCTTGGGAAATAACAAAATATGATGATGCAATTGTAGGCCCAAGGTCTTCATCCAAACCATCTCAAGGTATGAGACCTAATCATGTGAATACGGGAGTTGAATTTGAACATGAAGGACAGTATTTTATTACCGGCCAATGATGTGGATCATTAACAAACATGAGGGTTACCCACCAATAATGCAAATGGGGCCAAAGGTACCTAGTGTTGTGGGGAAAATGAACCTATAGTTCAGGGGAGAAACTACCAACTTACGGTGATAAAGATAGAATTACAAGCATTCTGCAAGTACAACAAATAAATGAAGAGATTAGGGTTTAGAGATGTAGGCACCTTATTCAGAAGGTTGATCCTAGCTTTGCCTCCCTCGCTCTTCAATGCTTATCCAGTGTCGCAACGCCCAAACCTACAAAACAACTTGATACCTTTCTCAAACACATTTGACTACATATATAAGATTGATATTCATAATAGAAGAAGACATCAAATTATAAACAAACTGTAATAAAATCTAATACACATTAATAGGTCATATTTGGAAAGAGAAGAACGTCTGATCTTTATTAATGAATGAAAGCAAGTACATAAAGTTATACCTTCCTTCAAGCTTGGCACTTAACGAAACCTAGATTCAAGGTCTCCTGCTTCTGTTCTCCAAGGATCCCAGCCTCTAAGCAACTGTGCTAGGTCTTACCAAAACTGAAGCATAAGAGAGGGAGATAAGGGTCTCCATTCCTCCAACATAGCTTTGTAATTGGGCTTGGTCCCCTCACATGACCCTTCTACCCTCCTTATATAGTCAATGAGGAAGAGGAAAAGAAGTTACAACCACTCAAGAGGTTTCCCAACCAACTTAACTTACTCGAATTTTGAAATTTTGACCAAAACAGGGGTGTACGCTACTCTATAGTAGACAAAGTCACGTACACATGGCAATGGGAACTACTTTAAATGAGACAAAGTCGTGTACACACTACTATTTCAACAGTGGAGTCGCGCTCATATTGAAAAATGGCCAAAAACAGGCTCTTCTGCTCATTTTCAGGAGATGGTTTGGTCTGGAAAAATGTTCCTAAGGGTCATATACATCAAATGGATCAAGAATGAGGTAATTTCAACCATTTTTAGTGTCCCAAATGACTCCTCCATCCACAAATGTCCTGTTGTGTGACCTAACTTGATCTCAAGAATTGTCGTCATGCGACCACGGGAAGCAAGTGTCGTCACGGACGGAGAGGTGTCATTTCAAACTATAACAGATGCCCCCTAATGTATGAGGTCAGAGGGAGTACGGGAAACGATGGTCAAAATACATTATAAAAATAAAAAAGAGTTGAATCGTGGAGGAACGGAGAAACCAAGAATCATAGGCTCAAATGAAGTACCTGAAAGCAAAGGCAAAGTCAGACAAACTTATCCATGGGGTAACTGTCCATGTTCAAATGGTGGAACATTATCTCCAAGAGGATACAATAATGATCCAAAATACTGATGCATATATCATGGCCACTAAAATACAAGCGTGGATCCATGAGGAACATAAGTATAAACATAGCCACATAAATACAAGGTGGATCTATGTCAAAACTGGAGAACATAGCCATAGAGAACAAACTGGATCTATGTCTCATCAAGAGCCCAAAAAGAGTGTGGCTCAGTCTTGCGCAACTTGGGCGATAACATAAATAAGGTGATGTTATCGAGGATCCCAAGGTCTTCGTCCAAAAATAACCCAAGGTACAAACGTATCCATGCGAATAAATGAGTTGATGTCGAACATGGGAGGTATCGTTTGATTACCGGTCATTGATATATACCGTTAACAAACGCGAGGGTGTCCACCAATAATGAAAATGGAACCCAAGGTACCTAGTACATTCAAACAAGTGCGAATAAGTGGTCTTGCCGTCAAACACTTGAAGAATCCATCGGATTGGAGACATTGATGTATTCCCATCTATCCAATAGCGAGGGAAACTGCCATTAATGACTGCAATCCCCAAGGTACTAACCAAAACTCTAAACTTCATTCCCAGAGTACAATGAGTTGAATTCGATGGGAAGAAGTATGTTGGAAGGGAGGCCTTAATGCATCCTCCATCATCCAACATGAGGGACACTCAAAAGGTATGAGTTGATTTGGAGTAGGACTAAACACATGATGAAACATACTGACACCAAGGAATGGTCGACACATGAGGTCAAGGCAACTACAGAATGGCCGACACAGGTTATATCCTTGAACAGTGAGCACGACACATGAGTGACATAGGTAGCTTTGAACACAAAGGGACCATGACGCAAGTCTGCAATGTGGGAGACATTAACAGATTCTCCATATGATTGTAAGACTAACCAAACGGAGGAGTAAGAACTCTGAGATCAAGTTTACCCTAAGGCCAACACTAGAACCCAACTTGTTTGATAGACTCAAAATAGGTGCTTTGTTCAAGGAGATAGTTGACTTGCTGCCATCATATTGAAAGATATTTTAACATTCTTCCCTTCCCTTTCCTTTTTTCATTTTTTTAACGAGCTTGACAAAGAACTAAAGCATGCTCGACGGTATTTTCATATTTAAGGAGTCTGAAAAACCTAGAAGAAAACTCCATACACCTATCCATGGATTTTATATCGAGCCCGGATTGGTCTGTGCTCGGCGGTGTTTTCTTGCTTATAGAGTTGAAAAACTTAAACAGTCCTCTATACACCTATCCATGGATTTTATATCGAGCCCGGATTGGTCTGTGCTCGGCGGTGTTTTCTTGTTTATAGAGTTGAAAAACTTAAACAGTCCTCTACTTACCCTCTCGTGGATTTCACATCGATCCTGAGTAGGTGAATGCTCGCTTGGTATTTTCATGTTTAGAGAGTCTGAAAACCCTAAAGAGAAACTCCAAAAGGTCCTTTTTCGTACAGTTAGTCTCCTCCCCCGAAAAAGTATAAAACAATGAAAGGAGAACTCTTCTAGCGCATACTAGAGTATACCTAGAGTATACCTTTTCCGTAAATTATCCACCAAGGCTCGGAAAAGGGGTAATTCTATACCTAAGTGGATGTCGGTTCAGTTATTTTAACGAGCCCGAAAAGACAACCATGCTCGGAAAAATTTTCCTATTTAAGGAGTCTGAAAAGGGCTTAAAAGAAATCCATAGGGATCTTTTCCGTAAAGGTTTAACGAGTCCGGAAAAGTAAACTCACGACCTCCTTACTGTTTTTAACGAGCTCAAAGGAGATAGGAAAATGCTCATAACTTCCTTACTGTTTTTAACGAGCTCGAAGGGAAGATGAAAGAAATGCTCATAGCCTCCTTACTGTTTTTAACGAGATCGAAGTAAAAGAAGAATGCTCGAAATGGGAGGAGACGAGTGTTAAGGACATGCAAAACTAGCTCCAAGCACATGGAACAAAGCTATGCCTAATGCAAGGAACATGAGCAAGATAAGTACACTCAGGGTGTGTCTCCTCCAGGTAAAAGGTGTCAAATTGTGAGGGCAAAATGATACAGGGCTTAGCGGAAACGAGATCAGAGATGGAGGCTTATACAACGGGCTAAAAGCGTGGAAGTCGGCTTCAATCTCATTAGCGCAAGCGGGATCATAATAGATGCATATGCAATTTGAACACAAAGATGGGAGCCTTATCAGGGATGGCCAGAAATATATGAGGAAGAAAGATATGAGGCTTCTTCTCAAAGTCATGGTAAATCTAAAAAGGCTCCCGAACCTATGAGAAAAACTCAGCATGGGCACCAGAATGGCATAAGGGTGCTGACTAGGGTGACCCATGTTGGGTAGGCTCTGCTGTCGGACTGGTGCACAATGCATAAAGAGATGGCTAACACACCAATATCCAATAGGTTCGACCCTATGGCGAATTCAGATGGAAAAAGGTTCAAATGCAACATAACAGTGGGGAAGCCTAAACCTATATGCAAGGTTCTGAATATACCTGAGATGGTCGCATAAGGTGTCGAAAAGGATCAGTAAGCAAGTATACATCCAGCTAAGAATCCTATCTCCAAGAAACATTAGTACCAGGATCATATCTAAAACATATGTAAGGAAAGACCCGATACAAGTCACTGTGGTAGAAATACTTTCAACTTCACTATCATCAACAGCAGTCATAAATAAGGTAGAGTTTTCAAATGAAGACTCTATGGTACCCAAGCCCGAGGACTTACAATCAACAAGATCAACTTCAGGATGAAGATCAAAGTTGAAGGACATGATGGAATCTGCAGAAACAAATTCATCATCACGGGAGTTGAAAATTATAGAAGCATAATCAAACTCTGCAGGAACACCGATTTGTGGATCTATAGGAGAGTTCAAAGACTCGACAGTAGGAAGATCAGACTTTAAGGTCAAACCGGGGCTGGACATAACTGCGACTGAATCAACATCCAAGTGAATAGCAGACTGTACTATAGACTCTAGGAAAACTTCATCGGAAGGAAGTATATCGTCCCAGATAGAATACATATCTAAACATTCAGATGGAGGTGTCACTTGGTCAAAAGCTGGGACCAAGTCCCGAGAAGGTAAGCATGAATTCAGAGACTTCTTCTCAGTAGCATTTGAACTCAAGGAACAATATGCCACAACATTCCCATGTGACATAGTAGTGCCTAATGATGAGGGATCCGACTCGTCTACAGTTGGGTAATAAGGAGGATCAACGAATGCAAGCTGGTCGATGGTGACAATGTTTTCATTATGAGGGAAAGGCATCACACGAAAAAGCGTAGACACCACAGCATGCATAGCATAAATGTAATCACGCCCGAGGATCATATCAAAGTCCATAGGGTCCTTTAAAACCATAAAATCAACTAAGACTGTTTTTCCACCCAAAGTAACAAGTGCGTGACGGAGGAATCCAAACGGTTCACTAGGTCTTTTATCGAAGGTCAACGACCAATTAACAGCTGGAATAACATTAGGGAAACCCAAATCTCTCCAAGCATAAGCGGATAAGATACTAACAGAAGCACCTTCATCAACAATGCATCGATAAACCATATGGTTCCCGATATCAACCTTTATCTGGAAAGGTGTCTAAGAAGGAAGACGAGGCTCGGCAAGACTATTCCAATCAAAGGAAACAATCCTAGGGCTTGGTAGGGGTTCACATGGCACAAATGAAGTGCCCCCTTTTTTAGGAATATCCAAATTGGTAATGCAAAAGACTTCAGTAGTAGGTGCATCAATCTCCGAAGGACTGATGGGATCGGTCGAAGATTGCATCGATTCGATCACTTCACTCTCCGAAGGAAGAGTGGGGTCGACCAAAGATTGCATTGGTTCAACCACTTTATCAACCAAAGGTTGATCTGACTGCAGGGAATCTATAGACAACTCAGGAACAGAAGTTCCTTCAGACATGGACCACACTCTTCGTGCCTTTGGAATGGCAGGGCATCGGTGAGTAAGGTAATCTCCCTTACAAAGTTTACAAGGGAACTTTGGTTTCTGTCCTATAGGTTTAGAATCCTTTACAACGTCAGTACTCTCAGCATGACTAGCATTGGCTGACAGCTTGCCCCCATCATGACTCACAGAGGCTGGTTGCTTAGAAGCAAAATACTTTTGAACTAAGGACCACACTTTTTGCACTTCTGGAAGTACAGGGCACAAGTAAGTAAGGTGATCTCCCTCGCAAAACTTACAAGGGAACTTAAGCTTCTATTTGTTTGGTTTGTCGACAATGTCAACTCCCTCAGCATGACTTGCAGTGGTTGATCTGGTGTCTCCAGTATGACTCATAGGAACTGGTGACTTGTCATTAATATGACTAGCAGTGATCAATGACATGTCCTCAACATGACTGACAGTGGTTGAAGACAAACTTTCAGTATGATTTTCAGTGACTAAAATTTTTCTCCCAGCATGACCTCCAGAGGCTGGGTACGTGCCCCCTGCATGACTTGTAGAGGCAGGGAGCTTGCCCCCAGCATGACTTACAGAGGCTGGGTTGCTGCCCCCTTGTTTTGGCATCTTCTTCCTATTCTTCCCCTATCTATTCCTTTTAGACTGCTCGCTACTAGTATTGCTACTTTCTCCACATGAGGTAGAAGGAGGAGGAGAAGATGTTACTGGCAAAGGAGGCACAGGGTTCTGATGCTCTTGATTTGAGGTGCTCACAAAAGAAGCGTCAGGAGCATGCAAGGCATCCGGAGTGGAAAACAACCAAACCGGCATCCCAATAGTGAATCCAGGAAGATTCAGAGTAGCCATTAAGGGAGTACCAATGTTTCCAATGAATGGAACAACACAAGGATCCCCCGGAACAGGGGTACCTTGATTGGCACTCGCCGAAATGCTAGACATAGTTTCCTGCTCAAATGAACAAGAAAATCTATAAGGCAAACTAAAACAAGTAGCACAAAGAGCACACCACTAAAAAGGTCCTAGGTAAATCAAACCAGGCAAACAGATGCCTTCCAGAGAAGAGTCTGGGATGAGGAGGGCCCAGAACAAATCAACGAAGGATGAAAGACAGTTACCTGGGGTCCACAATACAATGACTAAGGGTGCAAGCACTGGAATCACCCAACCGCCCTCCCAAAGACCTGCAAGGGATTTACTCCCACGTCTGTCTTAGGTACAGCAGATATACCCTCTGCTGTCACCTGTGTATGAACCTAGAGTCAAATACTAAGGATACCACAACACCGAAAACTCCTGGGGGAACAGTCACCGGTCGAATTAGAAAGCGTGGGTAGGGTAACTAAGCCCGAAACTCGAAAGAGTCCCCAATACGTGATCCAATCCTGGCGTATGCTCGAACAGAAAGTAGGAGGAGTATTCCCAACAATCTGATCTCGCAATGACCTACTGCATAGATCCCAGGAAAGTTTTGAGTGAGGTGGGTTTACCTGTGATAGTCTCACTACGATTTTTGCGTAATGTGTGATCTTGGGTGGTTTAAGGTGTTTTAAACCCAAGATCCTAACCAAGACTAGTTGGTGTAGTGTAACCTAGAAAAGAAAATGTTGCTAGTTCATTTTATTAGGGTTCATTTTAAAGGTTACTTGCTTACTCAAAAAGGTAGTGGGTATGTGAGAGTGGTTATAATAGAGATAGAGTACTGAAAATGAAATATTTACCACCAAACAAATCTTTTCTTTTCAATGCAAGTCTTAAAATTATGATCTAGAATGCATATGCAAATGCAATTTTTTAATATTTTGAATGCAAAAAAGGTAAAAATAAAGTCGAAATGTACAAAAATAAACTCAAAACCTAAGAATGCAGCTACTCAAGCAACTAGGTATGCAAAAGAAAACTTGTTCTTTTTGATGCAAAGCACTCTAAAATCTTTTAAGCCACTTGCAAGGTACTCTATTCAGAAGATAAATCAAAATTCTTATGCTTTTCAAAGGTAAGAAACAAAACTGGTTCTAATCTACTATCAAAGCAAAGCAAAGAAACTTTCAGGTTCTCTTTATAAAACAGTAAAAGCTACCAAATATGACTTTCAAATTCTTATTGATGTAAGCATGCCAAACATTGGGAAAAGAGTACGAAAACTACTTTTAGACCCAAACGAAGCAAATGAACTATGAAGAAGTGTTGTTTGGTAAAGTCAGGTCTGCACATAAACAATGCAAACAAGGTCTTGAACAACAGCCAAAACACTTGAGCTTTCACTACAAAAGAAAAACTAAAAGCATAAGGGAGGATAAGAAACCAACCTAAAAGAGAAATTTCACTCAAACAGATACAAACAGGGTCAAGAAGACTCAAGAGGTTCCAAATTCAGTGGAAAATGGGGCAAGCAAGTTCAATCAGACTCAAATTAGGGTACAAAACACCAAACAGCTCCACAACCCCCCAACTTAGGTCAACAAACCCCAAAACTTTCCAAACAAGCCCAAATTGATCAAAAGAGGTTCAAATCATGAATGCAGGACCAGTACAAGGATGCGAGACCACTTACAGTGGTTTAACTCAGAGCTAGGGTCATCAGGGACCCCAAAAAATGCAGCCACAGCCCCCAGATTTGGGTCCAGAACCCAAAAACTCAAAAAAATCAAACCTAGATTTTGAGCGCTACTGTGTATGAGGCATACCAGTGCCCATAGCAGAATGGGAACTACTGTGCAGAAGAAAAGTAGCGTATGGGCGCTACTGTGTTGTGCAAACAGTAGCATACATGTAGAAAAAGTTTGAAAAATGGGCTTAAAACCACCACACCTGGGTCCACAAAGGTTTGCAAGGGCTGGGAAGGGTCTGTAAGAGCCAAGGAGGGTCAAACAGAGCCTACTAGCTAATCGTAATAAATAAAATGAACAAAGACCATCAAACAAGACTGAAGAAATGACCTTGGATACCCCTAAGCAGTTAGGCTTTCCCCAGTGGAGTCGCCATTCTGTTGTGGGGAAAATGCACCTATAGTTCAGGAGAGAAACTACCAACTTACGGTGATAAAGATAGACTTACAAGCATTCTACAAGTACAACAAATAAATGAAGAGATTAGGGTTTAGAGATGTAGGCACCTTATTCAGAAGGTTGATCCTAGCTTTGCCTCCCTCGCTCTTCAATGCTTATCCAGTGTCGCAATGCCCAGACCTGCAAAACAACTTGATACCTTTCTCAAACACATTTGACTACATATATAAGATTGATATTCATAATAGAAGAAGACATCAAATTATAAACAAACTGTAATAAAATCTAATACACATTAATAGGTCATATTTGGAAAGAGAAGAACGTCTGATCTTTATTAATGAATGAAAGCAAGTACATAAAGTTATACCTTCCTTCAAGCTTGGCACTTAACGAAACCTAGATTCAAGGTCTCCTGCTTCTGTTCTCCAAGGATCCCAGCCTCTAAGCAACTGTGCTAGGGATTACCAAAACTGAAGCACAAGAGAGGGGGATGAGGGTCTCCATTCCTCCATCATAGCTTTGTAATTGGGCTTGGTCCCCTCACGTGACCCTTCTACCCTCCTTATATAGTCAATGAGGAAGAGGAAAAGAAGTTACAACCACTCAAGAGGTTTCCCAACCAACTTAACTTGAATTTTGAGATTTTGACCAAAACAGGGGTGTACGCTACTCTATAGTAGACAAAGTCGCGTACACATGGCAATGGGCGCTACTTTAAATGAGACAAAGTCGTGTACACATGCTATTATTTCAACAGTGGAGTCGCGCTCATATTGAAAAATGGCCAAAAATAGGCTTTTCTGCTCATTTTCAGAAGATGGTTTGGTCTGGAAAAATGTTCCTAAGGGTCATATACATCAAATGGGTCAAGAATGAGGTATTTTCAACCATTTTTAGTGTCCCAAATGACTCCTACATCCACAAATGTCCTGTTGTGTGACTTAACTTGATCTCAAGAAGTGTCGTCATGCGACCACGGGAAGCAAGTGTCGTCACGGACGGAGAGGTGTCATTTCAAACTATAACACTTAGTACATTCTAAAAAGTGTGAATAATGGGTCTTGAATTCGAACACTTGATCCATCAAGTAGGAGACATTGATGTATTCCCACTTCTCAATAGTGAGGGAAATTGCCAATGATGACTGCAATCCCCAAGGTACTACCAAAAATTCTAAACTTCCTTCCGAGAGAAAGATGAGCTAAAGTCAATGGGAATAAGTCCACTGGAAGGGATGCCTAATTAAGGAATCCTCCATCATGCAACACAAGATATAATCAAAACGTTAATTTGATCTGGAATATGACTGAGTACATGATGAAACAGATTGACACTAAGGAATGGCCAACGCATGAGGTCAAGGTAACTGCAGAATGGCCAACACAAAGGGTTTCCTTGAACACTGAGCATGACACAAGAGTGGCTTAGGCAACTTTGAAGACAAAGGGACCAATTTATAAATTTGCAATGTATGGGACATTAACATATTCTCCATATGAGTGGAAGAGTATCCAATTGGAGGGGTACAAACTCTGAGATCAGGTTCATCCTACGGAAAAAACTGAAACCCAACTTTGTTTGAAAGACTCAAAAAGGTGTTCTGTTCAAGGACATAATAGACTTGCTTCCTTTATACTAAAAGATACTTGATATTATTCCCTTCCCTTTTCTCTTTTTATTAAAGAATATCCTTCTTGTTAGTTTTAATGAGTCAAAGAAAGAAAACTTAATAGTCTAAAGAAATCCTTTTTATTAAAGAATATCCTTCATTTTTTAAAACAAGCTCTAGTAAGAAAGAGGGAGAAGATTGCTTGATATAAGTACAACCATGTGTAATTTAAGGAGTCCATGGGAGGGAAACCCAAGACCTTCTTCATGTTTTAACGAGTTCGAAGAAGAGATAGACTAATACTCGATTGTATTGATCCATGGATTTTAATATCGAGCCTAGATCTATTCATTCTCGCTGGTGTTTTCAATTTTAAGGAGTCTGAAAACTTAAACAATAACTCCATACACCCACTCGTGGATTTTAATATCGAGACCGAGTTGGTATGTGCTCGCTAGTGTTTTCATATTTAAGGAGTCTGAAAAACTTAAACAATAAATCCATATACCTACTCGTGGATTTTACATCGATCCCGAGTTGGTAAATGCTCGTTGGTGTTTTCATGTTTCGAGAGCCTGAAAACCCTAAAGAAGACTCTGAAAGGTCCTTTTTCGTTAAGTTAGTCTCCTCACCGAAAAAAGTGTAAAACAATGTGAGAGAGAAGTCTTCTAGCCAAGTATGACTAGAGTATACCTTTTTCATAATTAATCCACAAAGGTCTCGAAAAGGGGTAAACTTATACCTAAGTGGATGATTGCTTAAGTCCTTTAACGAGTCTGAACAAGACAAGTGCGCTAAAAAATCTTGTTATATTTAAAGAGTCTCACAAGAGAGTGAAAGAACTCTATATGGTATAGGGAACTTAATATTATGTAAAATGATATACAATGTATAAGTTCCTTGCTATTTCAAATGACGAGAAGGTTGTAGATATCACGAAGACCACCGGATTAGTATAAAATGAGATAAACATGATCAAAAGAGATGTCAAAATGACATAAACGACAAGATGTACTGAAACTAGCCTAACATGTCATAAAGGAAATCAAACCTTTATATGATCATCGTTGCGAAAGTAGTAATAAATGCATTTTAGAACTTGGAACAACCCTCATATATGAATATAAAGAATATTTAATATAATAAATAAAATGTAGCATAAAATAAAGTAAGATAATCATATAATTGGGAATATGAAAGAAAATAAGCGAAAAACAAATTGCATTAAATAAGAAATTAAGAAATTGGGAGAAGGAGGAGATAAAAGGAGGAGAAGATGTGAAGAGAGGGATCTTTTTGTCTTTTGGGCATTTGGAAGAGGAGCTCTTGAGGAGAGGAAAGCAAGATAGTACTGGCATAGAGTTAATTGTTGGGGGCTCAGGGGCCTCATCCTTTGGGTGTGGGTTGGTTGGGTGGAGAGTCGTCCCTCCACCTTTAGTTGCACATTTGGAGCTATCAAGGTAATGGTAGCTTCTAGGTCATCTAACTAGGTATGGATCTTTAATTTTCATAGCATATTTTCTGTTAATATTGATTAGATCCACTTTATTTGTCAAATCTTCTATGCATGTTGTTCTTGTTTGTTTCTGTATTTTATAATATTTTTACATGTATCAGATTCTTGTACTGGTTCATATATTTGCATGCATATATAATATTATTTTGGTATTTAATAGGTTTTATGAGTTTTATGGTTCTTACATTTGGTATGAGAGCAATTGGCTCAAACAGTGATACTTAATGACTCTTAAATTAAATCCATAAGGTTTGCGTTGTAGATCCTTTATTTGAATCTGTATTAATTTGTTTTTACTAGCTTTGATATCACCCCGACAGCGAAATTGTTTATGAAACCTTGCAATTATCCATGTAAAGATTCGTATTAATCTATGCATGATGCATTAAATCATATCCTACTATTTTTTATTTCCTGCACTAAATCGAAAGAAAAATGGTAAATTCTATGGAGTATATATGAACCATAATAAACCTATTCATGTACATTAAAAAAAATCATTGCATATGTGCATGTGTACCAAGTAAGGATGATAGGAGATGACTCAATGAAGATAGTCTTATTCTAATTAACAATTACAGATGAACTATCTTGGATTCGGTGATCTCTCCCGTGATCATTTTAAAGAGGTAATCTCTTTATCTGTAATCTCTTATTCCCATCTACTAGTCATAGTTGTGCTTGGAATCCCTTAGCCACTCAAGAATTTCTATGTCAAAATCGAGCCCAGATCTGTAAAAAAATAAAAATACAAATGCCATTTGCATACCCTATTGCATCCAAAACCCTAAAACACTGCTATATTGTGGTATTGGCTATGTTGCGAGAAGAGGTTTAGTTGTTTTTTTTGGGGATAGCCAATTGTGCGAGGCGTGCTTATAATATGAGTCTTTATCATTCTTCTTTATCTCCCTACCTCCCTATTCATTATCGAAACTCAGTATTCCCTTGCGTACTGCTTGGCCGGTTCCGAGATGTTTTCAACAACAACAAAAAAAAACATAGTCTCGTCTAAGGACAGACACCCTAAATTCGATTACTTGGATCCAATCTGTCGTAATTTCATCCGTGACGAGGACAATCATGATCCCATACATCAGCCATCCTTTCTAACAAATAATAACGTTTTCCAAATGATAATATTAGCCTGGACCGTTTTCCAAAAACAAATGACGGATCATTATAAATGAATGGGCAATTAATTTGATTACCATGTCAAGATTATTAATCTCATCCTGCTTCTATTAAGTAATAGTTAGTGAAACACTTCGTTTTGTGAAGAAGGGAGAGCATGTCGAGGAAATGGAGTGATCTCTGAGACAATGGTTTCTGCTTGTGAATTGGAAGGCGCATCCTCCTTGCATCTTAATTCTCTTGAAAAGGGGTGATACCGAATAAACAAAGAATGTTCTGAAGACAATGCCCATATTTTACATTTTCTTTACTTTGTATATGAGGATTACATATAATATTTTGTGAAAAGTGCATTTTATATTACATTTATGCACATATAAGAGTACATCAATGAGTCGGGATATGTTTCTCCATACTACAAAATGCACCTCCCTACATAGGGAAGATGTGCAAGCATATCGACCTTAGCTCTAATTTTAAGAGACTCTACATTCTTACAGCTCAATGGTTACAGCTTCCCCATTACAGCTCAATGATGGAATCAAAGTAAGTGCCTTCAATGGAAGCCCCAGCGTTAAATTTGTGGAGAAAACGCTCCATGCACAGGAATCTTAATCGGTCATAAAAAAATTGGGGGTCTCTCATTACATGCCTCGGGTTTGGCAGGAAGTAAAATAATAGATGGCTTTCAGTAAAAGCTTCCTCCAAAATGGCACATGCATCATGCATTCAGATGAATACCACCTATCTGCATACACTTTACAAATTATACACCTGTACTGATTGCCAACCGTTTTTAGTGGTTTTCACCATCACAACTTCAAGATGTTCAGCAGTTGGTAGGGAGTGTGGGACACTTGTAGTGGGTTCCATTTTAAGGGCTTCGAAATGTTCAACGCTTGGCAAGAAGGGTGGGACACAAGGGCAAAGAAATGTATTGGAAATAGGTTTCTTGTCTAAACGAATATCACATTAGCTAGGGACCACTTCTATATGATCCTAAAAATAAAATAAATAGCAGGAAGAACAAAATAAAATGTGAAGGTAGCCATCATAAGCAGTTGAGTTTTTTTTTACGTTATTTCCAATATGGAGAAACCACAGGACGCCAATAAGGACGGATAAGACTATATTGGTCAATATCTAATGTAGGACAACAGACTTCTCCTCTGATATCCCCTTTTTTTAAAGCTAATTCAGTAGTATCCAAAACCTAGATTGCTTTAAATTTGTCTTTATACACATCAAAGCAAACAAGCACAAAATCCTTACAACTACTTAATTTAAAAGCATAACTATAGCTCATTCACCTGGTAGATGCATATCATCCAAGAACAGAAAACATTTCGTATCTTCCTGTCAACAATCATTAGCCATCATATGGAGGATATCTCCTCTTCGCACTAGCTCCAACAAAATGTAACAAACCAAAAATCAAGAATAAATTGTGAATTTCATTCAAAAACAATGGAGCTTGCATTTTTGTTTTACTTCATCTAGATAAGAATTGTTGTTATGAATTTGTTGAGCTGGGCATAGCCATTGCTCTAACTTTGATGTTTGCAATTGAATGGAAGCAAATAGATTATTCTCTTTTCATTCCACGAGTTAATTTTGTTTTTACTGTTACACGATAAATATTTTCTATGAACCATCCCATCTGGTCTACATTAATAACCTAAATTACATGTGGGAATTAGCTATACATATTACAAAGAACTAAGTCATTACATCTAACCAAGATCCAAAGTTGAAAGTCATAGATTGTCCATGATATTTTGCAATCCTAGTGTTTTTCAGCAATACAATTTGAACAAATAAATTTGAAGGTAGACATTTATTGAAGACAAAGCAAGGAACGAGTAACGATACCATACATTGTTGAAGCATGAGTATCTCGTGATTTGTTTCCAAGGAAGTATATGTTCATCTAACTGTGTTGCAGCTATTATTTAGGTACAAGAATCAGCTAGGCATCCCTATTGAGAGCAATCTGCCTTCATCCCACTGGAAAAATAACAGGTTAAAATGTTGAATGGCAGACTCTATGCATCAAAGCGACCCACAAGCTTCTCCTGACTTCTAACTAAGCCCTCCAGTAATTCACCAGGTTCTTGAACGACTGGTTTCTAACTTGGAACTACGCCCCTTTCCAATGCTCTTGCATAGAGTTTATATGCATCTTGAATCTGGCCTTGATTGGGAAATTCTTTAGAGTTGTCCAAACTGAAGTTGACCTTCTAGGGATGGACTAAAGGTTGAGATATGGCATAAGGTAGGGCTAGAGCCAATCATGTAACCGAAACTTTTATTTTCATTCCCCAACTCTATGAGTCAACTTCAAGTCTATAACTAGTAAATTAATTCAAAGTAAATCACCCTCTACATCCTTCTATGTCTAGGATTCATTATGCACAGCAGGAAATGTACTTCCTCTCTCTGGTCTCTAAACTGAGTTGAATAGACAACCAACAATTAATTCATTAAATTAATCTCACGTAGTTTCAATTCTCATTTTTGCCAAAGGTTGGGTGTTTTATGAAGCAAACAATCCATTCCTTCATACAAATAATTCACCGAAAGACTTGGTAAACTAGATAAGCCATCATAATAATATATTTGTATTGATGATATGATAAAAGATGATATGTTACAATGATGGCCCTGCCTTAAATATGGCTAGGGCATTTGATGTTGAGGAGATGCATCATTTCATAACCTAACTTTAGTTAACCTAATTATTAATTATTTAATTATTATCTTATTTTATGTCCGTAGCATTGCCACTCTCTTAGAAAGGCTTTGTCCTCAAAGCCTTATAATTTTGTCGCATTGTTCTTTGCGATGTCATGGCTCACGAAACATGTCGATACGAACTGCTAAGTGTAGAGCATAACTTCCGATATGTGGATGGGTCAATCCATCCCAAATTGATTTGTTACTGACTGTTGGGATTCCCCATTGATCTGTCGTCAAGATCTTTGATCACATTAGTACCATCGTCTTTCAACATTTCCCACTTTTCAGAATATCGGTTTTTATAGTTGGGGTGTCAATAGGGAATTTTCACAATGTCATTTTCTTTTATGAGTGTTGTCTTTTGAGCATTGATATGAGTTGGAAGTTGTATTTTCATCCCTTGAGGTTTTAAGGTTTCATTCTGTATTTTTTCCAACTTGTTTTCTAACTGCATGTTATCATATTGAAACTTCTTAATCATTTATACTTGCGATTTTCTGTCATTTTCATACTTCTTAAGTTATTCCTTAAGATCTTCATTATGACTTCTAATGCAACTATTTTCTTCTTGCTTCTTTAGAAGTTTCCCTTCAATGTCATCCATAAATTGTTCTATCTTCCAGCTATTTTTCAACTTCTTAATTTTTGTGACTAGTATCTTGTTATGATTTCTTAGTCTGAAAATTTCTTCAGCATTGCTGGATAATGATTTATTACTCTTCGCGATCTTTGACTTATGTGTCTTTTTAGAGTCGTCATTTTGTTGTTGAAGAACATTTATCTGTTGTCTACATTGGTCGTTCTCTATGATTCTTGACTTTTTAATTTATGTCATATCTGCGTTAGTTCATCATCTTTGTCGCTAATGATTTTGTTCAAGCGTATTATTTCTGCTTCGTAATTATTTATTTCCTTCTTTATATCTTGATTTATTAACCTTTGATTGAATTCATTTTCGGCTTTTAATTCATGAATTTGAGCATACAATTTTTCTATACGCCTTTCCTGGTCAGAGATTTTTATTTCTTGCACCTTTCTTGTAATTCAATTCTTATTTCTGAATTGTTATTTATGTCACGCAATTCTTCATTGCCTTTTCGATAACTTTTTAACGTGGCTTCTAATTCCTCTATTTGTAGTCGCAGAACAGATTCCATGATCTTGACTTCTTCAGTGATTGATGATCTTTCTTTGATTTCTTCAACGATAGATAGTCCTCGACTTTTTTGATGATAGGGAGTCTTTGACTTCTTTAACTGGTCTTCCTTTAACTTTTTCTTGATTTAGTCTTCTTTGACCTTATTATCTTTTTATCTATTCAAAATATCAATATATATTTTCCTATTAATGGCTTATTCTATTTACCAGGTCTTTTGGTAACTATTATTGTATGAGCGAATAGTTTTTTGCTTCATTAACGGTAAGAATCTGTTTACTGCAATTTCTTGAACTTCCACTTTCGAAAATACAAATAATCCATGAATATATAGATAAGAGTTGATAAAATAGATGTATTGATGTTGATATATTTTATCATATCATCAATACAAAAATATTATTATTATTGTTTATCTGGTTTACCAAGTCTTTTGGTGAATTATTTGTGTGAAGGAACTATTGTTCGCTTCATTTGGTATGAGAGCCCTTCACTGGGCACCGGGCATCAGATTCAACATTTTAGCCATTTAGTAGAGTTTCTCTACATTATTGGTCTTTGACCAGACATAAGGCCTTTGGCCATCCCATGCCATTCTTCTTCCCCATTCTTATTCCCCACGCGCCTCCTGCACACTCCCACATGACCTCCATACTTGGCCCATACCATAATCCTGGACCATTTCCTCCCGTGTCCGCCAACTCCCAGTGTCATGCCCATGCCTGCATATGCCACACCATCCCACAACTCCACTCCCACCACACTTCCCTAGCACTCCCTTCTGTCTCCTCCTCCCCCATGCTCGACCTCTCCTCAACCCACGTCGTCCAACGCCCCACCCACGTGTCTGCTCCATCCCTCATCCCACCCATGCCCCCGCTCCATCCCTCGCCCCATCTACATCCACGCCCTCCACATCTCTGCCTCCCTGATTCTTGTGCCTCCTTCACATCACGTGCTGCCCCCTCCATCTCCCTACGCATCTAACCTGCATGAAACCCTTCCCTTCGACGCTACTACTCTCGTGCTCCTCTAAGAAGCTGCCTCCCAACACATGGAAACCTCCACGCTCCACCTCCTCCTCCCACCCAAATCTCACATCGTCCTTTCCTCCTACTCGCCACCCAACCCACTCCTGCTTGTGTCCATCTAGTCCACACCATCACATTGCAACTTCTAGTGCACCACCCCATTCCCTCGTTCAAACCCTAATTCAAATCAAAAAATATACAAATTTTAATTAAACAAAATTTATTATAAATTAAATATTATTATATAATATTTAATATTATTACCATTTTGTTTTATTAAAATTTCTATTATCAAAAGTTTACAATAAAACTAAAATTATATAATTATAATAATAATCATATTATTATTATATTATATATTTTTTTACTTCATTCACCCTTATTAAGTAGTTGTAAATTATTACAATTACAGAAAAGGCTCAAAGGAAAGAACCCCCCCCCCCCCCTCAAAAAAAAAAAAAAAAGATAGTGAAAAAAGTCACAACAAAAAAAAATATTATTATTATTATTATTTTATTAAAATAATAATTATTTAAAAAAAAGAAAAAGATAAGAAAGATCAAAGAAGACAAAATCAAGAAAAAGTCAAAGGAAGACGAGTTAAAGAAGTCAAAGACTCCCTATCATCAAAAAAGTGGAGGACTATCTATGGCAAGAAAATCATGTCAAGTGGGATCTGTTTCATTATTCAATGGAAACCAATGGATGAGTCATTCCTCGATTTGAAGATCAATTTATAAATGTATGGAACTTGTCACATGTTGCTTAAATAAATCCTACGAAGGTACGTGGTTGTCTCTTAGTTATAATGCCACTTAGGTTTTATAATATAGCGCACCACACCCAATAACAAAATTTAGTGATTCCCATGAAAAGTCCTTAACAAAAATTAATTGTAAAATGCAATCAAGCAAGGTGACAATGTAGTATTGGGCACATTTTGAAAGGGTAATGTGTAGTGGTCTATTATTAGTTGTATGTTCAATATTTAAAATTAGTATTTGATCATGTGTGTGATTTATTTATCAGAACGGCCCGAAGCTTTATCAGCTCTGAGTACAGACAACAATCATCTGGAAACATGTACTAAATAAATTGTCCTTAAAATGGATCTGTGATGGGTATGTAGAAAAAATAGATTCCTAATTGGACATCGACTACATATAACATTTTTAAACAAAACCAGAAATGCAGCCACAATTATCCAAATATTTTTAAACAAAACAAGAAACGCAGCTACAATTATCCAAGGTAAGCTAAATTCATATATCAAATCAAATAAAACTTTCTTGAAATTAATACTAGTCCACTGTGAATATTTTGCATGGGTGGGCGCTAATATTTGTTGGGATAGGTCAACCCTAGTGTTTGTATATTTGAGGTTGGACTCATGATATGAAGGATTAATTTCTATATTGATTCCTTGATCGATCTAGGGTTGTTATGGAGATTTTTGCACCACCAAACATCATACCTCTCAGTCCTATTTGCCCTATTCGCCTAATTCTATCTCTAGAAGAATGATTAGTAGTTGTAGGGTTGCAAAAAACACAACCAACACTATGTTGGCTGATTGGTTGAGTTTTATTTCTTCTACTCATGGTGAGCACTAGCACAAATGAGAATATGGACTATATAAAGGATTTCATTTTAGAAGATAATCATATAATCCTATGTTCAATTCTCTATGAAATATTTTGGAATTTCATGTGTGCCCACTATAGATAATGTGGATAAAACCTCAAGTCGAATTGACTAGGGCAAGATGAAAGTTATTAGAAACTAGATTACCTACATTATATTTCTCACATCCAAAATATGATTAATATTTTAGTTACAATTTGGATATACTATCAAAACAAATTTCTTAATAAAATCAAGTTCTGGAGGTTAGAAAAAGGCACATCAACCATCAAATAAATAACTCGGAATATTGATGTATATGAGATCAATACCTAGAGGAATTTTATAGTTGAAGATAAAAGCTGCAGTGTTGATTAATTTGGTGAGGGTGTTAAAATTGACTTCGATCATGATGATAATTTTGTGGTTTCAAGCTTGTATGGTAATGAATTTGATTAGGGCAATGAGTTATTTATCCAATGAAAGAACAGAGTGGCGATGAACTGGAATTAAATCAATTTTTACAGATGATGGGATCCAAAGTATATTAAGCATTCCTATGACACCCCACTAAAGTAAATATATAATAGATAATCTATGAAGGCCAAATCAGTCAAACTTAATTTTCCACATCTACAAAATGCGAACGCATTTGCACAAAGAAACACCACAATTTCCTTGATCAAAACATTTGCAGAATGAATATCGTGGACACAAGATACCAAACCTTCATAAAAGAGAAGCATAGGGTAGCTATCTAGCTAATTCAATGCATTCAAAACACAACGATTTAGGATCTATCGTTCTTCATAATCTAGATCCATGAAGAATCCGTCGTCTTAGAAAAACTATACTTCTTCTTGTTGTTATAATTTAAATTTTAAGCATAGATCATAGAGTATGCTGATATATATATGCTACCTAGCGAAATTAGACAAGTGCCCAATGAATATATGCCATATTAATTAACTATTTTGTTTAGCATTCATTGTTGAAATCACAAATAATTAATTGATTAAATATCTTTGCTTAACATTCATTATGTGCTATCATTGGGCACTCATTGCTTCCTAAGTAATCATTACTTGCCCTTCTATAGGACTACAAGTTGTATGACACACATGTCCCAACATTCTCTCACTTGACATATACCATGCAAGAATCTAAGTGCTAATGCATCAAACTATGAACTAATTACTAGGATCTTACTCAAATTGTGAGCTAATTACTAGGGGGGAAAAGGCTCATATACTTATAGTAACATTTGAGTTTACTCATGCTCACCAGTTTGGTCAAAACATCTACAACATTTTGCAAAGGTCAATGTGAAGAACCTACAACAATTAATTGACAAAAATACACAATATATCATATCACAGAATACTTTATTTATCGCAGACCACTTCAAGGGGGCAACCTACTTTGAGCAAGCTCAATACAAAATAACTTCACAATGCCTTCATAGGTCTCAACACACACTTATATACTAAGTGTAGGTGCCAATACTATGGGTCAAAACCATGTGGCACTACAAACTATGGATCAGCAATACTACAGGCGACTTACAAAGCATATGCGCCAACAACAATAACACAAACTATGGATCAATAAATACTACGGGACAACTTACAAAGCATGCGTCCAACAACAATATACTAACAAAGTAAAGACATGGGTTCCTAACATCCCCTGCCCCTTAAAAAAATCATTGTCCTCAAAGCTTTAGATGTGGAAATTGTTGTTGAATCTGAAGGAGTGGTTGCCAGGTAGCATTCTTTGGTTGCATGTCATGCCACTGAATTAAGACCTCTGTGATAGAACGAGATAGAAGCTATCAAGTGCACCGATTGAGGATGGCCTCCGGCTCCAAATGGATGGATCCTTCATTATCCAGTTCGGGTAAAATAGTTTGTCCATTGATGTTGGTGCCAAGAACTTTCTTTAGATAAGAGACATGAAATACTGGATGAATGCGGGAAGAAGGAGGAAGTTCCAATTTATAAGCAATAGACCCAATCTCCTGAAGAATTCGATATGGCCCATAGAACTTTTGAGTGAGCTTATGATGCCCTTTGAGTTTCAGGGAGGATTGCTTGTATGGATGGAGACGAAGAAAAACCATATCGCTTGCTTGAAAAGTGCGCTTAGAACGGTGCTGATCAGCTTGTTGCTTCATGCAATTTCTTTCCATGTGAAGATTGTCCCACAAAATGCGAAGAATCGGATTGCGGTTTCAAAGGACCGTGTCAACTTCCTGAACTGGTGAACTGTTGGGGGTGTATGGTGGAAGAACTGGAGGTGCCTGACCATAGACTACTTCATATGGGGTCATTTTAGAGGCAGTGTGGTAAGAGGTATTGTACCACCATTCAATGAGAGGGAGCCACTTTTCCCATTGATGTTGTTGTTCAGAGGTGAAGCAACGAAGATAATTTTCCAAGCATTTATTGATAATATCAGTCTGACCATCTGTTTGTGGGTGATACCCTGACCTCATCTTCAGTTTGGTGCCAGTGTGGCAAAACATTTCTGTCCAAAAATGACTAGTGAAAGTCGCATCACGATCCGAGACAACAGAAGAAGGGATGCCATGAAGATGAAAGATCTGGTCCATGAAAATTTGAGCGACTGAGGAGGTTGTATAGGGATGGATGAGAGCACAAAAATGACTATATTTGGAGAGGCGATCAACCACAACAAGAATCACTGTCTTCTCTCCAGATTTAGGGATCCCTTCAATGAAATCCATAGAAATATCTGTCTAAATCCGTGTAGGTATGGGCAAGGATTTGAGAAATCCTGGAAGGAGTGTCGTTTCACCCTTATTGCGCTAGCAAGTATCACATTCAGCCACCATCTCTTGAATTGTCCTTTTCATGCCCTACCAAAAGAAGTTATGCCATGCCCATTCATACCGTTTGAGGAACCCAGAGTGCCCTGTCGATGGAGAAGAATGGAGTTCATAGAAGACAACCTGTTGAAGATCTGTGCTCTGGGGAAGCACCAGACGACCCTTGTATCTTAGGGAAGCACCATCCGAAGAGCAATGTGGTACAACAGAAGGGTTATTGGGAAAGCATTGGATGATTTTAGATAAGGAAGAGTCATTGACATAACCCTGTTGAACAGATTGCAACCAATTTGGAACAGGCATAGAAATAGTTGAAAGAGAACCTTAGGCATCAAATGTGTGAGAAAGAGCATCTGCCACAATATTGTCCTTACCCTTCTTGTAAGTGATCTTATAGTCATAACCCATGAGTTTTCTAACCCAATTATGTTGTGCTGGCGAGGAGACATGTTGTTCCAAGAAATATTTTAGACTCTAGTGATCAGTCTTGATGCAAAAATGATTCCCTAATAGGTATGGTCGCCACTTCTGTACTGCATGCAAAATAGCCATCATTTCCTTCTCATATGTAGAGGCAGCTAAATTCTTATCTGGAGGGGCTTTACTAGTGAATGCAATGGGGATTTCATCTTGAAGGAGAATAGCACCAATCCATTGCCGCAAGCATCACTCTCAATGGTGAAGGGCTTGGCAAAATCAGGCATAGCTAGAATAGGTGTAGTACACATAGCTTGTTTCAGTTTGTCAAATGCACACTGAGTAGCATGTATCCATGTAAAAGAATCCTTTTTAAATAGAGCAGTTAATTGAGCTGCAATCTTCCCATAATTCTTGAAAAACTTGCGGTATTAGCCAGTCAACCCCAAAAAACCACGAAGGCTCTTGAGTGTTTGAGGATGCGGCCAATTGTTCATGGCATCAATTTTGGCAGGATCCAAGCGAACCCCTTGTGCTGAGATAATGTGCCCGAGATACTCAACTTTATTCTATCCAAAAACACATTTAGACTATTTGGTGTGGAGAGGATGGTCAGATAAAAGTTGCATGACAAGATCCAGATGCTGGATATGTTCAGCCCATGTATTACTGTAGATGAGGATATCATAAAAGAATACCAGAATGAATTTCTGCAAGTAGGGCCGAAATATTTCATTCATTAAGGCCTGGAATGTGGAAGGAGCATTAGTCAAGCCAAAGGGCATGACCAAAAACTCATAGTGGCCATCATGTGTGTCGAAAGCTGTTTTAGGGATATCATCCTCATGAACCCGAATTTGATGATACCCAGAACGAATATCCAGCTTGGAGAAAAATTGAGCCCCATGAAGCTCATCAAGAAGCTCATCAACAACATGAATTGGAAACTTATCCTTGATGGTGAGGTGATTAAGTGCTCGGAAGTCAACGCAAAGGCACCATGACCCCTATTTTTTTGCGGACAAGAAGAACTGGAGAATAAAAGGAACTAGCGCTTGGGAAAATAATACCTTGCTTCAATAAGTCCCGAACAAGCATTTCAATCTCTGTTTTTTGGTGAAATGGGTAGCGATAGGGCCTGATATTGGGAGGAATGCTGCCAGGAAGGAGCTGAATATGATGGTCTTATGTCCTTGAAGGTGGAAATCCCACTGGTTCAGTAAAGACACATGTATATCGATCCAGAATTTGTTGTAGATCCAAAGGAGTAGTGGATACCACTGATGGTTGCATCTGAATGGAATGGATTTGAGCGATCACACCATGTGAATTATTCTCGAGGGGTTTTTCCATGCGATGTGAACTGATGATGTTGAGAGACCCTGGTTGTAATCCTGTCAATGTGTGTTTTTATCCATTGAGGGAAAACTGCATCCAAAGTTCAACAAAATCTCATAAGATAGGGCCAAGTGTGCGTAGCCATTGAGCGCCCAAAACCACATCACATCCACCTAAGGTCAAGGCAGACTTGTCAGAGTGCAAGGTATAATCTCCCATAAAGATACGCACATTTCGACACTTCCCTTTGTAAGCTAAGGTGCCCCCATTGGCAACCATGACTTCAAAGTTGGAGCAAGAATGGATAAAACAATCAACTTGTTTGGCGATCCGAGGGTCAATGAAATTATGAGTGCTACCAGAACCAATGAGTATTGTAAGAGGAAGCTTCTTGAAGTAACCCCTGACCCGCATTGTTTGGGGGGTGGTAATTCCAGCTAAGGCATGGAGAGTTATCTCAAGTTGGTCATCCTGACACAAAGGGTCAGTAGGTGGTTCCTGAATGTCGGCCTGAGCATCCATTGTATCTGGATCTTCATCACCAATTTCAGAGGCACGCGCAAAACCCACATCCAAGAGATAGAGCTTTTGTTGAACACATCTATGTCCCCGAGTGAATTTCTCATCACAATTATAGCAAAGTCCCTTTTCTCTACGTTCTTGCATCTCTGTTTCAGACAAATGCTTGATAGAATTTGGTTGAGGAGCCTGCAGTATGGGTGGTCATTGAGAACCCATATTTCAGAAGGGAACAAAAGTGGGCTTGGAGCATTGTTGGGTTGCAATCTTGTCTTTTGCCAGCTTAGCCAACCCCAGGGCTTTCATCACTATGTTGGCATAGAACATTTTGACCTCAGAGCAGATGGCTTCCTTTAGACCACTGATAAAACAACTCCGGTAAAAGTCATCAGACAATCCTTCAGTGTGGTTGGCTAGTTTCTCAAATTCGGTTTGATACTCTCTCACAGTGTTAATTTGGTGAAGTTTAGTGAGGGCTCCTGTGAAGTCATCAAAAGCACTAGGACCAAATCGTTGCAAAAGGAGTTGGCAAAAGTTTGGCCATTTTGGCTCTTCATGAGCCTTGATGTACCAACAGTACCATTGAAGAGATTCCTGTTCCAAATGAAAGGATGCAAGCGAAACTTTGTTGACATCAAAAGTATTATGCAGACTGAAATACTGTTCAGCACGATAGATCCATCCAGTTGGATCAATACCATTGAAGCGAGGAAAATCAAGCTTCGGACCACGAAAATTGCTGGAAGAAGAGAACCCATTGTCTGATGAAGACGTGGACTGTCGTTTATTGTTCATGGTTGAATGTTCAAGATGGAGGCCAAGAACGTTTTCATCTAGATCCTGGATTTTGGCTTGGATGGATGCAAGTGCTTCTTCCATGGTTTTTTCTCTTGCGCGGGTGACAACCATAACAAAGAGGTTTTTTCTTCTTCTTTTTTCCAGAATGGAGCGGCTATGGCTCTGAAGGGATTTGAAAGAGATAGATCTGTAACGGCCTGGAAGTGAGCATAAATAGAGGGATCTGAAATAGCGCTGAATGGATCAAAAACGGTGGGATCCAAAATAGATTTGAAACGGCTGGATATGGAACGGCTTTCAGAATGGATCTGAACGGCTGGATCTGAAATGGTTGGATCTGGAATGACTTTCAGAATGGATCTGAAACAGCGCAGTAATGATCAGCAACAGTTCAGTTGAAAATAGATATGGACCCCAGGTATGTGCGGCTTCCTAACAGTTTAGGGGTTTCACTCGGCCACCAATGTTGTCTGACGGCTTGCGTATTGGGGCAGTACCCCTCACTCCATGGATTAGGTAAAACTGATAACAGCTTTGCCACAAACGACAACTCTTGGTTTACCTCACGGGTGGGAACTAGTCAATCAGGTAGGGGTAGTTGCCATTTTCGCTGGCAGGTCCTCTCAATGGGCCAGCTACTTCAGGGTTCCTATGGTACTCCTCACAATGAGTTTTAGGGCTTATGCCCAAGTACTTCCCACAGTTAAGTGGATAGGTATTATTCCCAAATCTGAATCTGCAACAGATGCAAAAAAAATTTTGGCAAAAATTTCACCCAGCGAGCCCAAGAAAGTGCTCTAATACCAAATGTGAAGAACTTGCAACAATTAATTGACGAAAATACACAATATATTAGATCACATAATACTTTTATTTATCGCAGGCCACTTCGAGGGGGAAACCTCCTTTGAGCAAGCTCAATACAAAATAACTTCACGGTGCCTTCATAGGCCTCAACACACACTTACATACTAAGTCTAGGCGCCAATACTATGGGTCAAAACCATGGGCCACTACAAACTATGGATCAACAATACTACGAGCGACTTACAAAGCATATGCGCCAACAACAATAACACAAACCATGGATCAACAAATACTACGGGACGGCATACAAAGCATATGTGTCCAACAACAATATACTAGCAAAGTAAAGACATGGGTTCCTAATAATCAATGCATAGTGCAAAGTGTCAACCTCCTCCAATATCACCTTACCATCCCCTAATATGTCCTAAACAAAATGTTATTGATTTGTTTTCACATGAAAGGTATATATCTTGCCTCTACAATGGACAGGTGACTATAACCTCCCCCTTGCTCACTCAAGTTAGAGGACATATGTTGCATATTTCATGATGATACTCAGTTTTTCATGTCGTTACATAGTTTTCATGATGCATATTTCATGTGGATACTCAGTTTATTATGGTTTCCAGATGTAAAGGACATGAAGTACATGATGTGTTGAGTGTTGATATTCAATTGGTAATTTATAGTTTTATTTTGGCATGTAAGTTATGTTGTTTCTTAGAATGATGCCTTATAAACATGTGATTCATGGACATGCATTATTCATGCGAAATTTGATGATTGTTAATTCTAGCCATAAGATTTATAGCGAGGGGTTGTGTATATGATACTTCTTGATGTTATTTCATGACATTATGGTGCTTTATAAGATAGATGATGTATGTAACATCAACTGATATTCTATCTTATCATTGCATCAAGAGATAAATGGCATTTGGCACATATATGGTATGAAAACATGTTGTGATATAATGATGGATTATGTGGGTTGTCAGAATACATATTTGATATGATGATGGATAATGTGAATTGTTACTCCATGTTGATAGTACTAATGTTGAAATATGGTAGCTTATCATGGCATGTTAATGAGATGCTTAGTGAAATTATGAAAGTATCATGACTAGTTAAGTTATAATGGTAGCACAGAGCACCTAAATGCATTAGATATTAAACTTGGCACGACTTATCGTGACAATGGATTATGATGCAATGTAATGCAATATGAATTGGTGGCTAGAAATTCTTGTTAGCACATGATTCAAGGTTGATCCATGACATATTATTATCAGAAATGGTTACTAATGGTTATTCATTATGGCAAGTGCCAGTTGTTCTAGGTGATCCACTCAAGTACCCCAATGAGGCTACGTATTGTATGATTTCGTGGGAGCCTATAACCACGAATGAGAATGGATAGTATAAATATATTATGGGCACGGGGTCAAGCCCAACAATTAGCTCTATGCCAGCAGCACTTGACTTTTGTACCATAAGTTGGGAACGTGGCAATGCCACGGATACTTCCCGGAGAACTTCTGATGTGACCAGAGTCCACGGTTGGAGACATACTCACTGGGAGGGAGGTTTATGGAGAAGGACTTTTGATGCCTGGGGCTAGTTCCTTGAGGGTGCTGTGGAGGATGTTTAGGCTATCCTTCCGAGATGCCTGGGGTATAATGATCCTGATATGCATAGTGGAAGCATGGTGGGCCCATAACCCATAGGTTACAGGATCGGGGTACCGAGAACCAGATGCTGGTTAATACCGATGAGGCCGTACTATTACCAGAAGTTGGGAAGGTGGCAAATGCTGCAGTAACTTCCCGAATAACTTTTGATGACTACGATATGATGATGCCTGTGGTATAATGATCCTGATATGAGTAATGGAAGCGTGGTGGGCCCATAACCCATAGGTTCTAGGATCGGGGTACCGGGAACCAGATGTCGGTTAATACCGATGAGGCCGTATTATTACCAGAAGTTGGGAAGGTGGCAATTCTGTGGTAATTACCCGAGGAACTTTTGATGCCTACTGTATGATCTGTGGATAGGTTATAGTAGAGAGATAGTGCCATGGCGAGCGGGACCATTCGGAGTTGAAGGGGAGGTTTATGGAGGTGGTGGATGGTATGATTTTCAGGGAGAGGGTGAGCAAGGAAAGAAGGAGTAAACAAATACACAGCTGTTAATTATTAATTAATTATCTAATTCTTTTGTATGTATGATGCATAATTGTTGTTCTGGTTTCATACTAGACTCATAGGGAATTACTTAAGAGCATGTTGTAACTTAGGGCGTTTGATTTTATTAGTGTGGTTTGGAGACTTCTATGTGGTGGCCACACATATAAATCTCTTAGCTTCACAAAAGTACTAGCTACCTATATATTCTAGTATTTACTTGATTGATTGATTGAATAAGTATTGTACTTATTGCTTGAATATTATAACTTGGGGACAAAGTTCCTTGAAGGGGGAGAGTATGTAACAACCCTCATATACGAATATAGAGAATATTTAATATAATAAATAAAATGTAATATAAAATAATGTAAGATAATAATATAATTGGGAATATGAAAGAAAATAAGGGAAAACAAATTACATTAAATAAGAAATTAAAAAATTGCGAGAAGGAGGAGATAAAAGGAGGAGAAGAAGTGAAGAGAGGGATCTTTTTGTATTTTGGACATTTGGAAGAAGAGCTCTTGAAGAGAGGAAAGAAAGATAGCACTGGAATAGGGTTAATTGTTGGGGGCTCCGGGGCCTCAGCCTTTGGCTGGTGGTTGGTTGGGTGGAGAGTCGTCCCCCCACCTTCAGTTGCACTATTGCAGCTATCAAGGTAATGGTAGCTGCTAGGTCATCTAACTAGGTATGGCTCCTTAATTTTCATAGCATATTTTCTGTTAATATTGGTTAGATCCACTTTCTTTGTTAGATCTTCTATGCATGTTGTTCTTGTTTGTTTCTAGATTTTATAAGATTTTTACATGTATCACATTCTTGTACTGGTTCATAGATCTGCATGCATATATAATATTATTTTGTTATTTAGTAGGTTTTATGAGTTTTATGGTTCTTACAGAACTTCACCTAATCAAGACAAATTTGAAAAAGTGATTAGTATTAAATAAAGTTAAAAAATAATTTTGGAACTATATGAATATTGGTAAAAGTGGGTAAAATTTTCAAGTAATTTTTATAAACAGTGACAAAATTTCCACATAACTCACAAAGTCATTTTGTTGGAGAAAAAGAGAAAAATAACCCCCTTACTTCAACCGCTTATAGCGCTCAAACCAGGTCACCAAATCAACTTCTTACAGTTGCAAGTAAGTAATGTCTTCCTTTCTCATCAACTAAATCCATGCAATTAAAACTTTAATGGTGTTTTTTAATCTTTATAAGGTTTCAAAATCTAAGGATTCACACCCACGAGTCTAGATATGCTCAAATCACACTTACATGAAACGTACATGGGTTGAGAATAAGAAGACCCGCGGGTACCCACCTCTATAGCAGAGGTGAAGCCATAGGTTCCACTGTTTAAATGAAAAAAAAAACTAAAGTATGAAATGGATGAATGATGTAGGATGGTCTTCACGTGGAGGGAGAGAGAGCATGAAACCATGGATAGGGATTCCATGGGGGATCCAATTACATTGAATGCACTACAGAGATGTGGTCTTCTTATGTTTTTCCTAAGAACAAGTATGCGTACACAAACACATTTGCTCCAAATGCTCGTCAACTATTGGGATGTAGATCAAGTGATGTTCGATCTCCAAGGAGAGATGCTTGATATCACGATAAATGATATATACTTCATCATCGGCTTATCCCAAAGAGGTGAGGGAGTTAACCTCAAAGGAACATTTCAAGGGGTAGGTGCACTATCAATCCAATGTTACATCAATGCCTAGTGCTTTCCTAGCAGCGAGAAGAGCGGTAGACAAGTTTCAATTGGGTCTATTGTGAGCTTCCCCTTGAAGGTGATATTGAGAACTCTTAATAGGATTGGAGGGAGTGCCTCACAACATTTGGCCTCTTGAAACTATATGCAGTTAGGGGTTGAGTGTCTGCATGGTGTGATATTTGATTGGTATTCGGGCCTATTGGTGAGTATGAAACACCAGTTGACAGAGTGCAAGATCGGGAAGAAAAAGGACTTTAGATATGTGAGTATCTTATGTACCTTCAAGAGAGAGAGTCCCCGCTCTAAGCTCGGGGATGGCTCTACCAGTACTAGACCCTCGCGAGCCATGGATGAATTGGTGGAGAGATATATTCTTGTGCCACGATGGTGGCGAGGATAGCCTCTCTTATGTTGACAAAGATTATCTTGCATGTTGGAGCAGCCAAGTTCTAGCACTAGAGCAGTTACCATATGCAGGGATGGATTTCAAAGGAGATATAGAGCTCATGCTTCCTCCAGGATCGGCCTGGAGAGAAATCAGTAAAAAGTGCTTATTATTTTTAAAATTTACTTCATTTTTATGCTTCATATATATATAATTATTATGATGAGTATTAGTGCTGATAGTGTGATTTATGCATATGTGGGACCTGTGACACCTGTTAGACACCCTCGGATATTTATTAGACCAACTGAGACAACTACAGGAGATGACATGCTAGTGAACCTTGAGGGGAAGATGATTCATTTCTCTCATGATATCTCGACATACAATATCAAGCATATGTCACTCGAAATGCAAGAGCATGTAGTAGGCGTGCCCCCAGCATGGATGCAGATACATAGAAAAGTGGCTAGGCTAGTCATATGTTACATAGAGACTGTGGTAGAGTTAGAAGAGGCACCTCCCTCTCCATAGGGAGAGAGACATATTATATTTTTTAAGCCTTCGAGCCCATTTTTGTATATTATGACACTGCGACATCCTATGACTCGTACTCATACTTTTTTATCTTGATATATACAGTATGGTTTATATATACTTAAATGCTGGTAAGACTCCATGTGAATCTCAAACGCTGGTAAGACTCCATGTGAACGACAAGACTTTCTATCAAATGCGGTAAGTAGTGTGATGAAAGGGGATAACTTCAGAGAACCCAAGGCTTTCCAACATGATATAGAAATTACGCATGTCGACGTGCCTTCATATACGACTAGTCTTCAAATAATCATCAAACCATGGGCTACTTCAATCTGGAAAGCAATGTGATATGGAAACTGGGGTTTGATATTGGACATATAAAACCTAGCTAGCATACTAGATGAGTCCATACATCATATTTCCTCCAGAAATGCATTTCGCTTCAAAGGGAAGCTTTGCAAGACTTCCAGTGTAGACATGGCACGTGGTGTTTGGGATACGTCTTCCACAACATAGTAGTTGGGAGGATCCTGCACATTAGGGTTGTGCACAACCCATTTGTAGACACCCTTTGGTATCTTCAGCATGGGCTCTGTAGGCCTCTCGATGTGGAGAGGAACAAAAGTTTCAAGAATCTCCTTATATTTCTGCTGCATTTCTGGGTTATAATTCCTGGCTCTTGTTTGCAACAAGGTGTTAGATTTAACCATATTTATGTATGATTGATTAGCTGGTGTGGCATAATGAGCGCCCCCAGTATTAGAGTTGCCACAAGTTGAACCTTGACCTTTTGGAAAAAGGATCCTTCGGGACAACTAGTTTCTTTTCTTTCAACAACTTTTGGGCTCCTTCGATTAGAGGGAATTGATGAGTAAGGTGGTTGTCCTTACAAATATTGCAAGGAAACTTGACCTTCTTTTTGTCTCTCTTTCCCTCCTCAACATTCTCAATGTTTTTGGGATTTTGATTTCCCTCCCCTGCCTTACCCTTATTTTTATTTTTGGGTTTCCGAGGACCCTTTTGATTTGTCTACACCTGTTGTATAGATTCAATTGTTGAAGGGGAGCCTACAACCATAGTTGCTTCAGTAGCAGACTGCTTCACAAAGAGTGCATGAACTTGTTTTATTAAAGCTTCAAGTGCTACTAAATCTGTTGAACCAACAATGCCATCAACATGCAGTCCAGTCTTAGGATTGCCAAGATCTATATTAGACCTCGATGCATCTAGAATGATCACATAGAGGATCCCATATTGGGTGTAAACTAAGTCAAGTTGTTGGTTCCTCGGGATTTCTTCTTCCTCAGAAGTTACCCAGAGGTTGCAACATCCTTAGAAATATAAGGAAGGAGTGACTTCAAATAACACTCTAAAAGGAACTCTGGGGGGGTCTCAGCCTTGATGAGTCGCTTCCGTCTTCACCACTCCTGAATGTGATAAGAAGGGTGAGTGGATTTGTTCTACCTAAAAGTAGACAGAAGATCAGTACCGACATCATACTAGATAGGAAGATAGAATTGATTTAGGAAGACTGTTGCTAGGTCGCAAAAGTTATCGTATGTTGCAGCAGGCAGTTCAATGTGCCACTTGTATGCAACACTAGTTAAGGTCCTTTGGAAGAGCCTCAACAGAATGGAATCATTGTTTAGTTAGTTGGAATAGAACCATAGGTGAAAGGTCTTAAAATGGTCTCTAGGGTCTTTCCCAGTCCTACCTTCGAACTTCAGAATGTACTAGGGAAGCTTGGTTGGGACCCGTGGCCATGCAGGGTTGTGTCGCACTGGATCGTTGGTTAGTTTCGAAAGATCTGGAAAGTTTAAGGTTGTCAGAAAAGGAAAACGGGGTCTCTCTGATGAAATTTGATTGAGAGGAGTTTGGTAGGGGGAACAACCCGAAACTGGGTTCCTGCAGTGTTGGTTGGAGTTTCCCCTGACCATCGGCTGTGAAGAAAATGCATTATGGAATTTTCTCCAGTCATAAGCTAAGGGTTTGCTTCCTTGTGGACTCATCCATTGCACTTGGGTATTGGCACCCCTGAAATGTGGATTGACGTAACTATTACTGCCCCCTCCACCATATAGTGAAAAGGGATTAATCCCTATAGATGTACTAGAAGTTTGCACATTAAATCCTGTGAAGGGGTTGAACCCTGGTGTAGATGCAATGTAATAAGTAGGCATTGAGCCTACAAAAGGTGCTAAAGGAGATTGACGTAACTATTACTGCCCCCTCCACCAAATAGTGAAAAGGAAGTAATCCCTACAGGTGTATTCGAAGTTTGCACATTAAATCCTGTGAAGGGGTTGAACCCTGGTGTAGATGCAATGTAATAAGTAGGCATTGAGCCTACAAAAGGTGCTGAAGGGGCGATGTGTCCTATGAACCAAGTAAATCCTTTACTAAAATGAGAAGAATGAGGGTTAACCTAGAATTGATGTACAAAATGGGAAGATGTGAAAGAAAGTGAAGATATCCCTGAAAAATGGGACACTCGATGGACCAATGGTAGAAGCAAAAGGACTATATGCAGTCGTAGCTTGATAGATAGACAAACCTAAGGATCTATCATTGAAAATAAATGAAGTGCTCAGAGCAGAAGTAGCTTGCAATGAGCTTGGTATCGATGTGTGTACATATGGAGGGGAAAAACCTCTTGATATGATAGCTGCTCTGGGAGTATGTGGAACTCCTGACACATCCCCTATGTTATCAATAAAAGACTCAGGTGTAAACCGATATATACTTAACTCTCGAAGAGGGATAACAGTTACCAGTTAAACATCTTCCAATAACAGTTACTTATAATGCATTGGTCTAAATATATCACTGAATTGATTGAGAACTTGGTACAAGTCAGATTCTTGTTGATGAATATCTGAAGAATGTCTCTTCAATTACCTTAGTTTCTACATCTTTTGATCCAATATTTCAAGAACAAGTATTCAATCATTTCAAAGTATTTGGATATCTTGAATGGGTACACATTCTTTCGTAGAGAAGAAGGTGTTCAAAAAATATTGTAGACATATTCAGTAAGTCCTTCATTGAGAAGTAGTTCACACTATTGCAAGCTTCCTTGAGATTAAAGGCTCCTTTAGAGTAGAATTCTTAGCCTACTCATTTGCATTCTATTTTCCTGGGGGGTTGGGTTTCCCATGAGGTTTTACCCCTTTCCTCATTTATTAATATAATATTTTATGTAAATGGGTATCCATTTACATAAAATATTATGCAAATGGGTACCCATTTACGTAAAAGATTATGTAAATGGGTACAGATTTACATAAAATCTTTAGGGCGGCTTAGATGGCCATTAGATAGGATTTGGACTAGTGGAATCATTATACCACCATCTTAGCTCTTTGGTGGAATCATGATACCGTCATATTAGCTCATGATACTTTCTTCTTGCTACTTTTGTCTGGTTCAAAAATTGAAAGCTTCTTATGATTGGTGAGTCTTGTGTTCTTTCGGGACTTTCTTCCTAGTTCAATCATTCCTTGTTCCAAGCTGCTTGCACACTTTCGAACCTTGTCCAATCAACTCTTTGGCTTTCTTGTGCACTCCTGAATTTTTTTCTAGCCAACTCTTTGGATTTTACCTTGAAGGAGTATGATTAGGTGGACTTGAGACCTATACCTATACCACATTTATTTAGGATGGATGCAATTCTTGATATACTTCTTCATTTTGGAATCCATAAACTTCTTTAAAGTGGCTTTCATGTATTTCTTCAAACTAGCATAGGAATATTGAGTCCTCTTTGACATCAGTTAGCATCAATGATAACCAAAAGTTAAACAAAGAGCAATATGGATTGGATCCCAGCCAAAATAGAAATCCACAGTTCATGGAATGATATGTAGTGTAGGGAAAATGATTGGTTGCAAATGTAGACAAACTAACCTTTTAAATTCAATGCAAGATGAGGTGTAGGAGAAAAGGGATGAAAAATGCAATGTAGATAATAGGAGAGTGGACAGTAAGGTAGAGTATAAAAAAATAGGCATAATGCTAAGTGAGTGCTATCTTCCACCATAAAGGTCAAAATGAAATGTCTACTCTAATTCCTTTAGTCAAAAGTTGTCTATTTTGTAGAGGGTGGTGAGGTAGACTTTACTTGTCACAAACTTTAGTTGAGGTTGTTTATTGAAATACAAAGTTTAGAGTTATGAACAAGGATACAATATATTTTTGGGAGGGTAAGGATAATAGAATAGGCGGTAACGTCCCATGTGTTGTGTTGAAATTCATGAATGATATACTATGTAAATGATTTATCAATATTAAATTTAGGAAATAATGAACATATGTAATTAATACATAAATGTGAGATGCAATGGTTAAGAGAAGGTCTTTATGGATCTATGTTAGCTATTAACTCATCATATATATATGAAATAAAATTCAACATGCTGAGCAAGTGCAATGGAAAAGTTAATATCATGTGGAAGATGGAAACATCCATTATGGGTATGATGACAAGTAGGAATAGAGTATTAGGGTTTCCATGGTGTGAACTTAAAGCTAGGATAAACACCATAAACAAGAGCATGATACCATGAGAACTTGTAAATGAATAAACTAAAAAGTAAAGGACATCAAAAGACTAAGCCGGTGGAGAAGAGAAGGATTGTTACACATCTAGATTTGTGTTGATGCATGCACGACATAAATGATATGATTTTTTCATTACACTTAACAATTTTTAAAATCTACTATATTACCTATAAATCCATCCAATACTGCAATTTTTTGTCTTAATTATCAATGGTTAGGAGAAACTTGAGTTAAGAGTGCATATTCAATGTTGAAAGGGTGCATAATGTATCTAACCCTAGAAAGATCATGTCTCCATGTTTAAATAACAATAACATAACCCAATCAATCAAATGAAGTACCTATATGAACTTGTACTATATTTTTATTTTACTTTTCCACTATCTAGATGTTCATCTACATTTAATGATCACGAGGACAATGGAAAGATAACACTACTCAATTGGAATCTTATTGATATATATGGCTATAGGAATCAACTGTCATTTTCTTCTATCTAAAATGTCATTCTATAAGGAATAGTGAAAATGTGTCATTGAGGTGTCACTATGTTACTACTAAGTTGTTTGTTTGAGACAGGGTGTACTAAAATACACTATATTATCACTACATATGTTTATTCGAATAAATGATATGTATTGGGGTCATGTTTGTAGGGAGGGACATTGGAGAGAAACATTTGACTTCTCAAAGTTTCCTGCAGGACACAAGATTATTGGGTAGGTTAAATCAACATAGTCCAAGAACTAAATATTAAGAGTGCATGCCAAGATACAATGGTGTAGGGATTGGCATGAGAGCATGGGGGGTAGGTGAGATAGAATACAAAACTAATATAAATATAGCATGGCATGGTAATTATATCAAGGATTGTGATGAGGTCAAGTAATCAAATCATGTATGAATATATGTATCCACTTTTGGGGACACAATAGTTAAAGAACTATATAAAATAGTAAAATTTTGAGCTAATACCCATCAATACTATATTAACACCATAGCCTATGTTAGTCTCAACATAGTCCTATATTAGATCATCAATCCCTCTCCATATATAGTAACCCCACAAGTAGGACTCGCATCACATGGTAAAGTAGCAATTACACGTATGCATCCAGTATTGGATAATAAAATTTTCTCTCTTTGATAAAAACATTACAAGGTTATTTACACTAGATTTAGTATTCATATGCATATAAATGTTTGGAATGTAAAATCAAAATGTCAAATTTTGTATGGATCTCAAATGTTTGGAATTTTTAAATAAAAACATGTAAAATTTGATCATGTAATGAGTTGATAGTGTTGTGTAAATGTAGACATTTTATCAAATGGAAAGAGAGGGGTCTTCCAAGCAAATGCATACAAGGTCTACTGGGACAACTACATCTGATAACTGGAGGTCATCAAGGTCATTAGGAATTGGTGTCTCGACTGATAATCAAAGGTTTTCAGATTCACTCGAGATTCAAGCTTGTTGTATAGCTCACATTCATCTGATCACAAGTCAGGACAAATGGGCACATATGATTCCCCCGTATCTTCTATGGGAGAACACCAATCTCTACCTTTTGTTGGTATAAATGTTTCTGTTAATATGTATCAATTGTAATTTTTCATGTGTTTACAGTTTTTGTATATTTACACAATTCTTTTTTTGTCTTTGAAGCAGAGCAAGGTTCAGAAGAGGGTTGTAATTCTGCACAAAGGGGTGAAGGTTGAGCAAGGAGGGTTTATGTTAAAATAGCTGTGGGTTGTACACCCATAACAAATTATCCATCTGATATACCTAAGGATATTCCATGGGAAAGTCGTCTTCAACAAATAACCCTTGAAGGTTGTAGATATCATATGACAAGCTACAACATGATCTTTCTAGTTCAGATCTCCCTCTAGAGAGTAAACAAAGTCTGAATATTGTTTTTCATTCAATGCAAAAACTAATTGAGGTGTATCAGGGTCTTGGACCAACAAGGGATCATTTATTGACTTGATGCAAAGGAGAAGGGAAGAATTGAAGGGTCCCAACAAGTGATCTACTATGAAGGAAAGAGTGATGAAAGAACATGCCAATTCAATGCTTAACTTCAAAGAAGGCCTAAAGTGAAAAATGTTGAAAGTGAATTATTTCAAGCACATTGAACTTGCACATTTTTTATATGATTAGCTCCTTGAAATCTATGTTAGGTTTCCATGGAAAGATGAGGTAAATAATTATTTTTCCATATTTGTTTGTGCAACGTTTTTTGAGAATATGAAGCCAAACTATACCAATAATCCTTCCACCTTTTTTGGAGTTGGAAGGGTATGAATATATGATAAAAAAGGTGCTCTTAAAGATCCCACAAATCCTCGAACTCAATCCCCTTTGATATATATCCCACCTAGATTTGTGACTTTAAGATCATAGATGGATCCCACATCCCAAGTTGGGAGAGCTGCAAGGGATGTTGTAGCCGAAGGTTTAATATCGATATTTGTAGGAGTTGATGTGGGATAGGGATCAAGCTACTTTTTGTCAAAGTTTTTTTTATAGAACCAATGATGAGGTCAACTCAATGAGCACTGAATCTCATAGGACCTATACAAAGTAATGTTGTGATATAGCCTCTAATTTCCTATCCCATGAGAGAATGAGCGGAGGAGAGGTTTGTGTTTATATACATACAATCTATAATTGTTTTATTCATTTTGAATTTAAATTCTCTTTGGTATACATACCAAGGTCTATAATTTTTTGTTCCCATTATCGCAACTAATTACTGCATCGAATTTTGTGCCCACTTTTCCTTGAAATTTGTCCCCAGAATCTTCCTCTTAAATCATGCCAACAACTATATGATTTAAGAATTAATTGTAGCTATAATATACCTTGAATTGTGTGCCAAAAATTTGGAAACTAATAATCTGTCTCTCTCTATTTGTGTGCTCATTAATTGTTGTGGTAGCTTCCTTGGTAAGCATGCCCAGACGCTTCTCTCTCTCATTGCAGCGTCCTCCTCCTCTTCTCGAGAATTTGACTTGCTCCAATTATCTTGGATTTCATGCCTCACCAAAAGCTCTCTTTTTGGATGTGTAACAATGCTATAGGGAATGCCTTTAAATTCAAATTTCTTGTCTTTTGGTTTGCCTCTCAAGGGCAGTTGAATGATCATCTAATCCAAGGGCCCACATTGGTTTAGATATATGGATGAGAATAAATGCTCATAATTCTCTCCATAAATTAATTTTATTCACCTACCACTTAAATAAATCAAAATTCACTTTATAACATAATGTTAGAACATTATTACACCTTAGGATCTTATTTATATATCATTTTATTGATTAATTGGTCCAAAATAGGTTAATAATTACAATCCAAGGTTGTTAGAAGTTAGTTAGGGAAAATGATGGCTTATCCACCAAAGTATGGGCCAAAATTGGTCAAATATAGTTGTCGGCGCCCTATTTATGGCCACCTCCAGCACTTACTACCACTATCTCAGCTAAGGAGCCCTATTTCCCTATTTTAAGGAAACAATCTTTGACTTAGGTGCCCATGCATTGAATCTAGTCATTTTTCCGCTTTCTTAGATGTTTTAGTCACTCCATGGATACCTAACTTCCACGCAATAATCTCCTTCACATGTGTGAGCCTCATTGATGTCTTCTCATACCTATCCAATGTTCACATGGACAATTTCTACTCGTTTGGTTAGATTTGGGAGCCTATTGGTCAAGCTAGGAGGGATTGAGGTCCAATGTAAGCTAGTCACTTGTAGTGCCTCCAAAGGAAATCGAATTCTTCCAAATGTTATATAAGGAAGATCAAAACTCATTATTGAATAATGGACAATTAATAAATTCTGTTATTCGATCATTTCTTTCTCTGGCTTTTTTATCATTTATGTTATTGGTTTTTTTTCATTTATGACTGGTTTTTTATCAGTTGTTTTCCAGAACGTTTTTTTGCACTAATATCTTGTATACTTAGTAATTTATTTCAATTGTGAGGTAATATATAGATGCTAGATCCTACTGTAATATATGTTTCACATGGTATCAGAGCTCCTGGAGCTTCTATTGGATCCAAGACCGTTTTAGAAGTGCACCAGAAGAATTGGAGAAACCACAAGAAATCCCAGGGGCCATTTCCTTAAACCCATTGGAGAAATTCTTTTGAGTGTACCCAGGGTGTGATGCTCTCCTGAATGTGCCTTCTATCAAGCAGGGTTCGAATCTGTTAGTGTATATCCCCTCCTGAGTGTTGAGAGTTTTATTGTAGGTACAAGAATTTCTACATGGATTCGAAAGTTCATCTTCTTACTCCATTAAGTTATGTTGAGTGGAAGACTAAAATGTGTGCATATATCAGGAGACAATATCTCTATGATGTGTCCATTGGTGCTGAGAGTGAACCATATTCTTATGAAGAGAAAATCATTGTCTAAATTATTGTGTCAGAGCATTTGGAGCTATGTGTCTAGCCATGTCTCCAAGTATGCACTACTTGATTGATTCTGCAAACTATCCATTTGAGCTATGGTCCAACTTGGACAAGGCTCTTTATAAGAAGAATATTGGTGCATTGAGTGAGCCTATGGACGCCTCATCATGTGCTCACCCTCCTATTTTTTCGTCCTCTACTCTCTTCGATGGAGTTGTTCAAGAAGATCAAATGGAAAAATCTTCAGCACAAGTTCCTGTTGGTACAAGTCTCTTTGATTCAAATGCTTCCTCTACATATTATGAAATATAATGTGAAGAGACATCATCTATTGCACAATATTTTGTTGCTAATGATGAGGATACAACAAATGGATCAGCCATTGTTGAAGAAGAATTATCTTTCCAGTCATTGTTCTCCCATCATACTTCTTCTAGAAAGGATTCTCTATTAGTTATTTCTCTAGAAGATAAGCATTCTTCATATGAGTTTGATGATGTGCAAACTTGTGGTTCCATGGATATTTTGGAATCTATATCAGATTATGGAGTTCATGCATTCGCACTCCTTGGTCCCATGCCACCTCTCACTTCCTACATGGCCACATGCACACTTCCTCAAGGTTTTGTTGAATATAGATACAACATTCATTTGCTTGGGTTTAAGCCTCAAGCACATCAAGCTTCATATGGTTCAAAGTTCAAGCATTTGGACCATATACAAGCATTTGGAGTTGATCTCCAAACCCATTTGTTCTCTCATGATTTTTCACATTCGAATTCTGAGGATTATCAGTCAGTTGTTACAGCTCACTTTCAGTATGGAGTTGATGCATTCACTCTCACTGTCATGCTTCCTATCCACTGTATGATTGGCACTTGTTCTTAGAGTTACAAGGAAGATTGAGGACATTACTATTCACTTGGGATTGATTCTCAAGTTCATCAAGTCTCATTTTGATTTGTTTTTTTTACTTTTTGTATGATGATCAAGTCTAAAGAGTATCTACTTGTCTTTGCTTCCACAGTTGCAGAGATCAAGCATTCGATCCAATCATGGGAGCAACATCCACTTCATCCAAATAAGAAGCTTCCTCCACACATCTGATCAAGTTCACACCTACTTGAGTTTTGGAGCAGTTTATTTTGGTGTATTTCGTGTCCACTTTAGAGGGTAAATTTTATTTCCCATGTGGTTTTCCTCCTTACCTTGGTTAGATGGACAAATAAAAATTGATGTTGTAAAAGGCGACTTGAGCCTTAGTTGCCAAGGCCTTATTTTTTATTATCTACCAAATTCTAGCTTATGGGGGGGTTCTAGAACATTATTACACCTTAGGACCTTAGTCATATATCCTTTTATTAATTAATTGGTCGAAAACATGTTAATAATTACAATCCAAGGTTGTTAGAAGGTTGTTAGAAGTTAGTTAGAGAAAATGATGGCTTATCCACCAAAGTGTGGGCCAAAATTGGTCAAATATAGCTATTGGCGCCCTATATATGGCCACCTCCATCATTTATTACCACTATCTGAGCTAAGGCGCCCTATTTCCTTGTTTTAAGGAAACAGTCTTTGACTTAGGCTCCCATGCATTGAATCTATTCATTTTCTCCCTTTCTTAGTTGTTTTAGCCACTCCTTGGATACCTAAATTCCACCCAATCCTCTTTTTCATAGGTGTGAGCCTCATTGATGTCTTCTCATGCCTATCCAACATTCACATGAACATTTTGTACTTGTTTGGTTAGATTTGGGAGCCTTTTGGTCAACCTAGGGGGGATTGAGGTCCAATGTAAGCTAGCCACTTGTAGTGCCTCCAAAGGAAATAGAATATTCCAAATTTTATATAAGGAAGATAAAAAATCATTGTTGAATAATGAACAGTTAATAAAATATGATATTTGATCATTTGTTTCTCTGGTTTTTTATAATTTATATTACTGGTTGTTTATCATTTATGACTGTTTTTTATCATTTGTTTTTCATAACAGTTTTTGCACTAATATATTGCATACTTAGTGATTTCTTTCAATTGTGAGGTAATCTATAGATTCTATATCCTACTGTGATACCGATTTCACACATAAAAGTGAATTAATTGCTCATCTCAAGCAATTAATAAAAGGGTCAAGTCCCCTTTTTCCTCATTAATTACTGAGGCATAAAATGACTGGGAGAACACTTCCTAGGTACAATTTCAACACACTATATTTTAGAAAATCTTGTAAATCTTTGCAATGTTTATAAATTATCATTTGCGGGAGTTGGTGGTAAAGATGGTGGAGTCCGTACTTTGTACAAATCCTTGGAATATGAAACATGTTGCAAAAGGAATCTTTGATGATTGAAATGTTCACTAAAATATTTATCCTGAAATCTACATGTTGAAGATTATGGATTGAAATTTTATCGTTGGAACCTTTGAGAACTATGACCTTGAAATTAAAGAATTCAATACTAAGCATTATTTCCTAACTGGGATAGAAGAAAAAAGCACTTGTGCTTCTAACCATAGATTGATTTTTTCAATCTGGGATCATGTATGGATAAAAATCTCTAGAATGAAAATGAGGTCTAGATTTGATCCCTACAACATGTTAGAAAAATAAACCTTCAATGTCGAAATCAAAATAAAAAACATTGGTATTCTAGATGTGGTTACATGATATTGTAAGTCCTATAGTTATAGAAAATGCTGGAAAGATTGATTATACTTGAAATTTTTCCAATAAATATTGTGGTCTTCAATCAAAGTTCATGTTCAATTGTGCAAGAAGCTTTAATTTGACAAATGAACATGATTTTTCTCTTCACTATTTACATTTATTTCTTCTCTTCTTTTCTTTTTGTTCTCATTTTGTTCTTTTTTTCTACTTATTTTATTTTCAAATAAAGTAAATAAAAAATAAAATCGAGGTAGGAGAGAAAGGGAGATTCCCCTTACAACCACCATTTCATGTTTTTTCAAAAATGTTTGAAGCTCATTTATCGATATTTATGCACATGAGGACCATCTAGGCCCACACTTCCTATCAAAGCTAGTCTACCGAATCTTGGTGGTGGATTTGCACTATCTTGGTCAATATAGTTCTCAAAACATTGTTGGTAGATTCCACCTACACATTGTCTTATGGATGGTATGCATAATATTTCCAATGTTTGATGTTGTATTGTTGTGTGATAGAATAAACAAACTTTGATGTAAACTATTAATCTTGTGTAGTAATAATTTCCCTAGTTGTACCAAAGTGATTGGAAATATCTTCAAATAAAAAGTGAACTATTGCTTGTTCATTTGATTATAGGAGAGTGAACTAGCTTCTACCCATTTAGTAATGTAATCTGTACAAACCAAGCCATACCTATTCTTTCTTCACATTGGAGTGATCGACACCACAATGTCTAGGGCCTATTTTTCAAAAGGCTCTTTGAGTACATGAGGCTCCAAAGGAATCTCATATGCTTTATTGGTCTAGCCATACATTGACAACTTTCACAACTTCTCATGTACTTCTTGGCATATTTGAAAAGATTGTGCCAATAATACCCTAGTTGCGGGAAATTATAAGTATTTTTGTTATCAACAAAGTGACCTCCACATGGCTTGTCATGATATCCTTTAAATATATTAAACACCTCATATTCTCGTACACATTATCGGATAATCATATATGGTCTTGTATTGAATATATATCCTTCATTCCATGAATATGTGGCACTTAGTCACACAAGCTTCTACTTCTCCAAAGGTGAGTTATGTTGTAGCAATTTTAATCTATCCATGTAGTTAGTAATATCAAGAAACCAAAGAGAGTTAGTAGCTATTGCAAGCAAATGTTCACCTTCATATCAAATATGGAAAGAAAATATGCAAGTGAATTTTCTTGTCTTACTATCTAAAATAGTGATATTGATTTCTTGTAGGAACAAGAGAAACCTAGTTATTTATCCCATTTGTAATGGGTTTATTCGTAATATACATGATGGAAGAGTGGCTAGTGTTGATCAAAACGTCAAAACAAGTAATGTAGTGCTTCAATTTATTTATAGCAAGTAAAAATTCCAAAAACTCATTTTCCATGACTGTGTAGTTCATTTTAGTAGGGATATTGTTTTACTAACAAAACATATGGAATACATTGGAACATTATCTTTTGTCCTAAGACTGCTCCAAGAGTAGTATTGAAAGTATCGATTGATATATGAAAAGGAAGAGAACAACTTGGTCCCCTTAACATTGGTGTTGCATAATTTGTTTCCTTAGTGTTTCAAAAGCAAATACACAGGAGAATAGAAAAAGAAATCAACATCTTTTGTAATCAATTTAACAAAGGTGCAACTATTTGTTTTCTATGAAACATCTATAACAGCTTGTTCCGAAAAGACTTCTTACATAGTTTGGAGTCTTTGGAATTTGAAGCTTCAAGAGGACTTCAATCTTCACTAGGTAAACTTTAATTCCTACAAAAGGGATATGATTACCAATAACAATAACATTAGTTAGAAACATAAAACACTTTCCCTTAGTTAACACAAGGTTGGTTTCTTGGCATTTGATCAAAACCTTCTAAAGATTCTGGAGTGCTTCATAAAAAATGTTACTATAAACAATAATTATATAAAAGTACAACTCAACACAATCATGAATCAAATGAGAAAGAATACCCAATACTACACTTTGAAATGCAGTAATCCAAAAGGTAGCACCCTATAAGATAATGTACCCCATGGACATGTAAATGCAATTTTATGTTGACCTTGAGGTGTTATTCTTACCTAATTATATCCACTGAAACCATCAAGAAAATAATCATTTTTTGAGCTAGGGTATCTTGGAATTGATCAATGTAAGGGAGAGGGAAGTAATGTTTCAAAGCGACTTTATTTAATCTTTGGAAATCAATAAAATACACGAGTTTCTATTCCTTTTGGAAACTATGAAAAGGGTACCATTATTTTCGAGAACTATGACTAGGGGTGAAACCCAGTGACTATTTGAATTTGGGTAGATGAATTTTTCATTATATAACTTCTACAACTCTTCATAATTTATTTATGAGCTATATTCATGGGGAATTACGGTTTCCTAATAGGTCAAGCATTCTCATAAATATAAATGTGATGAATACAAGTATAAATGTGATGAATAGATTTTTCAACATGAATACCTTTCATGTCATTATACTTCAATGTGAAATTTGAAACTTGGTTTTTGTAACTATCTCTCTGATGATTGGAATGTGAATTATGTTAGTTTTTCAAAATTTACTTTAATCTGATCTAGGATCTTAACTGAGAGAACAACATGTACAACATATCTACAGCATATCAATCATGGACATAATAATGCAAGCACACAAGAGACAATAGACACACAGAGTTTCACTGAGGAAAACCATAAAGGTAAAAAACTCCACAACTTCTTCAGAGATAGATAGAGCAATGATACAACCCAAGCATAAGAGATAGTCTTCTCTTAGCACCAGCTTTTCCTCCTTCACAAGTGTGCCACTCTCCAATGAGAGTATGTGTGAGAAAGTGAAAGAGCAAATAGAGTTGTAATACCCCATTTAGACCCTTATGATATATTAGCTTTTAATGTAAATATTGTATACATGTGATGTATGTTTTCCTAGCGTGGAGCTCAAGGCCAAGGCCCCGCTAGTGGAAGCTCGAATTTTATTTAAAAAGTGCAAGTATTAGATATTATGTTACCCATGTGCTATTTAGCCATGGAACATTGTAAAAATGATATAAATAAACATCATGTAATAAAATACCAAAACTGACTATGGAAGCAACGAATGAGAAGGGGACATGTGTATCCACTAGGGAGTGGTGAGGGGGATGTGGGGATGAACCATATCCTTCCAAATGTCATTGTGAGAACCCATTTGACTTTCCTTGATGACATTTATTTTTGTTGTAAGAAAGTAGTTGAAGATTTCAGTCCATGGCTTCAATGGAGCATGGGAAGCCTAGAAATTCGTATGGCAGAGTTTGGGCTCTGTTTTCTTGTACTACAAGTCACTCTACCTCATGGGGATTGCTTCTTCCTCATTCCCATCCCATTGTGAAAGTACCCAACATCAATTTTCATCCAAAAACGAATTCCCAGTAGTGAGAAAATCCAGAAATCGCAACTGTGAAAGAACCCACCTTCTAAAGAGCCATAGACGCCTAGAATTGGTATTTGATAGTGAAATCTAATGGGGGATCCATAGGTATGAACCTTGGGGAGAATTTGAGAGCATTAGCTACCCTGAAATCCATTAGAAAACCCAGTTTTTACAGCCCAGAAATCCAGTGACGGGATTCAGTTATTTGTTGACATAAATGGGAGAAAATCCAAGTGTTGATGTTTGAATAGAGGATTGGATTGCTTGAGTTTAGCTTGAGATGTCTATAGCTCTATGGTTGATCTCATTGGCTTACCATCCTCATCCTTTCCTTATTGTATGCTTAATAAACCCAGCTGTGTGCTGGCTTAGCATGATCGTTTGAGTGAATCCATGGCTATGAGTGAGCCTGTCTAGTTCCTCCTTAGTAGATACGTAGCCCAGCTCGGGGGTGATCTCTTAGATGAAAGAATACAGGCTGGATAGAGATCTATGGTTGGGTGGAACGTTTCTCTCACATAGCCAGTTGTTTGGACGTTTTCATTTCAAGATAAGTATTCTTTGTGGATTAATTTATATGCATTATGTGTTCTGCAATGTGTTAACTCTGAATGCAATTGTTCATGTTGATGAGATGAAATGAATATCTTAATATGGTGGATATGAAGCTTGTGCATAGAATAATGATAAGACTGACCTCTCTGCATGTTGATTCATCATCTTCCTGGGTCAAATAAGCTGATGCATTATTGTTTGTCTGTGTGCAATTCTGTTTATTTCCGTTGTGTTTATGTTGATTATGTATTCGCACACAGAAGTTTTTAATTGCTATCAATTTATTAGTAATGACTAGGGATGAGATTGCCAATAAGCCCGGTATGTTAATCATGTTTCCCTCCCTTTCACCGAATTGATGGAAGGGGACGTGACAGAGTAGTATCAAAGCCCAGCTTGCAGCACTGGGGCTACTTGGGCCAAAACTTTGAGTTATAGGCAAGTGACAGAATGTTTTAATGCAGTATTGGTGAAGTTGGGGCGGCATTTTTTATTGGAAAAATGGTATGGTCATATTTCTCATGTGTGGAAGAGGATCATACAGGTGCATATATCTCTCCAATAGCTTTCCATTGGTACCAAACTCGCCTCATTTGGCCAAGGGACGAAGGAGTTATGAACCCCGAAAGTTGCAGGGACGAAGGTGTTCCACGAGTTTTGGGTTTTGGGTTTTGGGTTTCGGGTTTTGGGAACGCGAATTTGGAAAATTGTATTCTGGATTTCTGAAATCCCAAACCCATAATTTTGGCTTTAGGGATGTCGGGTTTCAGGTTGCGGGTTGCGGGGATGCATAATTTTGAAAAGTTGTGTTCCGGTTTCTGCCATCCTGATCTGACATTTTGGGTTTCGGGTTGCGAGTTGCGGGGACACAGAAGTTTGAACAGTTGCATTCTGGTTTCCACAATCCCTATCCCACATTTTGAGTTTTGGGTTGCCGGTTGCAGGGACGCAGAATTTTGAAAAGTTGGGTTCTGGTTTCTACAATCCTGATCCCGCATTTCGAGTTGTGGGTTGCGGGGACGCAGAAGTTTGAAAAGTTGTGTTCCGGTTTCCGCAATCCCGATCTCACATTTTGGGTTTTGGGTTGCGGCCTGTGTGTGGCGGGATATTAAAAAAAAAAAATGAGCATAGAGCCCGAAATTTGATTTTTTGATTATAGGAGCTTGCAAGGTTGGAATTTGATGAGTTCAGGGGCATTCTAAGGCCATTGACGGAGGCCATGAGTTCTTTGCATGTTGATTCATCATCTGCATGGGTCAAATAAGCTGATGCATTACTGTTTGTCTGTGTGCAATTGTGTTTATTTCTGCTATGTTTATGTTGATTATGTATTCGCACACAAAAGTTTTTAATTGTTATCAATTTATTAGTAATGACTGGGAATGAGATTGCCAATAAGCCTGGTATGTCAATCATGTTTCCCTCCCTTGCACCGGATTGATGGAAGGGGACGTGACAAGAGTTCCTCCCGCACTCTATTTATAATTGACATGACTTGCCTAATGAGCTTTACTAGGTTGGCCTTAACTTAACCACATAACATAATGCTGACAGGGCCGACCCCCAATAGGGTGATCTAATAACCCTTTGACCAACATGACTTATATGGGGCCGACTCCACCAAGGTGGTCTAATAACCCATCAAATATAAGTTACGACACTTACAATATAAATGACGACACTTCCGTATAGAGGAATAATAACATCTCTATAGGAATACAAATACTTCCGTATGGAGGAATAATAACATCTCCATAGGATTACAATATACATATATCAAATACATTCCAAAGTTACAAATACATCAACACTCCCTCTTAACTAGGAAGGTATTTCTCGATATAGGACTTCTAGCACAAGTCTTCTTCTCTGTATCATCATCATCGTCACTAATGCTACCATCTCAATCAATCTCTGATCTACTCGTCATAGGAATTTCTACAGAGCCGGTCCCTTTTCATACTGGATGTAATCCCACCACCTGTAGGTCTTCATCACTAGCCATATTGTGGAATCCTCAGGACTTATTATGTGCATCAACAAAACCTCAAAAGAGCATCCCAGGCATTTTACAAGCACACAGCTCAACCTATCGGATCTCCCAAGATCTTTTACATGTGACTGTCATAAAACCTTAAAAGAGTGTCTTGCCAAGCAAGATCTCTAAATAGTATCTGAGGCCTTTTTCATCCTGTCCAGATCTCCAGGACTTATTACATGTGACCCTTACCACAAAACCTTAAAAGAGTGTCTTTCCAAGTAATATCTCTAAAGAGCATCTGAGGCCTTTTTCATCCTGTCCAGATCTCTAAGACTTATTACATGTGGTCCCCACAAAACCTTAAAAGAGTGTCTTGCCAAGCAAGATCTGTAAAGAGCATCTGATGCCTTTTTCATCTTGTCCAGATCTCCAGGACTTATTACTTGTGGTTGTTACACCCAAAATCTACTCATCATAAGATTCAGTGTATACACCCCTGAAGATATCTTGACTAAGTGATCAATCAGAGAGGATTTGTACCCAATTGTGCTAGGTTTTGAAAGTTCATCGCAGGCTGCACATGAGCAACATGCGACGTCGCACCTTGCCCCACTACAGGGTGCGACGAAGTCAGTTAGATGGAAAAAATAGCTTCTTCGAGGTCCTTCTCGAAGCTTTCTGACTTGGGACCCTATCCTTGGCCTCTTGGAGGAGCTGGAACTGAGTTCCTAATACTTTGGAGAGATCCCTTAAGCCTCTCCTACCATCTCTCAGCCTATCCTATCCATGCCCTATCCACTTAGTCCTATATGAATGAATCTCACTCCCATCCCAAGGGGAGGAAGTCTATGGTATCTACATGCTGGTGAAATCACCCTTGGAACATCTCCACTCACCTATTGGAGAACTCATACTTCCTTGGAAGGATATGGGAATCGGCTTTGTTGAAGAAGGGTTGCAACGTTAAGCCTTGGTTGTAGTTCTATATCTCTATTATGTACTTCCCTTTTTTTGCAGTAATACAAATTCTTTCCACCAATATTGTTCATGTGTATAATGATATTGAGTAGTTTACCTGCTTAACTGTTTACTTAGATATCTTATTGTATAGATGCATTTTACCTGTTTCTCTTGTTTCTTGTCTTGACAGGTCTTGCAGCTTGGATCTGACGACCGTGAGACGTGGAGCAACATTCAGGAGGAAGGATTGCGAAGTGAAAGGTAAGACATCTAATACTCAATCCTTAAGTAGATCTAGGGAATGCATTAGTAGTCTATTTTATTTGTTCTAGACTCACTTTGAGCTAGGGAGATCCTGCTCGCGTCTGCTCAAGTGGATTGTCCGATAACAAATATGACGACCATACTGGGGAGTACAGTCTTATTCAGTAGTTGTCAATCTGAGAGTAATTTTCAGTTGATTGCTTGACACAAAGCCTTTTCTTTTTTGCTATTTACTTCTTGAAGTTGATTTCACTATCAGATCTTCATATTGAAGACCTTGATCTACTTCCTCTGAGTTTATATGACTCATTCCCAAACCATTCCATGGTTCATTGCTGAGAGATCTAATTAATTTTTGAATTTAGACATTGCTTGTCGCACTGGGGCAGCGGGAACAGAGCGACAGTGTGAAATTTTTTCGTCTTTGTTCTTTACCTATTAGTCACTCATCACATCCTGTTCATTGGTAGACAGCGACGCCATCGCACTTCCCGCATTGGTGAACTGTGATGCCGCACTGTGTATAAGCACAGAGTGCGTCGATTTGTCAAAATTTGGCATACAGGCATCTCCTTTCCATTTGACAATCTGGACTTTGGTTTGCTATATGAACTCCCTCTGTGCTGCAAGATCCAGCCAAGGACCCCACCTATGATTTGTGTTTTGAGTGTTTGGTTTTTATTGGATTGATTTTGGGTTTTGTTTTGGACAAAGTTCGAAGACCGATAGTGGTGGATACTCTTGTCTCCTCCGCCTTCATCTGCTCACCCTTGCATTCCCTTCCTTCCATGCCTGATATGATCATTACATTAGATCAACTTCCAGACCTCGTTTTCATCATTGTTTGAGCTTTGCTTGCTTGGTTTGATTGCTGCTACTTGATTTTGAGTTAAGTGTGTCCTTTAGCTTGATCAAGTGCTTGTCTTTTCTCGAGTTTTCTCAGTATACTGAGTGCTGTAAGTAGTGTTTTCTTTTTAGTCATTTAGATCTGAAAGCTCAATTGGTATCAAGTTTATTCTATGATGCATCCATTGAAAAGTTAAAAAGTGCTTCTTTCCCATCATTTCTTGAGCATTATTGAAGAAAAATGTTGTGCATTGGAACCTTTTCATTTGTGTTTTCGAAAAATTGAATGAACATATGATCTATTGTGTTTTTCTCGAACTATGAATCGCTCACTTTCTTGAAATACTCAAAGTATGCTTCGATTTTTTGCAAAATTGATTCCATGCTAAGGAAAGATAGATGCATTTTTAATTTCTGTTTCCTTTAGACCATTGAAAGTAAAATTGAAAAACTTACATATTCCATTTTAGAATCCTCTCTTTTCATTACCTAATGTCATTTTGCTTTGAAAAGAAAAAGAAAAGGAAAAGTGTTTTGATTTGGATAGTAGTGTTGTGATTTTTTGTGTTTCATTGAAAAAGGAAAAGAATGTTCTCATTGTCATATTTGTTTGAATTGGGAATTAGGTTGCATTGAGTTTTTTTTGGCAATACTATTGGAAACTTTTTTCTCCTTCCCATAGCTAGAATTCATTGAAAGAAAAGGATATTTCGTGCATGGAGTTAGGACTTGCATTATGCTTCCAATTATGTACTCACCTCATGCATTCACCTAACCATCTAAGATAAAATTAACGGTAGAACTAGGTAAAATGTTTAGCAACTTGTGTGTAAGCTAGAGACGTGTTCCGGCATCGTTAAGCATGACAGCTATCGTTATTTGTCAGCACTGTATCTCGGGGGTGTTGTAGTCTTCGACATACTTATCGGTATATTGAGCTCCTTCACGTACCAACTAAGTACCATAATCCGTACTTGGTGTATATCGAAGGGTGTATCATGTACTCGGTAGTATATCAAAAGGTCTCTTGCCAAATGGTTGTGCATTAGAGAGCACCACTACGGATTTGAGCTCCCACGTACCTTGCATATATCGAGAGACACCACTAGGATTCCTGAAACCAACTGAGTTAAACATTTGGCCATATTGACAAAGCAATACAACGAGAACAGTACTCAGGGAGATTAGCACGCACGTACAGTCTAGGTAATTGGGTATGCGGGAAAGGGTACAGTCCCAATCCTCCTTGTCGCGTCATATTGTTGGACCCTGCAATATATTGCGGTTTGCTATGCCTTGATAATCCCATGAGGTTCCAGAATTTTGAATCCACTCTGTCACATAAGTTTGCTTGTTGCCTTAGTTTGAGTAGGTTTTTCTGGACTACTTTTCTTTTAGCATACCCTTAGGAGAAACGTTGTTTCATCCTTCCTGACTGATTTTCCTAATGCTCTGGAAGATTTTCCCTGGAGAAGATCCCGTAGGATCTTAAACTTATCACCCGAATATCCCCTTAATCCAGAGGTTATTTTGAGGGTAAGAACTGACCAGTGTAACACAGTCGTATTTACTGAAGTAGAAAATCCCACCCTGAATGTTGGAGGACTGTTGTTTCCACAAAATCCTCTGGATTCACCTGCCTCTCATACCCCACAGGATGAAGGAGCAAAAATCCCAGCTTCACCAGACCTTTCTCCCGTCATCCTGGGAGAACCTGGATCATTGGAATGGATAAACTGACCCTAGGATGACCCTACTGCAGCTGTTGGTCCTTTAGTAGCTTACTAGACATCTTCTACAGACCAACTAGTGGCTCATTTTTTCATCTCATCCCCACCTAGTGGGACTACTCCGGACGACGCTTTAGCCTACTTTCATGGCTAATTAGCTCACTTTCCTTCCATGGAAGAAGCGTTTCAGCAGTCAAGTCTCCAACGACGGGTTCAAGACCCATCGTTACCCCCTTATCGAGCCATCCCAGATCGTCCGATATCTTTTGGATCACCGGAACAATCTCACCACGAGACCATTAATAAGACTGGTCAACCCTCGCAAGACTCTAGTCCTGCACCTCAAGCAAATCAACTGGTGGAAGGACAACAGTCCAACACACCCATCACTACCACAGTTACTTTACCAGTTCCTCCTACACCTCAAAATTCAAGGGGAGGATATTCTATTCCCCCAGATTATCTTATAGGTAATGTTATTACTACGGTATCTATTCAACAACCTACTTTGGTTCAACCTATGAATAGTGGTCTACCTATTGTGGATGGGGGGCAATGAGCATTTCCTAACCAGAACATAGGAAGTGGAATCCCCAATGGACCTTTCCAACCCGCTAGACCATCTACAATGGGATTATCTCATGTTGGGGGCCCATCCAATGTAACTCAACCCTCATGGAGTCAAGCGTATCCAGGTTCCGTTAACCCTGCGACAGGCCAATCTATTCTTGTAAACGCACCATACAGGATACCTTATCCCGAGAATCCACATACCCTATGGGGGAAAAGCCTGTGTTGCATCACGGACCCGAACCAACTATCCCTCAAATACCACCACCCCTGATCGGTCCTCCCCTACCTCCTGCTAGAGGCGAAAGGCCCCCATCTAACCTTGGTGGAGGCCCACCTCATTTTTCCAACAATATCTCTCACCCTTCCGGTGGTGGTGGGAATGGTCCACCATTCCCTCTAGGCAGAGGTGGCAAGGGACCACCCTATTATGGTGGAGGAGGACACTTCCCTTCGGGTGGTGGAGGTGGTCCACCACCCCCTCCAGGCATAGGAGGTGGAGGACCTAATTACTATTGTGGTGGCGGTTGTGGTAGAGACCCTCATCCTTACGGCGACATAGGTGGTGGGGGCCCCCATCCTTTTGGCGTTGGAGGTGGTCCACCACCCTCTCCATGCGGAGGCAGTGGTGGGCCGCCTTATTATGGTTATTGACCCCCGCCTCCTCCCGGTGGTGGTGGCGGACCTCCACCCCCTCCCGGTGGCAGTGGTGGACCCCCACCTTATTGGAATGGACCACCTTATGGTGGCGAACCTTCTTATGGTCCGGGCGACACACCCCCCAATGGCTAGTTTCCTCTCGGTACACCTTACGGTCAGTTTGGTCCATACGCCTTATCTGTATTATAAATATGCATAGCCTAACCCACATCTTCCCTTCCTGGCTACTTTGGACCTTCCTGGCCTATCTCATTTACCCAACAATCCTATTTACCATGGATCTAACTGGCCACCAATTACGGTGAAACTTCGGTTTGATATCCCCAAAATTGACGGCAAGCTAGGTGAAGACCCTAAAAACCACATGATGACATACCACTTATGGTGTTCATCTAATTCCTTAATGGACGATTCAATTTGCTTTAGATTGTTTCAAAGGACTCTCATCGGTTTCGCTGCCAAGTGGTACATTGAGTTGCCACCCCCCTCTTTTCTTGATTTTGGTTGTCTTGCCATGAAATTTTTGACACATTTCCAGCTGCCCATAGGGTATACAACAGGTACCGAGCTTTTAACCTCGCTCGGTCAGAATACCGCCACTCATATTTCGAATCATATCCACGAGTGGTGAAGGAGACGACGTCTCATTAAAGCTCCTATTCCAGATCATCTCCTAGCAGACTAGTTCACAAAATACCTCATCCCTACCATAGCAAGAGATGTGTCCATGCGAGGTGTTGTCACTGAAGAACAAGCCATCGCAAGTGCCCATGTACTAGACCTAGTCTACACTCAATCCGACACTTTGTTTGATATTATGCCTAACGCACCTCGTGACGTTAATGACCCTGCGAAACCACATAAGGGACTCCAAACTAATAGAATCATTGGATCCCTTAACACCTAGCCTACTTCTAGCACTGTTGGATCATCCAACCCCCATGATTCTTCTCCATTACCAACTCAGGCTGGTAAGAGCACCACCAAATCCACCACTCCTGCTCTAACTGAAGAGGTGAATTCTGTCCAATCACCTTCATCTCAGAAGTCGATTGGCAAAAAGAAGAACAAGGGGAAACCCAAAAATTCTTCGCCCAGTAGGAACAAAAGAGCAATCTTGATGATACCAAGCAGAAATGGAAGCTAAAGTATCCTTGTTTACTGTGTGGAGATGACCACTTCTCCAAAGAATTCCCCCATAGAGACGAAGTTCATTGAAGTTTCTTAGGGGTAAACCAACTCCCGCAACCCTCAATGATCCATTTCCTACTCAGAACTAGCAGATGATTTCTCAACCCCCCCCAGCCCAGGGGGAACCATCCAATACCACGCATGTTCTCATGGTGCGTAATGAGATGATCAATTTGAACACTTGCTCACAATCTTACGAACCAGTCCCTTCGAAGGAATCCGCTGGAAGTAATACTGAAAAAGCTTCCGACTCCTTAACTGATGTCACTGTACCATCAACTTCTCCCACCATTGAGAATCCATCCTTAGACTCGATATTACGACCGCCCAAGAGTACGATTTGAAAAGTTGTTTTCAATCCTAATGCTTGGGCGACAAAAAATTACAATATCGTAGAAGACTTGGCACAAGTTCCTTGTGCCATGTCTACCCTGGAAGTTTTGTAGAATTGTCCTAATCAACACAAAACTCTCCTTGCAGCCATTAGTGCAGTCAACCCCGATTCCTCGAATACCATCATGTTCCGACTTGATCACTTCAAGTCGAGGCTCTCCCACCAGCTCGCATTCCAAGTTTTTGTGAACATTGCTGGGAAGATTGTCCATCGTACCCTTTTAGATGAAGGCGCCTCCACTTCTATCATGTCGATCACCTGTTGGAGAGCCATTGGCTCCCCTGAATTGAATCGTTCTCCACCACGTTGAAAGTACTCGACGGGCATGGCTTTCAACCTCATGGGATCTTACAAGCTCTTGCAGTTGAGTTGGGCGGAAAGACTGTAACCGTTAATGTGGAAGTGGTCTCGGCCCCAATAGATTATAATCTCTTGCTTGGTCGCAATTGGTTTTACACCATGCAGGTAGTGGCCTCTTCAGTCTTCCACATAGCACAATTCCCCCACCAAGGATGAATTGTTACTATCGACTAGTTAGATGTTTGCACACCAGATGCGACTAGTCATCCTAGTGACCATGTTCCTTCCATTGGACAAATGTCAAAATAGTATGAGAGTATAGGGGTTGGCCTTTTGAAAGATTCAGCTCTCATGGGAATTTTTACGGCAACGGACCCCCCTAATCATGTCGCTACAGTGAACATGAACTCCACAAAAAAAAATCCTCACTCTACCGACACTTGGCTTGTACCGGATGAAGCCACAACACACCTGCTTGGAGATATAATGTTTCCTTCACCTGCTGAACGTATTTGTGTTAGTTTTTCAAAATTTACTTAAATATGATCTAGGATCTTAACTGAGAGAACAACATGTACAACATATCTACAGCATATCAATCATGGACACAATAATGCAAGCACACAAGAGACATTGAGCTTACTTGGGGAAAACCATAAAGGTGAAAAACCCCAATAACTTCCTCAGAGATAGATAGAGCAATAATACAACCCAATCATAAGAGAGAGACATCTCCTAACAGCAGCTTCTCCTCCTCCAAAAGTGTGCCACTCTCCAAAGAGTGTGAGAGAGAATAATGAGTGATAAAATAGAGTGCCTCCTGCACTCTATTTATACTTGACTTGAGTTGCCTAATAACCTTTGCTAGGTCAGCCTTAACTTAACCACATAATATAATGTTGACTGGCCGACACCCAATAGGGTGGTCTAATAACCCTTTGACCCACATGGACGACCCCCAATAGGGTGGTCTAATAACCCTTCAACCCACATGACTTATATAGGGCCGACCCCAACAAGGTGGTCTAATAACCCATCAAGTATAAGTTACGGTACTTACAATATAAATGACGACACTTCCGTATAGAAGAATAATAACATCTATATAGGAATACAAACACTTCTGTATAGAAGAATAATACAATCTCTATAGGAGTACAATATACATATATGAAATACATTCCGAAGTTACATATACATCAACAGTCCCTCTTAACTAGGAAGGTATTTCTTGACACATGTATTCTAGCACAAGTCATCTTCTCTGGATCATCCTCACGGGATAATTGTCATTGAGTCATCGTCATCGTCACTACTGCTTCTATCTCAATCAATCTCCGATCTACTCGTCATAGGAAGTTCTATAGAGCCAGTCCTTTTTCATATTGGATGTAGGCCCACCATCTGTAGGTCTTCATCATCACTAGCCATATTGTGGAATCCTCAGGACTTATTACTATAAAATTAGTCCCAACAAATCTAATGAACAAGTAAATCAATGACAATAGATGAAACTGATAAAATATGGTTTAAAATGTGCAAGAACATGCATCAGTGCTCAATATCCCAGTAAGGGTGAAAATACAACACAATAATGTCACAATGAGTGAGCAATTCGAATTGCCTAAGGAGGTCATTCGAATTAACTGAATGGCATATCTTGGATCCAACTAGGAGTCCTCGTCATCAATCAGTGGTGGTCATCAATGCATAAGTCACTGTCAAACAGGTGTCAAACTGAGTCTAACTGAGTGTAATAAGTGTAACTGATGGTAAGTGGCACTAATATAGGGATGGAGGCTCAGTGGAGGGTTGATGAGGGCTTAACTGCACTTAGAACTGTCAGTCATGTATTATCGGAGGTCAATCGGAGTGATAACATCAATTATGGGTCAATCAAAAGTAAATCAGAGTGATAACTGAAGTGTAACTGGACTGGTAGGTGAGAAAGGTGCCCTTCTTCAGTGGTAGGTGAGAACTGGGTGCATGAAAATCTAGGAGGGATTAAATTGAGTAGAAAGTAGCTCCCGAGTGTTGGGAGACTAAGAACTAGGTGCTGGAGGTACCATATTGATGACTGAGCAGCATGTGGGTGCATGCAGTGCATGCAGAATGCATGCAAAGTACAAAATTGAATGATGAGATATCCTAACACCCCCCCTCAAGCTATACTATGATGTAAAAAAATAAAATGTAGGGCCCTGGTTACTGAGACCAAATGTCACCCCAATACAATAATAATCCAAATAAAGAACAGTCAATAAACTAAGGAAATGGATAAAACCTCATGGGAAAAATACCCCCCCTCAAAATAGACTGTAGCACACCAAAATATTTAACTGCTCCAAAATCAAGTAGATATGTCTGGAGGTATCTTACTCTTGGGAGTAAATGGATCATGCTCCAAAAACATGTGCTTGAATTCTCCATTAGTGGATGCAAGCGAATGTGGAGACTTTATGAACTTGCTTTTCATAGCGAAAATGGTGAGAACAAATCTGACAATATGAGGATGATCCTGGAACATGTGATTCGAACTAAGTGAGATAGGAATAGCTCTAATTAGATCAAATAGATCTTGAAATTTGAACTTCTTATCAGTGGAAGTTAAATCAGCTCCAATATTTGACAAATGGTTTCTTGAGATCTCCTTTGAACCTACAGGGGTGAGATCAAAACCAAAATCAACAAAAAATGCATGAGAATTGAACTCAATCGAATGGTAGTGCTCTTCATCTTCACTAAAACTTTGAGAAACTGTTCAAATGATAGAACAAAAGTTTATAAAAGGAATGCAATCAAGGAGGACGAATGCTTCACCTCCAAAATCAGATTTTACCTCCAAAACATCAAGTAGATCATTATTCTGCATGCCAGCAAACTCATGTGAAAGAGAGGATTCAAGGACCTCTTCAGAATATAGAGTATGAGTTGGTTTATCTTGCTCAAAATTCAAAATAAAAGACTTTACGAGAATGAGTGTTGAATCTATAGTTTCTTCTTCATCTTGAACAATGGATGAGGCCAAGACATAATCGGAGAGAGTACATAAGGAGATCTCACTAGGCTTGTTCTCCAACAGGCTATCATGATCCTCTTCTTCCTACTTTCCAAATTCTGTATTGATTTGGGCCCATAGATCTCTTGGATTTTCAGCAGTAGTACTGAGGTAGCACATACAAGGAGACATAGCAAGATATATTGTCCCAAAATCTCTATCATAATCATTAAGCCAATCATTCTCCTCTTCATCGGAATCAAAATCTCTTGTATTACCAATGCACATATCAAAAAGACATTGTCTCTTCAAGAATGCAATCATCTTTGGTTTCCATTCATCATAGTTGAATGGAGTAAGAATATTTTGTGAAGAAGAAGTCTCCATCTCTGCATTAGCGAATGCAAATGGAGGAAGTAAGAAACCTGCAAATCACACATAAACAATAACCATTAGGTCGAACAATCCACCCTTTTAGAGTTGCATCACACCTGGGATTGGAGATCAAGCAAGCTTGAATGGATCCAATGTATCAAATCCAGGAATTATGTGGAAAACTCAAGCTTCTGGAGTGGATTGGAGTGTATTTTATGCTTTGCATGCACATGAGCGAATGCACATGAGATTTTGCGTGCCAAAACTTCTGTAATTTTGAGCAAATTCACTCAATTCTTCATCTAGAACACCTATAGGAGAGAGATCCTGTCCCTGCAATGGCTCTGATACCATGTAAAATTAGTCATAGCAGATCCAATGAACAAGTAAATCAATCACAATATATGAAACTCAGAAAATATGGTGTAAACTGTGCAAGAACATGCATCAGTGCTCAATATCCCAGTAAGGGTGAAAATACAATACAATAATGTCACAATGAGTGATAAATTCGAATTGCCTAAGGAGGTCATTCGAATTAACTGAATGGCATAGCTTGGCTCCAACTAGGAGTCCTCGTCATCAATCAGTGGTGGTCATCAATGCACAAGTCACTGTCAAACAGGTGTAAAACTGAGTCTAACTGAGTGTAATAAGTGTAACTAATGGTAAGTGGCACTAATATAGGGATGGAGGCTTAGTGGAGGGTGCATGAGGGCTTAATTGCACTTAGAACTATCAGTCATGTCTCATCAAAGGTCAATCGGAGTGATCACATCAGTTATGGGTCAATCAGAAGTAAATCAGAGTGATAACTGAAGTGTAATTGGACTGGTAGGTGAGAAAGGTGCCCTTCTTCAGTGGTAGGTGAGAACTGGGTGCATTACAAGCTAGGAGGGATAAAACTAAGTGGAACGTAGCTCCCAAGTGCTGGGAGACTAAGAACTAGGTGATGGAGGTACCATACTGATGACTGAGCAACATGCGGGTGCATGCAGTGCATGCAGAATGCATGCATGTATGCAAAGTACAAAAGTGAATGATTAGATATCCTAACAATTATGTGCGTCACAAAACCTAGCTGAAGCATCTTAGGATGTTACGAGCACTCAACTCTACCTTTCAGATATCCCAGGAGCACGTTACATGTGATCTCACCACAAAACCTGGGTGAAGCATCCCATGCTATTACGAGCACACAACTCTACATGTCGAATCTCCTATGAGAACATTACATGTGGTCCACCACAAAACCTGGCTGAAGCATCTGAGGCCTTTTTCATCTTGTCCGGATCTCCCAGGATAAGATTACATGTGGTCATGGAAAAACCTTGGAAGAGCATCCCAGGCTGTTACGAGCACATAACTCTACCTGTCGGATCTCTCAAGGACACATTACATGCCATAAGACAAAAACCTCGCAAGAGGATTTTCCAGATCTCCCAGGAAGCTATTGTATGCCAGTGGCAAAACCTAGCAAGAGCACCTACAAATATCCCAGGGCGCTATTATATGTCCTCCCAGAGCAATGCCTCGAAAGAGCATCTGAGGCCTTTTTCATCCTGTCCAGATATCCCAGGTCTACTTACATGTTCATCTGCACAACCTTTCCATGACCACAGAGCATCCACCTGATACTCACCATACATCATCCCGACGTACACATGATCATCCTGATCATCATCACTACATCGTCCTGATGCATGTCATCTAGAGAAGCTCATCATCCATGATCATCCTGATCATACAATGAATCTAATTGATGCATACCAAGTATCTATCTGATACATATCACCATACATGATCCACCTGATACATACATAGATACATGATCCACACAATGTATCCACCTGATACATATACAGATACATGGTCCAAGCATCCAACATGATGCGTATACAGAGCATTAACTGGAGCATTGTTTTGATGCTCATCATCCAGTGCTTACATCCATAGCCATGTGAAGGATCCTCCTTCCAACATGCCTGGAATGGCTTCATCAAATTTCTACATCACTTCTTCCTCGAAGTGTCATCGATCTGTAGGACACCAAGCCTCTCTCTGAAGTACTCGAACTTCACTCTAGCTAGTGGCTTCGTCAGCACATATGCAATCTGCTCATCTGTCGTAACATACAGGAGCTTCACTGCTCCTCTCTGCACCATATCCCCAATATATTGATATTTGATCTCTATGTTTTTTGACCTGTCGTGGAACACCGGGTTCTCAGATAGCTTCACATAACTCTGGTTGTCACAAAATATACCAATAGCCTCCAACGGTAGATCAAATAACTCAGACAGTAGCTTCCTTAGCCATACTGCCTCACAACTAGCCGAACATGCTGCAACATACTCTGCTTTGGCTATACTCAGTGCTACGCAGGATTGCTTCCTGCTAAACCAAGATATCACACCTGATCCCATACTGAAGCAACACCCAGAAGTACTCTTCCTATCTGCACCACTGCCTTCCCAGTCTGAATCAACATAACCCCGCAGGTTAAACTTTTGATTCGCATCATACTTGAGCCCATAATCAATCCCTTCTTTCTGGGAGAAGCCATGAGCTACAAATATTGCTTTATATTTCTCCATGCTACCATCTGCAGCATGCTTGATCTTATAGATCCATTTGGAAGTCACAGTAGACTTCCCTTTAGGTCTTGGGATTGCATCCCAAACATTATTCTTCATGATTGGCTAGTACTCCTCGATCATGGCATTCTTCTCAAATCCTAGGAACTTCAATCTATTCAATATCGTCAATAGATAACTTTGTTGCTTAAAACAAATGTTGTAGTCCTTCTTTTGTAGTTGCTCGTATACGATCTTTCTTACAAAACAAGTTAAATTGCATGATTAGAAACATCTCATAGTTTTCAGAACAAATTCTTACACATAAAGAAATATGTAATGCAGTCATGCAATTATATTAGCCAATGCTTCAATACAACATTTATACATATCCCGTAACTTTCTAAATGCCTTTCAATAGAGCATTTGTTATTTGTTGGTACTAATCTGGAATCAGAAGTAGCTAATAAATCAGCCGCAACATTCTGTAATCTAGGGACAACATTTATATTGAAAGCATCAAAATGTGAAATTAAATTCTAGACTTCATATTGGTATCCTTTTAAGTGTGGCAATAGACAATGAATGGTATTTCTCACCTGTCTGACAACTATTTCAGAATCACCAAAGAATTTCAAAAATTTGACATTCAAACGAATAGCCTTCTTTAAACCCCGAACTAGAGCTTCATACTTTGTTGTGTTATTCGTGGATTCAAACTCTAGCCTATAAGATAGAAAATGTTTGTTTCCTTCAAGATCAATCAGAACACAACCGGCTCTGGATCCTTCTTGCGTTTTACAACCATCGAAGTATAGAACCCAACATGTGTTTTCTATTTTAACTAAGTTAGCCTTGCTACCTAAGTCAGTAACTAATTCTACTATATTACAGTCAATATCATCAGTCCGTGAAAATTGAAGGAGAGCGTATTGTTTGTCTGAGTCATGGCTAACATCTTCTGATTGATAATTTCCCAATAGTGAAGATGAAAAATTTACAGTCTCGTTACTTTCTTCCAATTGAGTCACATTGTGTTTCATATGAGACTCTCTCAGTATTTTGATTTGATTCTGTCTATTTTGGTACGACAACCACAAGTGAGATCAGTCTGTTGCAAAATAACCATTCAGTTTCTTAGACCCGTCCCTGCTCAATATTAAATCGTAAGCTTTTGATATATATACCACCATAACATCTAAGAATTGACATACTCTAGGATCTACAGATAGTCTAATAAGTACATCTTTCATTTCTCCAATTACTTTAACAGCCGTCCTATCTAACTATATCATCTAAGAAGGAGATGGTATTGGATGTCCATTAATTTTCTTGCAAATCGATAGCAGAATAACATTGGAGGAAGCCCCTGAGTCTACCAAAACATTTTACACGTTGTGATTAAAAATTTTGAAGGTTAATACGAAAGGCAGGGTCTGAGATTTTGATTTTCCACCCATACTAGCTTCGTTTATCTCAGTGTCTGCTTCAGTGATTTCTACAGTACTGCTTGGTTGTGGGTCAAAAGCTTCCAACAATTTCTTTTCTCTCCTAGAGAATATTACACAATTCAAACAAAGAAATATTTTCTTTTTTTTTCTTTATATCTTCAACAATGTCATATCCCATGTTGTGAAATTGAAACACAATAGATCTAATTCAACAAGAAATCAATTACAAGAGATGCATGAACACAAATATGTGTAAATTGTGCAAAAGACTTGCAGCAGTGCTCTATTGAACTCATAAGTAGAATACAATACAACATGTAGTCACAATGACTGAACGAATTCGAATTAGCCAATGTGGTCATTCAAAATACTCCATGGAATAGCTTTGTTCCCACTAGGAGTCCTCATCAACACAAGTGGAGTGTCATCAATACCCAAGTAATTGTCATCTAGGTGTCAAAATGTGTCTAACTGATTGTAGGTAGGTGTAACTGATGCATGTGGAACTAATGTAGGGAAGGAGGATCAAAGGAGGGCGCATGAGGAGCTGATTGGAGTCAAAACTGGTCATCTAGTCTCACTGGAGGTCCATCGCAGTGTTACAGCCAGTTAAGTAGTCAATCTAGCCTTAAATCAAGGAAAGATCCACTAATTACTCAACTAACTGAGTGTGTCACTGGTGGTAGGTGAAGAAGTGCACCTTTCTCAAGTGGTATGTTAAAGGTGGGTGCCTTACTGACTAGGAGGGCTAGAACTACATGGAAAGAATCTCTCGGGGCTAGCAAACTAGGAATAAGCTGTTGGGAGACACCAAACTGATGACTGGGATGCATGCAAAGCATAAAAACAGAATGATGAGATATCCTAACACCCCCCCTCAATCTATACTATGATGTGAAAAATAACTGGATAGGGCCTTGGTTACTGAGACCAAAGGTCACCCCAATACAATAATCTAAAAATGATAGAAATAAATCTAAGTGAGGAAAGAGGGAAAACCCAATGGGAAGAAATAAGCCACTCAAACTTAACATAGAAGGATCTAATATGTATCCACCATGATGGAACTCACCCCCAACAGTGAACAGAGGTAAGAAAACTTCTTCTCAGTGAAGCTCTTGGTGAAGATGTCTGCAATTTGCTCGTTAGTAGGGCAATATTGCAAAACAATGGTTTTGTCATGCACAAGCTCTCGGATGTAGTGCATGTGAATATCGATGTGGTTGGTCCTCTGTCACTAAAATGGATCTTTCAAAATCTTGAGAGCACATTGATTGTCACAAAAGATGAGAGTCGAAGTGGTGCTACCTTTATCAAACTCTGCTAGAATACCTTGCAACCAAACTGCCTGAATGCAAGCATTGACTGCTCCTTGATACTCTGCCTCTACTGAAGATAAGGAAATGGCTACCTGATTTTTGCTTGACTAGAAAATAGGCCCAGTTCCAATCATAAAAACATATCCTAAAGTGGAATTCCAATCAATGCTATCACATGCCCAATCTGAATCAGTGAATCTAACCAAATCTAGCTCAGAATTTGTAGCATAGTGTATGCCAAAATGTCTAGTACCCTACAAATAGTTGAAGATTACTTTGGTTGCACACTAATGGAGCTCATGGGGCTGCTGCATATACCTTGATACAAAAATCACGACATAATAAATATCAATCCTAGAGTGTGTCAAGTATAGAAGAGAACCAATCAACTATCAATAAAGTGTTGAATCTGCAAGTGGTGTAGAATCTCCCTCCTCAAGACTGATTCCTGAGAGAAATGGAAATGGTGCAGCCTTACAATATGACATATTAAATTTTTTTAGTAGGTCTGAAACATATTTTTGCTGAGATATGGTGATCCCATCCAAGTTTTGAGCAATTTCTATCCCAAGGAATTGCTTCAGCAAGCCCAAATCACTCACGTCAAAAGCTAGATTTAAAGTAGTTTTCAGCTCGTCGATTGAGGTAAGAGTGCTACCTATAATGAGAGGGTCATCAACATAAAGAACTATAATCAGTAAATTACCTTCAGTTTGATGTAGGTACACATTTGAATCTGATTTGCATCTTCCAAAATTATGTGACAGAAGGAAGGAGTCCATCTTTGCGTACCAAGCTCTTGGGACCTGTTTTAATCCATACAATGATTTCTTTAGTCTGCACACTAACTTTGGATCTGATGTGTATCCTTCTGGCTACTTCATGTAAATTTATTCTTTTATATCTCCATGAATAAATGCACTCTTCACATCCATTAGGTGCACTTCCCAATGCTTAGATGCATAAATTGCCAAAACTAGGCAGATAGAATCCATCTTTGCAACTGGTGCAAAGGTCTCGGTGTAGTCCACTCCTTGGACTTGGGAGAATCCTTTTGGAACTAACCTAGATTTGTATTTGTAGGTTGAGCCATAAGTAGCAACCTTTGTGCGTTAAGACCATTTACATTGGACTAATTTTCTCCTAGGTGGAAGAGAAACTAGCTCCCATGTAGCATTCTTTTGAAGAGAACTGTACTCTTCGTCCATGGCGGTTTGTCATCTTGGGTCTCGGTGGGAATAATAGTATGATTTAGGATCTGAACCTATCATCAAAAAAAAATTCTCAGATATCAAAGGATCATAAAATGAAATATCCATACTTGTTCTTTGAAATTCTGCTCGAGTTCTCCTTGGATCGGCAGGATTTCCAATGTTAGAACCAACATAATTGAGTGTATTTTGGGCCCACTTTGGTAAGTGTCGGGGCACAACTGGATCATATTTTGAACCTGATATATCATGTTCATCAAAGTCTGATAAAATATCATAAATATCAAAACCAATACCTTCATCATCTTCTTTGAAATCTTCTTCTTGTAGAGGCGGTAAATCAACAGTTTCTTCCTCGACTAGCTCTAGATTTTGAAGCGGTTCTTCAAATCTAACACTTCGCTCAATGAATATATTTTTGGATGTGATATCCATTAGTTTGTAACCTTTTGATTCTTTATCATATCCCAATAGGATGCATTCAACACTTTGCGGATCCAAATATTTTCTCTTTTTAGTCGGAATTCTAGCCCAAGCGGTTGAGCCAAAAACACGCAAATTGGACACATCAGGTTTGTGACCAATGTAAGCTTCGAAAGATGCAATATCAGTCAAAGATGAATGTGAAACTCTATTTTGAATTTATGCAGCAACATTCATGGCCTCAGTCCAAAGGTTTTCATCCAAACCTTTTCATTCAATCATACAAGTCGCGACCTCTTTCAATGATTGGTTCTTCCTTTATGCTACACCGTTCTGCTGAGGTGTGTAGGGAACTATGTGCTAGATATGCATGCCACTTTCAGAAAAAGGTTGCATAAGATCTGATTTGATATATTCACCTCCATTATCAGATCTAAGAGCTTTGATCTTTCTCTCGGTGGCAGTCTCAATAGAAGCCTTAAAAAACTTGAATTTTTCTAGTACTTCCGACTTGTTTTTGAGAAAGAAAACCCATGTAAATCTAGAGAAGTCAGCAATGAATGTCAGAACACACCTTGAGCCATTCATGGAGGTATGTGGTAGTGGACCGCTAATATCATAATGTATAATCCCCAAAATTCAAGAATCTCTTCTAGCTTTTCCTCGATCAAACTTGTGCTCGGGGTGCTTCCCAATGATGCAACCTTTGCATATTCCCTTCGAGCATTTGATCTTCGGAAGGCCATCAACCATGGATTTTTTTGTAGCAGCTGCAAATATTTATAATTTAGGTTCCCAAACCTCTCATTCCATACCCTACTAACCTCATTTCCATGAGTTAGAAGAGCTGTGGGCTTTTCATGTGGCAGGAAGTGTGAAAACTCATATGCTTTTGTAGCATGACTGGATTTTCCTACCGCAATGAGTTCTCCACTTTGAATATCAGAAATTTCAACTTTGTTAGGGAAGAATACAACTTTCTTTTATGAACTAGTGTGTGTTATATGATATACTGAAAGAAGATTCGAAGCTAAGGAGGATACATAAAGAACATTGTGGAAACTGCCATGCTCTAAATGAATAGTACCTTTTCCCTTTGAAGAAATATGTGAGTCATCTCCCATGTGGATAGAGATGGTGTTGTTGGGGTCAAATGCTGATAGAGAATATTTATTTGCAGTGATGTGGTTTGAAGATCCAAAATCTATGAGAAGAGTGGTAGAGTTCGAAACAATTGCGGTGAGTGCATGACCTCTTTCAAGGTGTTGATTTTTCTCCTTCTTCCTTGCACCGTCGGGAAGGGTTATGTCGTTTTTCTCTAAGAGAAGGCCCATCTGATCTATGGTCTTCTTCATCATGAGATTTCAGGATGAAATTCCTTGCTGCAATAAGAAAATTTAGTCTTCTATTTTCCCTCTTTTCCCTTTTGCTTGTTTCTTGAACCGGGTGGCTCATCCGACTGCTTGGTTTTCTCTCTTTGCTTGGAATGATAAAATTTTGGCTTCTCTTTCTTTTGCTTCCCTTTTTCATTCATAGCTTTGGACCCTCCAGCAAAAAGAGCTTGATATTTGGAGCATATGCACCCCATTTGAACAAGCTTATCATGCTCCTTTGTCAAGCATTCAATGAAATCATTTAAGGTGGGCATTTTCCAACTCAAAATTGTGAGCTTTCCAGAATTGAATGTAGAGACGAATACCCAATAATATTTTCCTAACTTTGAGAGAATAGAAAGAATCAATTGTTTTTGTTCCTTTAAAACACCACTTTGCTTCAATTGCAATACCAAATGCTTGAATTTGGTGAAGAACTCATTTATGGTTTTGAAATTCTCAGGATTCAAACCAATCAATTCATTTTCCAATTGAAAAGACCACATCTCATCTTGCAAGCAAAAGAGTTTGGTAAGTTGCTCCCACACTGTCTTTGGAGTATTCAATCCACTGAGGTGAAAATGAAGATCCTTCGAAATATAGAGGCAAAGAAGACCATATGTGGTGAGCTCTCAGAATGGATGCCTAATGAGGGTAGCTAGACTAAGAGCCTAGTTTAATTATCAACCTGGGGGACGTACTAAATTCAGAGGTGTAGGCACTATATGTGCTCTTATAGGATAATATTGGTCGCGGTTGGGTGTTGGTATCAATGTTTGAGAGTTGCCTAAGAGAAATCGAATAAACAGGGGAAGGACTGCTTAATCTACGGATAAAAAAAAAACCTATGCTAAGAAGTTCAAGTAATGAAGACAGTAAATCTATATCAAATAATCTAAATGCCGAAGACAATCAATATGTTCCTAAGAATTGAATTGCTGAAAAATAGAGAATTTAGACTATGGAAGTGAATACTAAAAACATAGCAGATCTATTCTAAAATAATGAAAGCTAGATCTTTTATGTAGGAAACAATTACTGTAAATCAAATGCATAAAGCTAGGAGTCTGGTCTAACCTATTTAATTGCCAAAACCACGTTTAGGATACCATTATCTAGTGCTACGAAATAATCAGAATTTCAAGAAGTAAATATCATTAATTAACCACAGTATTGAAAGTAAGCAATATTGACAAGCAACCATAGTAATGAGAGAGTGCATAAGCTTTCAGATCTGAATCATTGTTCAAAAGCAATGCGAGTACATAGGGAAATAGATGCTGAAAGTATGCCTTGGAAGAATTCTACTACAAGACTACTGAAGCAGTATTACTGAACTACATAATGCGTTATAAACTACTACGGAATCAGACTAGTCACATTACTCCAAAAATCCAATCGTACAAATTAACGCCATTCAAATTCTTTCATATGTAATATAGATTTCAGTCAATGTAAAACACATAATGAAAAATACCTGAACAATAAGATCTCCTGACTTACGTGTTGGAGGGGCCCTCCCCAACCCGTACTCAGGAGTGGAGAAAACTTATAGACGCCAAATTGAAAGCAACATCAAATCCTCATTTCAAAATAGCAGATTCATAGTTTAACAAAAGTCTGTAACTCAAAGTATCTCGATAGTATAAAAACGTAAAATAATGGTTATCAAAAATGGAAACAGGATCCTCTTGCTAGCTGAGAGGCCCGTATATATATGCCTCTAATGCTTAAACTAACTTCTATGTATAATTTACGATTCTATTTGAACAGGTGTTCTCCCTAGAAATCAGGAAAAAGGCGTTGAGTTTTGCATGAGCTTTCTAGTCCACTGTTTGATCTGCGTGGGTGTCCTTTAGTGTACCTGGACGTGCTCAATCATAATTAATTTTCACAAAATTAGTTTATTGAACACGCATTTAAACATACAAGAATAATCTTTAAAACAACTTCATTAAATAATCAAGGTAAATCATTTCTCCCACAAAACAAGTGTATTTCTTCACCCTTTCTTCTATTTTTGTTGTGGGGAAAGGCTTATCAGATACTTGTATTTTGGACCCATCATTCTCCCCCATACTTGAAGGATTCACCCATCCTTGGGTGACAGATTCAGGTCGTCGTTGACCTCTTTGATGTCCCATGCTACTACCCTAGGGTTCCCTGCCTGCCTGTGGTAGCCCATGGTCTGATCCTCCTTGACCCATGCTCTCTTCTCTTCTTCTTCATCGATATGTTCCTTAATAACGAGAGGAAGGAAGAATGGGGGATTCAACCTCATTCCAATCCATCTAAGTTGATTCTTTATCAGGGATTCCCTCTAGAAATTGGCTTTGAAAGGAACATATTCAAGTCTGAGAGGGGAGCGGAGCTCTCTTCTCTTTAGGTCATTTGCTTCCTATGCCATCTTTCCTTAATGGACTCATGAAATTCTTTGTGTGTGCCTTGGAGAGTAACATCAAAATGAGCCACAACCTCCTGCTGCTTTGCAAGGAGAATGGGGATCATCTCCTCATCTTGGGTGAGGATCCTATGGTTGTAAATTATTCTTTCAGGGTGAGTTGCCTCTGCCCTAACCATTAATGGGGTTTTCCATTTTGCTGCAACGTAAATACGGTAGTCCTGAGCTCATTCAATTTCGTGATTCATCCACGAACATATTTCCCTCAAATGGAAATCACCCATGTAAGGGTTTGGCGACCACTTGAAGGGTTTGGCGACCACTTGGGGGAGCTAGGAACTACAAAATTTTGAAAGAAATATTCACTTAACTGGTCCTTCTCCAACTCTGTGGAATTTAGAGATGCATCCATATTCGTTGGGGGATCTTATCTCTATCAGGAGTCCTTGTTTTAACCTTTGGAGTTGGAATTTGCTCCACTTCTCCTGTAGATAAACTGCATAAATTGTTGATGGCGGCCTAAGGTCCAGTAGTGTATCATATATTTTAATGGTAGTAGCAAAAACGTCCCTTAGTTGAACAATCTCATGGTCCTTTGTGGCTAGCTCCCCTTGTGCCTCAGCTAATTTCTCTTTAAGTGCTGAATTTCTCTGTTCAGCCAGTCTTAGATCCCCTGCATGATGCATTTTAAAAATTTGTGTCTTTTTAGATGAGAACAGGGGTGATGCAGGCTAGTTTCCTGATTCAAATCTCAATGTTGCCAGCTTCTTTCCGAGCTTTTCTAATTCTGTCCATGCCTCAGCGAGTTGGTTGACGAACCCAGGGTTTTCATTGTTCTCTAGAGGGTCCCCCTGGAAGTTGTCTTGCTCTTCTTGTTCATTATGTTCTTCTTCCTCATCCTTCATTTCTTGTTCATCCTGCTCCTCTTCTGCATCCTGCTCCTCTTCAGCATCCTTCTCTTCTTGTTCATCCTGCTCTTCTAGTGTAGTGGGATCCTTATGATCTACCCAAAGATCATCATCCTCATCAGACACATTTTGAACTATGGGACTGGGTTCCCTTCTCTCTTCCTTGGTAATTCAGATTCTGGATGCTTGTATGAACATTTTACTTCGTCTCTTCGGCCCTTGATTGCTAGTAGGAATCCCTGGGTTCGTTTTGGGGGAGTCATCTCGTGAATGCTTTATCTTTACCAAGGTATCAACCACACTGTCTAGGTCAATTTTCCTCTTCGTCCCTGATGTAGAGGCGGTCTTGTTCTTTGATCCTGTTGGTAGGGGTATGCCCATTGTGGGTGTACCCCTCATTCTTTGAACATATTCAGTAGATACCGACACGAATTCTTCGCAAGAAAGCTCTGGGATCTGTGCTTTTAATTCCTCACAAACGATCAATTTGACCATCCCATGATGGGCTAAGGCATCCTCCTTTCCTTTAATCACTTTTTTGCTCATTTATGCTAGAGATTAAAGCAGGTAGCATGGAATACTAATGATGTTGTTCGGTGGATGATGGGCCCTGTACCTCAACGACTCTAGAATTTGAAAATGAAAAATGGGGACATAACTTAACCTACCAGTGCATGTAATGTACTTCTGAATGATTGCAGCCTTTTCTTCCCATGGTGCCGGCATGGAGAGTCTTTTGACTTCATTTTTGTCTTCATCATTGACCTCTCCTCACTCAAAAAATGATTCCTTTGCTTCATGGTTTTCCTCCTGGTCATCCCTGCTCCATTGCAGACCCTTTTGTAGACTAGTGACTTTGGCAATCACATCATCATCCAACATTATACGTAACCCCTTCACTCAGGTGACGAACTGTTCATCTTGATATGTTTTAAATTTCTTGCACACTCCAGAGCCACCCCTGTATTGTATCCTTTCAATCCTAGGATGAAAGGCATCCAGCCCACGCTACGGATGATTGTTAAGATTCGTAGGTTCTTGTAAATGGCGCTGTGCTCCTCTGGTTCGTTTTTCTTGAAACATTTGGTCATCCTGAAATTGTTTGATATAACAATAAACTAGTACCTGGAGCATGGCTATCTTTCCTCAATTGGTCGAGTTTGATTACTAGTTCGAGGGCTAGATTGCTATCTGTGTTCCCACGCTATCTTCTAGTTTCTTGCTTTTGGAGAGTTTTGAGAAGTTTCGTATATGCAAAACTGGGTTTTCTTTTCCTTTGGAAGGTTATGCAGCCTTACTTAACTACCTTTCCGCACTTATCCTCATTAACATTTGTTGTACCCACTGCTTGATCGAGCCCTACATCGCACTTCATGAGTGTATCTTGCCCCACTTGCTCTAACTATTTGGAGGTATGGTGGCTAGATGCGGGCTTATCATTTGTTGATATGACAAAGGTGGTAATCATGATTTATTGAGGATGATATGACTTGGGTAGAATTCATGGTTTACTGAGGTTATCTGAACTAAACCATGCCGTTGAATTAAGATTGAAGCTGTCCTCAGCTTCAGAAAACAAATGTCTTGCGGGATAATGATTTGGCCTTAAAAATAAAATAAAAATGTTTAGAGATTACCTTGTAATGTTTTAGTGTACCTGATTTGATGATCTAGCCCGATTTTTATGTGTGGCAGATTCTATAGTAGATTTGGCAATGTTTGTAGTAAGTTTTGGCCTGTCAGTAGTTATGTGTGCTTGCTGCTTTTTCCTTGCGTTCGTTTGAATATGTTTTATTGGCCACTTTTGAATTTTGTGCCTTCTTCTAATTCGACTTTGTGATGATGCTTTTGCATTGGGTCTGATTGTTCATTGTATTGTTGTAATCTATGTTGGCTCTCTTGAATTGATGGAAGGCTCGCATGAAATAATAGATGTGATTGGATATCATTTTGGGTGGAAATAAATTCTTTAGTTTAGTTGATACCTTTTGTTGTCCTCGTTTGTAGACGTGGTTGGCTCACTTGATTGCTTTAATGGTTGAAAAATAATCGGGCTCACTTGATTAGATTTCTGGCTCGCTTGAATTTTGGTGACAGAATCACTTGAATAGTAGAAGGTTTTGAATGGAAGGCTTTATTGAATTATGTAGTATGATATCTTTGCTGCTGACTGCAATATATGACTAGCTTGCATGAGTGTTAATTGCCTGCAGTTTGCATGCTGTGCCTTTGTGGGGATGTATTATTTCCTGCAGTTTACGTTATCATTTCTGTAGTGTGTTATTTGGCATTTTTACCATACTCCTTTCTCATGTTTGTTTTCTTATACATTTTCTTGTGTTTTTTTCTTTTCGTCTTTTTTCCTTTTTAGCAAATTTTTTTTCTCTTTTTTCTTTTGTCATTTTTTTCTATATTATATATATATATATATTGAACTGAATTTTAATTATTTTCGATGCTATCTATCAGCACTAGTTGTTGCTGGTAGTGTACTTGTGTAAACTCCTCCTTTGACTGTGGTTTTTTGTAAAATTTTAGCCGATGTCCATTTACTATCATAGGAAACTCTTCTTCATCAATTGTAATGATCCTTACAGCTCCATTTTCATAGATGTTTTGAATTATATAAGGTCCCATCCATCTAGTTGTTAGCTTTCCCTTGAATGTGTGAAACCTGGAGTCATAAAGTATTGCCCAGTCACCTTCCTTGAACTTTTTATCCTTTAGGTGTTTTTCATGCCACTTCTTTCTTTGTTGCTGAATGATTTCAGTGTGGGAAAGTGCTTTGTTTGGGTACACAGGGTACTCCCAAAAGACCGAACACCTAGAGAAACCACTTCACACAAACAAATCACAGATTGATACACTGATGTTTTGACGTGGTTTAAACCCTCATGAGCGAAAGACTCCATGGCTCCGGCCAAATAGCTTCTACGGGACAATTTATTATGCAAAGAAAGAAAGTTACAAATGAGCTTCTCATAATCAATCAACTTTCCAATGACCCTCCATGCTCTTTAAATAGAGATCATGGACCAATCGGGTGTTAAGCCATGGATCAAGGGTAGGTATGATCTAAGAGAAGTTGCGTCATCAGATCACTCTACATCGGGAACATATCGTGACCGTCAGATTAAGTATTTACAAATGCATACTAATGCATACTAAAGAAACACACTTTTCCTAACGGATATGTTACACAAGTTGATCTTAACTAACTCCTAAGTGTCTAAATATCCTAACATCCCCCCTTAAGAACAACTTGGGATAGGATTGAAGGATTTTCAAAAGTGACACTATTAGGAGAAGGAAGGAGGCATTAGAGCCTATCCACCCTTAATGACAAGTTCCTGAACTCCGAACATAGATCGAAGTTTAGAAAACTTTGCTTCTATAAGAGACTTGGTGAAAATGGATGCAACTTTATCATCTGTAGGACAAAAGAGTACTTCAAGAACACGATCATGAACAAGATTTCTGATGAAGAGCATATGAATCTCAATGTGTTTGCTGCGTTGATGTAGGACTGGATCTTTGGCAAGCTTGATGGAACTTTGATTGTCACACCAAAGTGGAGTAGGCTGCTGTTGTTCGAATCCAAACTATGAAAGGATCTATCAAAGCCACAAAGCTTCCTGATTGGCATTAAATATGGCTCGATATTCATCCTTTGCTGAAGAAAGGGCAAGAGCTTGTTGTTTCTTACAAGCCCAAGTAATAGGTCCAGATCCTAGACTGAAAACATAACCTCCAGTAGACTTTCGATCATCAGGATCGCCGGCCCAATCCAAATCAGTGAAACCAACCAACAAAGGTTCCCCCCCTGTACTGTAATGGATCCCCAACTGAATTGTAGCTCGAATATATCGAAGTATTTTTTTAGCTGCTTTCCAGTGAATTTCATGAGGTGTTTGCATATAACGGGCAACACGACCAATGGAAAAGGAAAGGTCGGGATGGGAATGATTCAAGTATAAGAGAATACCAACAAGCTGACGATACAAGGTGACATCTACTTCAAGTGAAGGACAAGTGGGAAAAAGTTTGACTCCGGAATGGAAGGGAGAAGGGGCTGGTGTACAATCTTCCATGTGAAAGTGACGAAGAAGGTCACAAGCATACTTAGACTGAGAAAGAAAGATTCCTTCTTTGGTTTGCAGGACTTGGAAACCAAGAAAATAATGCAAATGTCCTAAGTCTGACATTTAAAATTTTTACTTAAGACTGTATTTCACATGGGTTATAAGCTTAAGGTCACTACTAGTAAGAATGAGGTCATCAACATATAGAACACGTATGATGAGATGGTTTCCTACCTTCTTGGTATAGACATTGGGGTCAAAATGGCATCTAGAAAAACCAGTGTCAAGGAGAAAGCTTTCCATTTTGGCATTCCAAACACTAGGAGCTTGCTTAAGGCCATATAAGTATTTCTTAAGGCGACAGACAAGACTAGAGTTATTCTGAACATATCCAGGAGGTTGTTCCATGTAAATTTTCTCTTGTAAATCACCATGTAAGAAGGCAGACTTGACATCCATATGATGGAATTCCCAGTTATGTAAGACTGCAAGGGAAAGAAAAAGGAAGATGGAGTTCATTTTTGCGACATGAGCAAAGTTTTCATTGTAGTCAATCCCTTCAACTTGGGAAAAACCTTTGGCAACTAACCTTTCCTTAAGTCTTTCAATAGTTCCATCTGATGCATACTCAGTTCTGTAGACCCATTTACATCTGACAAGTTTTTTTCCTTTTGTAAGAGCTACAAGATCCCAAGTATCATTCGCCATTGAGGAATGATATTCTTCATCCATAGTTGTATCCCAATATGGATTTCCTGGAGCTTCTGCAAAGGTTTCTAGATCATGATTCTTAGAAACTTGAGCCAAAAGAGAAGAGGCTCACTGAAACTGAGAATGTGTTCGACGTTGATCTCTACGATCACCGGCAAGATCACCAGCTACTTCACATGTTGAACGGACCCATCGAGGAAGCACTTGTGCTGGTGCAACTGGAGGAACATGAGGAGGCAGAGGTGGATTTTCATCCTCACTTTCATCATCAGAAACTGGAGTTGGAAAGCTGTGAAGGAAGTTGGAAGAAGAAGAAGAAGAAGGCGCAAATTCCAAATCAGGCTCGCAGACCAAAGATGGCACAATCGTCGAGTTAGGCTCGCAGGACAAGAGACTTTTATCAAACTTAACATCTCTTCTAATGATTATATCATGAGAATGTGGTTGAAGAAGTCTATAACCTTTTGCATCTTCAAAATATCCAACAAATATACACTTCTCACTTTTAGGCTGCAATGCTTTCCATTTTTCATCTGGAATGTGAGCCCATGCTTCACTACCAAACACACGGAAGTGACATACATATGGTTTAATTTTAATCCATGCTTTTTCTGATGTGATACCTTGTAATGCTTTAGTGGGGCTGCGATTAACTATGTAATTTGCACAATTAATTACTTCAGCCCAAAATTGAAGACTTAGTCCCTTAGATTGGATCATACAATTAGCCATTTCTTTTAAAGTGCGGTTCTTCCGTTCAACTACACCATTTTGTTGTGGTGTATATGGAATAGTGTGTTGTTGTTGGATTCCTTGTTCAGTGCAGAAAGTAGTGAACTTTTTGTTAACATATTCTCCTCCATTGTCATATCTTAACTTAATAATTTGATGACCAAATTGTTTTTCAACAAGGGCCTTGTAGGCTAAGAACATGTTAAATACTTTGCTCTTAAGTTTTAGGAAATAAACCCAAGTGAATTTGGTATAATCATGAATGAAGGTTAAGAAATATTTGAAACCAGAAAAGGAAGCAGATGGAAGAGGACCACACAAGTCACTATGCACAAGATCCAAGGGAACCGATGCATGCCAAGAGGCATGTTTGTCAAAACTGTCCCGATGATGTTTTTCGAGGACACAACTGGAACAAACAACATCCCTACAAGATACCATCGGAAGACCTGTCACCATATTGTCTTTACATATTTGTTGCAATGAGCGATAATTTAAGTGACCAAATCGCTCATGCCAAAGTTTGCTCAAGTTATCACTATGAGCAATAAAAACTGAAGGTAAAGGTGATGACCCAAAGTTGTTAAATTTGTACAACCTGGTAATATCATCAACAATTTTGGTAGCTAGAACCTGTTGAGGATCTTTAAAATCCTTGATTACAACTTGGTGAGGTGTAAACGTCACAGTTTTACCTTCACCAAAATGAGAGATCTGATAGACTGATAACAAATTGCAGGAAATTATTGGAACACATAGTACATCACTGAAATCACCATTATCTACTAGAACTGTTCCAGCTCCTACAACACTTAGAGATCTATCATCACCAACAAATATTTGTTTGGTGTTACATTCATGCATAGTAGAAAATATGGCTTGATTCTTAGCCATATGATAAGATGCTCCAGAATAAATGAGCCATTCATTTGAAGTAGAAGAAGAAGATGCATTATAAGAATAAACAGAAGCACAAATTGCATGTCCATAAGAGGTAGATTCTAAAGGCGAATCTAGGCTGATGTGGTGCTTCTTCATTGTTGCTTCCAAGGCTGCCATCTTCTTGAAACACTTAGATTCATCATGATTATCTTTCCCACAATAGTGGCAATGATGCTCAGTCGTCTTGCCTTTTGGCTTGGATCCTTTCTCATTTTTTTAAAGAAGGAGCTGACTGAGAGGGTTTGGGACCCTTGTTGGACTTATTATTGCAAAAAAAAAATTTCTTGGGAGGCTTGAACTTTTCTCTCTATTGGAACAATAAGGCTTTCCAAGATGTATTTGCATTGCTAATTATTCCAAGATGGATGAGATTACCTTGCTCTCTAATCAAGGAATCACAAAAGGATTCAAGACTAGGGTCTTGATAGCTAGTTGCATTCAAGGATTCGTTTCTGTAGAAATGTAGATACAAAAACAGAAAATGCAGGTCCAAGTTTTGAAAGAATATAATAAATGCATTGTTTGTCTTCCCTCTTAATATTACATTCTGCACATAAGAGTTTGAGAGTTTTGTACTTAGATAAATAATCTTGAATGCATGAAAAATCCCTTGGATTTAAAGAAATCAACTCATTTTCGAGTTGATGACCTCAAATTTCATTGTGTTTACCAAACACAGATTCCAAGTTATCCCAAGCAGCATCAGGTTCGTCAATTCCAGATATGTGGAATCGCAAATCAGTAGAGATTGACATCCCAATCAATCCATGAGATTTGTCACATCTATTTGCCCATTTTATTTTTTTATCATCATCAGTGGGTTCTGTTTCTTTCCCTGAGGTAATTTTGAGAAGTCCCCTACTTCGTAGAACATCCTCCATACGAGATTTCCATGAGAAATAGGTTGAGCTAGTAAGTAGAATATCACAAGGGGCAGCCATAGTTGTAAATTAATGGTTGTAAAGGTAGAAACCATTAGTCTGGATACGAAGAGCTCGACAAAATAGGCGATTTTAAAAAAAATGGCATTGAAAACTGGTTTCGGATGATGAAATTATGCTTGAACATAGAAAATGCTGAAGATGTCCCCAATAGTGACGTGGCACATAGAGAATGATCAGCTAAAAAAATGACCCCCCTCTTCCCAAGATGAACTTTTGACAATCACTCTACAAGAAAGTTTCTTTAAGTGAATCACTTTTATAAAATAAGTGATTTCACTTTTACAATGATACTTTAAATAGTGCAACAATAAAAAGGAACTTAAGTGACTCACTTTGCATTTGTATTTTTTATTATTTAAGTGAGATGCACTTTTACAATAAAGTAACTTAAAAATAGAAATTGCATGCACTTTGCCTTTTAAAAGTAACTTCCTAAGACTTGAACTCAAGACCTAATAAGGAATAAACCAACTTTGAACCTAGTGAGCTAGATTAGAAGGTATATAAAATATGGGAATGAGGAAGAGGGCTTTTATTATTATTATTTTATTTTTTTGCTATGTTTCCGTGCTTGCCTTTTTTCCTGCAAATCACACCACAAACCGAAACAAAACTAAAATTCACACTTCTGGAGTTAGATCTCATTAGCTTGCCCGAAAATTCTACGTTTTCTCTCTGTTTCTGATTTGCCAAGATCGCACAAGGTGCACGGCAAAGAGCATATGCAGCCGAGAAAAACACTTTCCCTTTTTGTTTCTGATTTGCTGAGATTTCTCAAGGTGCATGGAAAAGAGCATACACAGACAGGGAAAGCAAAAATATGAAACCAAAAAAAATCTAATAGTAATAACTGATAAAATATGATTTTTTTTTTCTTTTAAAACAGAAAAATAAAATATGCGTCACTGTAACATTATACCTTCAGATCTCATGAAATACGTGTTTCTGAAGCAATTGGGAACCATTTTCGATCAAGATAAAACTATTTCCCAATGGAAACGACGCTCTAGACACAATGGAACACCTCCCATAGCCTAAAAATGCACATAAATACTAGAACCAAAAATCCTTTCAAGTTTTGACAACAACAGTTCAAGATCTAGATCATAACCAGAAGCAGTTCTTCATAAAAGCTCTAATACCATGTTCAGGTACTTAGGGTACTCCCAAAAGACCGAAAACCTAAAGCAACCACTTCACACAAACAAATCACAGATTGATACACCGATGTTTTGACGTGGCTTAAACCCTCGTGAGGGAAACACTCCACGACCCGATCCAAATAGCTTCTACAGGACAATTTATTATGCAAAGAAAGAAAGTTACAAATGAGCTTCTCATAATCGATCAACTTTCCAATGACCCTACATGATCTTTAAATAGAGATCATGGACCAATCAGGTGTTAAGCCATGGATCAAGGGTAGGTATGATCTAAGAGAAGTTAAGCCGTCAAATCACTCTATGTCGGGAACATATCGTGACCGTCGGATTAAGTATTTACAAATGCATACTAATGCATACTAAAGAAACACACTTTTGCTAACGGATATATTACACAAGTTGATCTTAAATAACTCCTAAGTGTCTAAATATCCTAACATGCTTGCTGGCGTTGCTCATCCAGTTGATTCAATTGTAGCATGCATTCTTGTTGTATTTCTGATAGTTCCATATTCAACTCTGTTGCAATTCTTAATGTTTTTATTTCAAATTCAATTGGTAGCATGACTTTCTTTCCATATACTAGTTCATATGGTGTGAATCCTATTGTTATTTTCCATGTGGTATTATAGGCCCAAACAGCCTCACTCTGTCTGTCAGCCCAATCTCTTTTGTGGAGTTGGACTCTCTTTGTTGGAATTCTCTCTAATTCTCTGTTTGTGACCTCAGCTTGACCATTTGCTTGAGGGTGATAGGAGGAGGACTATCTGTGCTTGACATTGTTTATCTTAAGCAAGTCTTCTATTAAATTTGATGTAAATTGTGGGCTTTGATCATAAACTAGTTCTCTTGGTACTCCAAACCTATGAAATATCTGCTTAGTGAAGAATTTTTCCACATTGGTTTCATTGGCTGGAGCAAATGCTGCTACCTTAGTCCGCTTTGTGAGGTAGTCAGTGCATACTAGGATGTAGCTCTTCATATTTGACTGTGGGTTGATTGGACCAACGAAATCAAATCCCCATTTTTGAAATGCCTCCAAGGAGATCTGTGGACGGAGTGGAATTTCTTCCTTTTGTGTTGGTTTTCCCATCCTTTGGCAGTCATCACAGTGTGAAACATATTCATAAGCATCTTTGTGGAGTGCTGGCCAATAGTATCTTGCTTGTAAAATTTTATAGGTTGTCCTCTTTGCAGCAAAGTGTCCTCCAGATGGTTCATTGTGAGTGGCATGCATTATGTCATGCAATTCATCTTCTCTGATGCACCTTCTAATATTTGATCAGGTCCTTGTTTGAAGAGCATGCCTTCTATCCACGTGTACATGGCACAAAGACTTGGTAGCCAGTGATATAGTGCCTGAATTTATTAATGGCATGTATGACAGCCAAAAATTCCTTCTCGGTGACAGTATAATTTAATTATGTCCCTGCTAAATTTGTACTGATATAATATATTGCATAGGGCTTCTTCTATTTTTCTTGTCCAAGGAAAGACTTGATATCCTTATCTAATGCATCAGAGTGGATGTGGAATGGAAGTGCCCAGTCTGGTCCTTGGAGTACTAGAGCTGTAATTGTTTTCTCGTTAAGGTTATTAAATGTCATCATGCAATTGTTTGTCCATATGAACTCAGTGTCTTTTGTGAGAAGTGCAAACATCAGGGCAACAATTCTGCTATAATTTTGAATAAACCTCCCGTAGTACCATGTTTTCCCAAGGAAACTTCTCACATCCCTTTATTTAACAGGTGGTGGCAGCATTTTGATTACTGAGACTTTGGCTTGATCAATCTCCATCCCCCTCTATTGTATATGATGTCATAGAACGATGCCTTCTTCCATTAACATTCTGCATTTGTCATTGCTAAGGCATAGACTCATCTCAATACATTTTTTTAATACCAATTCAAGATGGTTAAATGCTTGATCAAAGTTTTGTCCATAGGGTGTGAAGTCATCCATGAAGACTTCCATTTGATCATTTATGAAATCAGAGAATATACTTAGTATGGCCCTTTGGAATGTTGTTGGAGCATTACATAACCCAAATGGTAGTACTCTGTATGCGTAAGTACCCCAACAGCATGTAAATGTTGTCTTATCTTGATTAGTTGGGTGTATTAAAATTTGGTTGAACCCATTGAAGCCATCCAAAAATGAAAAATAATTATTCCCAGCTAATGTGTCCAACACCTGATCTATAAATGGAAGTGGAAAGTGATCTTTCTTGGTTGTTTTATTTAGCTCTTTGTAGTCCACACAAATTCTCCATTTGCCTTTTTTTTTAGGGACTATAACCAGTGGCGAGACCCATTCACTGTCAGAGATGGGATATATGAACCCAACATCTAATAACTTCTGTAGTTCTACTTTGACAATGTCCTTTAATGCTGGGTTCAACCTCCTTTGTGGCTTCCTGATAGGGATAGAACCTTCTTTGATGTAAATATAATGTTTGCATATATCAGGATGTTTACCTTTCATGTCTGCATATGTCCAAGCAAAATATTTATTTTGTTCTGATAATACTTTCATTAAATGCTTTTCTTGCTCTAGATTGAGATTGGAATTAATGTTGACTATCTTTCCAGGCATAATTTCCATTGTCTTTGATTTTTCTGATTATTCTTCCAGAGATAGTACTTTTGCCCACATTTTATTTAAGTTCTGGTTTGAACTTTCGCCTTCTTGTTGCTGGTCTATTTCAAAAAATATTTTAAGACTAACATTGTTAGAATATGCATTTTGTATGAACCTATCTATATGACCATCTTCATCTATTGCTTTTAATGATATTGCATCATCAATTGTTAGGACAGGTCGTAGGTTTTGATTTGGTGTGTTGTTATAATCATCAGTCCAATTTTGATATTCTAAGTCTGAAGATTTCCTTGCTAATGGGTAGATCATGATTTTCTTCCTGGCATGTCCACTGGTTATAGTCATGTTTCTTGATCAACAACCTATGTAAGCGTCTACAGTTTCCAACAAAGGTTTGCCTAGTATGATTGGATAACCACTAAGTTTACTTTTGACTTCAATGACTATAAAATCAGCTAGGTATTCCCAGGATTCAATATTGATCATAATGTCTTCGAGCATCCCTTCAGGTTTCACAGTGGATGTGTCAGCTAGCTGGAGTACTGTAGTTGTTGGTCTGATCATTGATTGGAGTCCTAGGTGTATCATGGTTTCTCTAATCATGATGTTGATAGCAGCTCCCAAAGCGACTAAGCTTCTATTTATTTGTTTGTTATTGATGGTGACGTTTACTACAGGACTACCTGGATCAAGATACTTAGGGTTAATAATAATACCCAGCATTAAATCAGCCAATTGTCCTACTACATTTATTGTTGGTGGGTCACGCTTCCTCCTCTCGGGTTTCTTTAGACAATTTTCTCTAATAAACTTGTTAGAGATGGGCACCTCCCTTATGGCTTGAAAAATTAGGATTTGGATGTTTAAGTGCTTTAATTCGTTTAAAATTGCGTTTTCTTCTTCCTCTTTTGTACTTCGTATAAGTTTATCTGGAAATGGAGGGTTTCTGTTTCGTGGGAGTGGTTGGGTTTCTTCCTCTGGAGGATTTAGTTCATCCGGATGCTGAACATAGGGTTATGTTGTTTTCTCTTGAGCTTCAGGTTGTTGGATATTTTGTGTGGATGTATTTTGCAACGTTTTTCCAGAAATGAGGTTTATTTCATTTATTTCCATGGTGTCTATGACATAGGTAGGGAATTTTGTGATATCAGCGTTATAAGTCTGTTGTTGTTGTAGAGGTCTATTATTCTTAGGGTTTGGGATGGGTTGGGCTAGAATTGGTGGGGGTATGGGGGGTGGTTGAGTCTGTGGGGGCGACATAATAAGTGGGTGTTGTAATGGTGCCCTCCAATTTGATGGATGGGGGTATTGATTTGCATAATTCATGGTTGATGCAGGAAAAGATGGGGGTATGGAGAGTAAGACGGTGGGTAATAAGATTATTGATAGGGTGATTGATAATTTTGTTGATCCTGTCGATAAGTCTGTTTATTTTGCTACCATTGATTTGGATTTGGTAGTACTTTCCATGGAGTTGGTGCAGAGTTCCAATTTTGATGTCCTTGATTATAGTAGGCTTGATTGCTAGGTTGATATGTTCTAAAAAAATTACTCCTCCTTTGATTTATAAAACAAAGTTTTTCTATTGCACCTTCAGCCGCATGATCTTGAATAGAAGCCTTACATGAGGGTGAGAGGGGACATTTATCAGTGGAGTGGTCGTCAGTGCAGAGACCACATATTTCTACGGTGTTTAAAGTGCACTGCCCCTTCTCATGTTTATTTCTACAACGAGGATAGAATACTACCAAGGCTTGGTTAATTTCATCCTGCGTCTTTTTGATCTGAAGTGCATCAAAATGCATGGCCAAAAATTGTAAGATGTTGGTCTTCATGTCATCTAACAAGTTTCCTAAATCATATTTTGTAAGATTAGGTCATCAAAATGATGAGGATCCTATGGGTATATGTGTATCTTTTGTCCCATTCTTGCTTTTCCTAGACCTAGAATGGTTCTTGCAGATCTGTAGTATCTGGTCATAGGTCTTTTGGAATATGTCTCCATCTCCTAAGAGGTTTAAGATCTCAAAATTATCTTCTTTGATCCCTCTAAGAAGGACAAGTTTCAGCGATTTAGGGTCTAGGGTGCAATGGTTAGCTCATTTGTAGCTGAGCTGAAAACGTTGGGCATAGTCTTCTAAGGATTTCCGATCTCCCTGCTGCATCCTAAATATTTTGTCACTTGTATCCTTTGATTTGCAGTAGTCCCTATATTTTTTTAGGAATGCATGTTTCATCTGGTCCCAACTGAAAATACTATTTCCTTCTAAACTCATGAACCACCTAAGTGATAAATCTTTCAGTGTGGAGGGAAAAAGTCTCATCTTTTGTGCATCTGTAGTTTAATCAAAGGATCTGCAAACTACCTCAAATTCAAACAAGAATGTGTCGGGATCTGGAAAATTGTTAGGGTTTATATTCTTCATCCTAGCATCTCCAAGAGGTATGCTAATGGGGAAGGTGAAAAACTCCCTAGGTTCCTCTTCTTCGTCTTCCATAGTGGTGTTTGAGCTGGAACTAGTAGAGAAGTTGTCTCTATTTGGATTGTATCTGGAGTCGTTTTCAGAGTTTCGAAATTCAAACTGAGAATGGTAAGAACTATTGTTACCGTTGTTTCTCATGGAACACTTAGGAAGAAATCGTCCAAACCTATCCCTTTTCCAATGAGGCATTCATTGGTAAAATCTTTATTTTTATTTTTTTATATATGATTTTTTTCTTTTTGTTATGTTTAGTGAAGACGTCTCCTAAAATATTTAGCACCTCCTCAGAAGTGGCGTCAAAAAGTGGTGAGATCTTAGAATGGATGCCCAATGAGGGCAGTTAGACTAAGAGCCTACTTTAATTATCAACCTGGGCGACATACAAAATTCATGGCTGCAGGCACTATATGTGCTCTTATAGGATAATCTTGGTCGTGGTTGGGTGTTGGTATCAATGTTTGAGAGTTGCCTAAGAGAAATCGAATAAACAAGGGAAGGACTGCTTAATCTATGGACCTTAAAAAATACCTATGCTAAGAAGTTCAAGTACTAAACATAGTAAATCTATATCAAATAATCTAAATGCTAAAGACAATCAATATATTCCTAAGAACTGACTTGCTGAAAAATAGAGAATTTAGACTATGGAAGTGAATACTAAAAACATAGCACATCTATTCTAAAATAATGAAAGCTAGATCCTTTTATCTAAGAAACAATTACTGTAAATCAAATGCATAAAACTAGGAGTCTGCTCTAACTTATTCAATTGCCAAAACCACATTCAGGATACCATTATCTAATGCTATGAACTAATCAAAATTTCAAGAAGTAAATATCATTAATTAACCACAGTATTGAAAGTAAGCAATCTTGACAAGAAACCATAGTAATGAGAGAGTGCATAAAATTTAAGATCTGAATCACTGTTCAAAAGCAATGCGAGCACATAGGGTAATAGATGCTGAAAGTATGCCTTGGAAGAATGCTGCTATAGGACTACTGAAACAATATTACCGAACTACAGAATGCGTTATAAACTACTACGGAATCAAACTAGTCGCATTACTACAGGAATCCAATCATACTAATTAACGCCATTCAAATGCTTTCATATGTAATATAGATTTCAGTCAATGTAAAACACATAATGAAAAATACCTTAACAGTAAGATCTCCTGACTTATAGACGTGTTGGATGGGCCTTCCCCAACCCATACTCAAAAGTGGAGAAAACTTATAGACGCCGAATTGAAAGCAACATCAAATCTTCATTTCAAAATAGCAGATTCATAGTTTAACAAAAGTCTATAACTCAAAATATGTCGAGAGTATAAAAACGTAAAATAATGGTTCTCAAAAATGGCAACAGGATCCTCTCGCTAGCCGAGAGGCCCATATATATATGCCTCTTATGCTTAACCTAAATTCTATGTCGAATTGTCGATTATGTTTGAATAGGTGTTCTCCCTAAAAATTAGGAAAAGGGCACTGATTTTTGCATGAGCTTTCTAGTCCACTGCTTGATCTACGTGGGTGTCCTTTAGGGTACCTAGACCTGCTCAATCATACTTAATTTGCAAATAATTAGTTTATTGAACATGCATTTAAACATATAAGAATAATCTTTAAAACAACTTCATTAAATAATCAAGGTAAATAATTTCTCCCACAAAACAAGTGTATTTATTCACCCTTTCTTGTGTTTTTACTATCGGGAAAGGCTTATCAGATACCTGTATTTTGGACGCATCAATATGCTTCATCCAATTTGTTGAAGTGTTTGTATTTTTCAATGAGAGTATTTGGCTCAATTTTGATGCCCATGGTGGCTATGTAGAATCCTTTGGAGTGCAAGAGGATCTCCATATCATCCTTCGATTGAAAGTAATTGAAAGGAGTGAGTACATTTGGAGAAAAAGAGTCCATCTCAATGACAAAAAATGCAAATGAGGAGTTGATAAAACCTACAAATCACAAGAAGACAAGAACTATAAGATCAACCACCCACACTTTTCAAGTTGCATCACACCCGACATAGGAGATCAAGCAAGCTTGAAGATCCAATGATTCGAATCCAAGAATTATGTGGAAAATCTTCGCTTCTAGTGTGGAGTTGGAATAAATTTTCAGCAATAGCGAATGCACATGAGAGAATGCATGCCACTGCTGCAATATTTGTGAACAAAATCACTCAATCTTCATCAATAATCCCTGCAGAAAAGAAGTCTTTTCCCTGCCATGGCTCTGATACCATGTGAAATTGAAAAACAACAAATCTAATTGAACAAGAAATCAACTACAAGAGATGCATGAATAAAAATATGTGTAAACTGTGCAAAAGCCTTGCAGTAGTGCTCTATTGAACTCATAAGTAGAACACAATACAATGTGCAGTGACAATGACTGAATGAATTCGAATTAGCCAATGTGGTCATTCAAAATACTGCATGGAATAGCTTGGCTCCCACGAGGAGTCCTCATCAACACAAGTGGAGTGTCATCAATACCCAAGTAACTGTCATCCAGGTGTCAAAATGTGTTTAACTAACTATAGGTAGGTGTAATTGATGCATGTGGCACTAATGTAGGGAAGGATGATCAAAGGAGGGTGCATGAGGAGCTGACTGAAGTCAGAATTGATCATCTAGTCTCACTGGAGGTCCATTTGAGTGTTACAGTCAGTTAAGGAGACAATCTAGCCTTAAATCAAGGAAAGATCCACTAATTACTCAACTAATTGAGTGTGTCACTAGTGGTAGGTGAAGAAGTGCACCTTTCTCAAGTGGTAGGTGAAAGGTGGGCACCTTACTGACTAAGAGTGCTAGAACTGCATGGAAAGAAGCTCCCGGGGATAGAAAACTGGGGATAAGGTGTTGGGAGACACCAAAATGATGACTCGGATGCAGGCATGATGACTAGGATGCATGGAAATCATAAAAAATAAATCATGAGATATCCTAACGCATGTTATATTCTTCCGAGCTTTTTCCATTATTCTCGGTTCTGTTCATGGTGACCTTTTCCTGTTTATTAATTTTCAAGCTTGCTTCTTTTACCACCACAAGGTTTACCTTAGGTTGTGGTTGCATTACGCTTATGTTATTTTTAGGCATTTATTTTACGATCTTATATATAGGAACAACCGGGCTTTGGTAAACAACCGGCCCTTTAATACTAGTGGTGATGTTCACTGATGAAACTTGAATGTCTTCAGCATGAGTTTCTTCAGTCAATCCAGGCGTGGATTCTGAATCCCATAGTACCATCATGGTGTCTGGAGTGGCTTCTTCCTGCTCGAATGTATGCTCCTCTTGAGGGTCTTCTTGTTCTGTTATTTGCACATCTAACAATCTATTCATGACCAAGCTCATCGAATTTATCCACTATGGGCAACTTTTTTCAGAATGTTCTTCTTGGTGAAAGGTACAGAAATGATCCATTCCCACTCCATTAAATTTAGGACAACAGAGTTGTTTATAGGTGGAAGAGGTTGTCCAATTTCCTATATTTTCTTGTAGAAAGGTTTGAAAGGTTTTCTAGATGTACTGGCTTGCTTATCCTTTTCCAGATCTACAATTTTATTGGACAATTTCTACATCACCTTGACCACATTTTGTAATTCAGTTGATGATTCTTCCTTAGGTATAGATAAAAATAGAGGTTTCTTGTTGGTTGTTAGTTTTGTTTCCAAATCAAGTGAGTGTTTAGAAATACTATCCACTTCAGCTTCTACATTCTTGGCTTCTTTAATTTTTTCTACCAATGTAGCCTTCACTGCTCTTTTAACAAACATAGCTATTCGTGGATCCAGTGCCGTGGTATAATACTCTACCAAGGATTCCTCAACGGGCCTTGTTGCAGCACTAAAATTATTCAATAGGGTAGTAAATATCTGATTAAATTCCTGTACCTTTTCTTCCTTTTCTATCCTCATAAATAGAAATTGTTTCATAGGTGTGGCAACAGTATTTTGATTTCCAAATTTACTAAAAAAAAAATTCTCGAAACCATCCCAATCTGCTGTTGAATTAGCCTACAAACTAAATTACTAGGAAGATACCTTAGGTTCAAATGTAAACGGAAAAAGTATGCAAACTACATCTTCATGTTCTACATTTAGCAGATTCAGAGCCAAATAAAAACTCTTAAGGTGATCTTCAACAGAAATGCCTTTTCCAGGATCATAGTTAGGTAACACCTTTTCTGGATGTTTGGGCAGATCATGTAAAGGAACAACTAAATTGAGTGCCCCTCTGGCTCTCTACGCAAGTACAACCATAATTCTTGGTGGATAATGTGGTGGTGATCATGGTGGAGTATGAGGATCTTCCTGATTTGGAGGGGTTTCAAGTCTAATATGATGAAAGGGACTAGTGATTTCTTGCAAAGAAAGATCTAATAATTCTTGGGGCTTTTCAACAAGTACCGAATCTCTACTGTACTGTGTTTCCCTCCTAGGAGCTCTCCTTCTGGGAAATAAAGGAACTATGTTTAACCCTCCAAGTATTCTCGAATAAGAACACGTGTGTCTTCTGAAGTGGTCTACTTCTTCAAAGGGGACAACACATAATAATTCTTTATTTTCACCTCCAAAATTGGGATTTGCTTGATCTTGTGATTCAAGAAAGAAATCTTATGCGATAGTTGTTTCAAGTACGTCTTCATAGGAATCTCTTCTAACAAATGGGTTTCCTCTTCCATCCATGCACTGGCGGCCCTCCTTCTAGCGCCAAAAAATATTGATGCCCTGAAATTCGTAGCACCAGTAGTTAGGTGTGGGGAATCTGTTTTCTTAATGTCCCAGCTACCGTGTGTGATTTGAATTCTATTTTTATCAGTTGTGGCCCGATCCAACGTTTATGTATTTTTAATTAAAGATGAAATACAAGTTATCTAATTAAATGCATGTAATCTAATTTAATCTATCTAATCTAACTAAGCTATCTAAACTATGAGTAATGGCTGGAAATGCACATAAAAGCCTCACAGATAGTCGTTTCAGCATGATAAGCACATTTACAGCAGAAAGAAAAGATATCAAAGATAACTATGATATAATTAAAGCATTCTATTACTCATTACGCACGACATTAACATTTACAAAGGAAAAGAAATCATGCACAACCATGAATTAATTCAAGATAGTTAGGAACAATCTCATAGTATGCATATGAATGTATGAAGAATTAGTTCCACAATGGAATTCAACATATTCTAGGAAAAAATCACTGTACTAGCTTTCCCCAGGCAACATATCTTTCTTTATTAAGCATAAAAGTAGTTCTCATACAAAATAGTCCATCTTTATTGTACATGCAAAAAGTCAAAACATTCTATTCTCTTCTTCTATTTATAGCTCTAGAAATTTTTATTCTAGTGACTTCTCCTTCTAACCTAACCCTAAGATTCTAAAAAATTGCTTTTAATTTTTTATACAATAGAAAATACAAAAATAGCTCCCATGTGTCTTTTAAATTTATACAATAGAAAATACAAAATGAACTTCAAGTTGGCTTTTCCACCTCAATGATGTAACTGGTCCACATGCAAGTTTATCTTGCAATAATGTTACTTCGTATAGGGGTCATCATCTTTAGAGATATTTGATGGGCATACAAATATTCTTCTATACTTTTTACTCCTGTTGCTATTGCTTGGTAGCTGTCCTTTAGAAGGTAGCCATGAAAGGAGGCTTGTCCAATGAACTCATGGAGGTCCTCTATTGTTAGTATGTCTATCTTTTTTATGTAGTGCATATCTGTGCTCAGCTCGTTCTGTAATTCTACCAAGCGCTGGTCTCTGTCAGGAAAATATTCAATGGTCTGAGGAATGACCATCTGATACTTCTCGTGGATTTCACATATATTTCAGTAGAAGCCGATACACTACTCAATGGTTTTAGAGATTCTAATATTTATTTGCATACCATAATATCTACAGAACTCAATGAGACCTGAATCCAGCTGTAAATCTATCATGGGCTTGAGAGGTAGGTTCCCAGGGAATCTCGATTTCCCTTCTCTCCATTCAAATTGTTTCTTGATCTCCTGCATGGTGCGTACGAACTTCTTCCCAAGCCTTAGAGATTCAGCATCGATTTCCTTCATCCTAGAAGTCATCACCTTCATCTTCAGACTTCTTCTGTGAGAAGTTCCTGAGACTTATAAATTTTCTTTGGTATGTCACAAGCCTACTCATGGAAAGTAGTTAAGTCCTACTTCCTGTTGTTTGCAAGTTCTAGTTGTTTCATCATAAGCTTCTTACGCTTTTCAAACTCCTCTACTCCAGCTTTTAGTTTTTCAACCTATTGGTTGGCAGCTAACTCGCCAGATTCTAGCTGACTGACTCGGGCTTCAATGTCATTCTTCTCACCTTCTAATATCATTAGTTGTATAGTTAATGATTCCTTTTCTTCATCTAAACTTTGGTACTCATTTTTTACTCTTTCTTGCTTTGATAAAGGGGTGTCATATTTAATTTTCCAGTTTACTCCATCTTCCCATTCCTTAACCAATTTAGCTTTTAACTTGCGCACCTTTGTTTTTTCCTAGCTCGACATCATTTATCAGTTTGTTAATGTTATATTCACTTGCTTGGGAAGCAGCTATGTTGATGGATGCTATAAAATGGGGATCCCTGTGCATGCCCTCCATGATGGTGCTTTCCTTCCTAACGACAAGGTCAGGCTGGGAGACCATTTTCATCATTTTTCTATCTTCCTTATGATAGCTTTTCTCTTACAGTCGAATATGATTGGGTACAATTGGGCCACAGTGTGCTCCTTTGACGGGGTAAAAGGTGTAAATGCGAGCTCTTCCAAAGGGAAGTGGCATCCCATTGTTATTTCTTGAGGTACTTGGGGTGGGTCTATGTCCATGTTCTGCATGCTTGGACTTCCCATTTACACAACCTTCTTGGACTTATATTCTTCCTATGTTTTCCATTGTTGTTTAACATCTTCCATTGTTGCTTTTTATTTTATTTCTTGTAGCTTCTCGGATTCTTCTCTTGTTATTTTTTCAGCTTCCTCTTTCCACTACCTGTTGGCCTATTCCTTCTGAACTATTTCAGCTGCTTCTCTTTGAACCTTGTCGGCCTCTTCTCTCTAGGCCTTTTCAATCTCATCTTCTATCCTTTGTTCCTCCTTTGCTAGAGCTTCGGCTTCATCCTTTCTCCTCTGTAAATCCATCTGCTTATCAGCTTGGGCAACAGTGCTGGATGTAGATCCGCTTTTGGGACGAAAGCATTTGTTGAGCTCATTCATATTGCTAGTGCTCCTGAAAACTGCTTCGTCTTTGTCAAATTAATTTGCATATTCGAAATGTACTTTGATTGCTGCACAATGCTTTGCAACTTTGACGTAGTTGTTGTTTTGGTGAAAAATATTCTCTCCAACATGGAAAGCTTCCAATTCCTGAACAAAAGCATTAGCAGTTTTAACCTTGGAGAATTTATATGACCCGATGTAGAAAGGAAATGGTGGAAATGAGGCCTTTTTCTAATCATGCAAGAAGTCACGAATCCCATCTATAAAGACCTGCCTCATTGCTTCTTTGTGAACTACATAATCCGTTGCATATTGGGGCAAGAGAGATGATGGTTTGGAACCTCCATACATCCTGAGATACGTGCCCTCCTATGACAAATAGTAATCCCCATATTGTTCTACGATTTCCATGGCATTCTCTAACAAGCAGTTTGACTCTTTGTCGAAGATCAGCTCGTACAAATGTATGATAAGTTCTTCACATATGGTCTTGTAATAAATTGTGTATTTATGGTCCCACAAAATATTGTAAGCAACATAGATTGGGGAATCAACCTTGTTCCATATGCATCCCAACTTGGGGAAAGTATGCCTTGATAAAATGCAGTCTAAAAGGTATGAGGACATGTAAAATTATACCCTTTTCTGGGTTAGTCCTCCTTTTGCAGCTGCTATTGCTAACGACAGACTGTCTGAGATGATGTCTTCCCAGTTAAAGATTGTACCATTGAAGGCTACGTGGTGAATCAGAGGTATCCAATTCAGTTTATAGATGGTCCCATCTGCTTTGCTGAAAATCCTGCTAATCATTAGGGCTATGATCCTGAAAGGGGGCCTTATCATTTGGATTTCATACTCTCTGCTTGATTTTTTCCTTAGCTGCTTTCCTGGTATTAAAAACTTCTTGGCGAACTCGAGGGTGTCGATGTTGAGACTTTCAATCCAAGCTGAGGTCAACAGAGTTTGAGCACATGGTAACTTGTAAGCTACAGATATGTGGGTTAGATGGAACGAGGAAAATGCCTCTTCTTTGGTTTTGGACAAAACCCTTGACTTGGAGTCATCTTGTGACAGAATCCAAACAATGACCTCCGAGCAAGGAAAAAGCTCTGGGCGCATGGCTTCTTTTGCAATGCCAGATTTCCTGATGTTCTGATATAGGACCATTTCCTCCAAAACTACAGCAGGGATATTCTGGTCCTGGCTCATCTGATATAGTTCCCCCCACTAGAATTCCGGGGTAATCCCTGTCATTGGATTTGTATCCTCGTACACATTTTCTACCTTGGCTTCCAGAACGATCTCGACATCTGACTCCAACTCAGTTACCTTGGATTTCTTCTTGACTCCTTTCTTAGTCATAGTTTGAATTATGGTAAAGAAAACATGTATAAGTAGAAAATAAACATAAAATCATCCAACATTTATAGACATTGTACTGGTATGCATAGTTGAACAAAACACCACTGTCATGTTTGTTAAGTTTTTTGCTTTGTTTTACCAATACATAGGTAAGCAACAGAGTGTATGGAAAATAAACCAAAATCATTCAGCATAACAATTTAACAATAAGAAAAATAGCTACTAATAGGAAAGAATGAGAAAACAAAGTTGTCATGTTGTTAGAGTTTTGTGTTTGTTTTCCAATGGCACATGGGAGAAAAAAAAACATATGTAGATAACAAATTAACCATGTCAACTATTTAAACAAAACATAGCCAATTGCGTTGATTTAGTTCATTTTCCTTTGAACAGTTCACGGATGCAACTGGTTAGTCCATTGAGGACGAGAAACAGGGCTTGCGTTTGTGGAAATGACAGAGCTATTGCTAGGGGTTGCTATGGTCTTACAGCCATGGGGTTTTCTGCGCGTGATTGGTTTAGTAGAAAAGAACCACCAACTGCGTTAAAAGCCACTTCGACACAAGGCCCCATGCGCTCAAAGGCAGAGGGAACGACTGGTATAGTATGAGGCTTAAACTACCCCCTAAAGGCCACTTCTAGGAAAAATATCCCAAGACGGGTTCAAAGCTTGGCTGTAGTGATGATGAAACGGATGGAAAAGGCTTCGAGGGGAAAGCGACGCCCAAACAAGCAAAAACCCCATAACAAAGAAAACAACAAAACGAAAACCCACCAAAAGAGAAAAGTGACCGACTTGTCAACTTCTAACTGGTTGTGAAGCCTCAATGGCATTGGGGTTCCCGGTGCTCGGTGAGTGGTGGAAACGACAGCAACTCCAGTGATGTTTTCTTCAAAGTTAGAAAAAATAAAAAACAAATGCCCTAGCGTCCTACAAATAGATTTTTGAAAACAAGGGCATTTAGTGCCAAGTGGACGGGTTGGTGGGATTTAAAAGCGTAGAACATGAATTTTGGTGGGGCCCAGCACCGGTGTCATTTCGGTGCCATAATCATATCAAAAGTTTTCACCACTAGAGGCACGTCATCAACAGTTTTGGCGGAACTCATCAAGTCACCGTGACACATATCAGCGGGACTCTTCAAGTCTCTTTGATATACATCGGCAAAGGAAATCAAACTAGACATTACCGCATGACATTTTTCTTTGTCCATGACATTTTTGGCTGTCACTTTCGAGTTCCACCAGTGCGTCACATTGAGATGACTTCTTATTCATGTTTGGTGTATCTTAGTGATTGCACATGATCATTTCAGAGCACATACTCTAGTTCTTCGAAATGGGTCACAGCACTCAACTTTCCTTACTAACTCGGGAAAATATTGTGTGTCAAAGAGACGAAAGGGTAGCGCTTTGACATTTCGGCAGGGTTGGCTGAGCTCCATCGACTGTTTTAGCTTGTCTCAACGAGGTCCGCCGAAACAAAAACACCTTACAGTTCAACAATCTTCAAAATAAGAATCCGACCGTTTCAGCTTGACACATCGAGCTTCGATGATCTCGTCTGCGTTCATTAGGTGAGAAAACGTATAAGTATTAGAACAAAGAACAAAATAACACCTCGACCGTTTTGTCTAGATTCAATGAGACTTGGCAAAACGAGGAATCTTCGAAAAACTAAGTTGGAGAGAAGCGACCATTTCGGCAGAGAAAACCAAGTTCTGTCGAACGTTTTGGCTCGGCTGAGCGAGTCTCTCAAACAAAAAAAAACACAAAATATTAAAGGACGCTTGTCTCTCCTTTAGGCTTGACTAGACGAGTCTCACCGACATGTTTCAAATGAAAAAGCTGAGTAGACTTAGTCACAAAAAAAATTCTTTGCTCGGTTTACTTTGAAAAAGCTGAGTTGAAGATAGGAGGGGCCCCATGATTTTAAAATAAATTCAGTATCAAGTTGTAGCAAAAATAGGTCCCTTTCCCAAGCCCCTGCCCTTGTATTTATATAGAGGAAAGGAGGGATGTTCCAAAAGGTGGTTGAATTGGGAAGTTGGGGAAGTTTGGGTACCTACCGCAACTAATCCCAATTCGTGTTTCTAATTATTTTTTCAACTTTTCTTAATACACTCATGACTTTGATATAGGACAACTAGCGAGTGACTTGCAGTGTCCTAACTTGAATCTAGTGGGTGCATCTTTTTATTGACACCTACGGGTTGTTAGTAGAGATACCTATGACTGACACACGGGTTGGAAAGTATAAGGCTCGCGGTTATGTATAAAAATAGTAAGAGAAATATTCTATTGAGGAAAGGATTGCAAGGTTCAGTTGTAGGTCATATAGGGTCAAGGTAAGCTCTTCCATCCATAGTTGCCTTTTGTGTGACTGATAAGGCAATATGCTCACGGATGGAGAAGTGATAATTTGACCAATAAATGATGCCCCATAATGTGTGAGGTTAGAGGGAAATGGTGGCCCAAATACATTACCATGTGAGAAGATGAGGAGCAAAGAGGCAGTAGGATGGGGTCACAAACAATACTTAAAACAAAACAAAGTCAACGAGCAATTTACAATCTTGACATCAATAGATGTTCAGAATGGTAGAATATAATATCCAATGCATAATTTAAAGATGTATATAGCATGATCACTGAAATACAAGCGTGGATCCATGTCAAACCAGAGATCATAGCCATAACAACAAATTTGATATATGTCTCATCAAGAGCCAAAAATGGGTGTGGCTCATTCTTGTGTAGCTTGGGAAATACCAAAATATGATGATGCTATTATAGGCCCAAGGTCTTTGTCCAAACCGTCTCAAGGTACGAGTCCTAATCATGTGACTAAAGGAGTTGAATTCGAACATGAAGGAAATTGTTTGATTACTAGCTAATGTCATGGACCATTAACAAACACGAGGGTCACCCACCAATAATGAAAATGGGGCCCAAGGTACCTAGTACATTCTAAAAAGTGTGAATAAGGGGTCTTGAAGTGGAACACTTGAGAAATCCATCGAGCAGGATAAATTGATGTATTCCCACTACTCAATAGCGAGGAAAATTTCCACTAATGACTGCAACCCCCAAGGTACTACCGAAAAATCTAAAATTCATTCCTAGAGCAAGATGACATGAAGTCGATGGGAAGAAGTTCGCTAGAAGGGAGGCCTTAAGGAATCCTCCATCATCCAACATGAGATATAATCAAAAGGCTAATCTGATCTGGAATAGGACTGAGTACATGTTGAAACATACTGACACTAAGGAATGACCGACACATGAGGTCAAGGTAACTACAGAATGGCTGAAACAAAGGGTTTCCTTGAACAGTGAGCATGACACAAGAGTGACTTAGGCAAGTTTGAAGACAAAGGGACCATTTTATAAATCTGCAATGTATGAGACATTAACAGATTCTCCATATGACTAGAAGAGTAACTAATCGGAGGAGTAAAAAATATGAGATCAGGTTCATCCTAAGGACAAAACTAAAACCCAACTTTGTTTGAAAGACTCAAAAAGGTGTTGCGTTCAACGACATAATAGACTTGTTTCCTTTATACTGAAAGATACTTGATATTATTCCCTTCCCTTTTCTCTTTTTATTAAAGAATATCCTTCTTGTTAGTTTTAATGCGTCCAAGAAAGAAAACTCAATAGTCTAAAGAAATCATTTTTATTAAAGAATATCCTTCATTTTTTAAAACAAGCTCGAAGAAAGAGGTAGAAGATTGCTTGATATAAGTCCAACCATGTATAATTTAACGAGTCCATGGGAGTGAAACTCAAGACCTTCTTCATGTTTTAACAAGTTCGAAGAAGAGATAGACTAATATGCGATAGTACTAATCCATGGATTTTAATATCGAGCCTACATATGTTCATGCTTGCTGTTATTTTCAATTTTAAGGAGTTTGAAAAAATTAAACAATAACTCCATACACCCACTCGTGGATTTTAATATCGAGACCGAGTTGGTATGTGCTCGCCGGTGTTTTCGTATTTAAGGAGTCTGAAAAACTTAAACAATAAATCCACATACCTACTCATGGATTTTACATCAATCTCGATTTGGTAAATGCTCGTTGGTGTTTGCATGTTTCGAGAGTCTGAAAACCCTAAAGAAGACTCGAAAGGTCCTTTTTTGTCAAGTTAGTCTCCTCACCCAAAAAAGTGTAAATCAATGCGAGAGAGAACTCTTCTAGCCAAGTATGACTAGAGTATACCTTTTTCGTAAATAATCCACAAAGGTTCGAAAAATGGTAAACTTATACCTAAGTGGATGACTGTTCAAGTCCTTTAACGAGTCTGAACAAGACAAGTGTGCTCGACAATCTTGTTCTATTTAAAGAGTCTAACAAGAGCGTGAAATAAATCTATATGGTACAAGAAACTTAATATTAGGTAAAAAGATATACAATGTATAAGTTCCTTGCTATGTCAAATGACAAGAAGGTTGTAGATACCATGAAGATGCCTGGATTAGTATAAAATGAAATAAACATGATCAAAAGAGATGTCAAAGTGACATAAACGACAAGATGTACTAAAACTAAAATGACATGTCATAAAGGAAATCAAACCTTTATATGATCATCGATGCGAAAGTAGTGATAAATTACTTTTAGAACTTCACCTAATCAAGACAACTTTGAAAAAGACTTTAGTATTAAATAAATTTAAAAAATAATTTTGGAACTACATGAAAATTGGTAAAAGTGGGTAAAAATTTCAAGTAATTTTTATAAATAGTGCCAAAATGTCCACATAATTCACAAAGTCATTTTGTTGGAGTGAAAGAGAAAAATAACCCCCTTACTTCAACTGCTTATAGTGCTCAAACTGGGTCACCAAATCAACATCCGATAGTTGCAAGTAAGTAATATCTGCCTTGCTCATCAATTCAATCCATTCAATTAAATTTTTATGGTGTTTTGTTATTTTTATAAGGTGTTAAAATATAGGGCTTCCAAGCTGTGATTTTGGCTATGCTCAACTTGCAGTTACATGAAAAGTGCATGGGTTGAGCATAAGAAGATCTGCGGGTACTCGCATATGTAGTAGAGGTGAAGCCGTGGCTCCCGCTGTTTAAATGAAAAAACAAAAAAACTAAAGTATGAAATGGATGAATGATGCAGGATGGTCCTCACATGGAGGGAGAGAGAGCATGAAACCATGTATAGGGATTCCATGGGGGTCCACTTACGTTGAATGCACTACAGAGATGTCATCTTCTTAAGTTTTTATGAACAACAAGTATGCGTACACAAACGCCTTTGATCCAAATGCTCGTCAACTACTGGGATGTCAATCAAGGGATGTTCAATATCCAAGTGGAGATGCTTGATATCATGATAGATGATATATACTTCATGACCAGATTATCCCAAAGAGGTGAGGGAGTTAACCTTAAAGGAACATTCTGAGTAGTAGGTGTACTATCAATCCAATATTACATCAACGCCTACTACTTTCCTAGCACCGAGAAGAGCATTCTCCAAGTTCCAATTGGTTCTATTGCAAGCTTCCCCCTAAAGGTGTTATTAAGCAATCTTAACATGATTGCAGGGAGTGCCACGCAACATTTGGCCTCTTGAAGATATATGCATATAGGGGTTGATTTTCTATGTGGTGTGATATTTGATTGGTGTTCGGAGGCTTTCTTTTTCTCATGAATAAAACTCCCAACCCCATTGAGGAAGACTTGCCTTATGGCCTCTTTGTGCACAAAAAAATAAGTAGCATACTGAGGCAATAGAAAAGGGAGTTGGATCCCCCCATACACCCTGATATATGTGCCCTCCATGGAAAAGTAATAATCTCCATGTTCCTTGATAACTGACAAGGCATTCTCCGAAAGACAATTCAGTTCTTCTTTGAAGATTAGCCAGTATAGTGGCATGATTAATCCCTCACAAACCAGTTTGTAGTGACTTGCACATTTGTCAGCCCAGGTCATCTGATAGACTACATGGAGGGGAGATTCAGTCAGCTTCCAAAGACATCCCAAAACAGGGAAAGAGTGTCTGACTAATATGCAATCCAATAGATAGTTGGACATGAAGAAGTCATATTTTTTCTGCGTCAGTCCTCCTTGTGCTGCAACAATATGTGACAACATACTTTCAGAAATGATATCAGCCCAGTTGAAAATCATACCATGTGTGGAAATATGGTAAATAACTGGTACCTAGTTGAGCTTATATAGATTTACGTTCACCAAGCCAAAAATTTGGCTCCAAATATGAACAATGATCCTGTACAGTGTCTTCAAGTTTTGACTATCGTATTCTCTGCTGGACCTCGGTATCAACTGCTTTTCTAGGATCGCCATCTTCGTAGCATAGTCAAAATGATCCATCTTGACCCCAATTAACCAACCATCATTCATCAGGACTTTAGGAGAGGGTAGCTTCTATGTTGCAGGTATGTGGGATGGTTGGAAGGATACAAGCCTTTATCCTTTGACATCTGAGATGATCCTGGTGTTAACATCCACTTGGAGTCGAATCCACCAGATAACTTATGAGCATGGGAATAACTTTGGGCTTGTGGCTGCCTTATGGAGGCTGAACCTCTTTACGTTCTGGTAGACCATTAGCTATTCAATGGAAACATCAGGGATATTTCCATCTCTGATGGGTCTGTATAGTTCACCGCATTTGAACGCTGGGGTGATCCCTATCACGACTTGAGTATCTCCAAACATTGTCTCTAGCGAGGTATCCAATAATATTTCGATGTCTAAGTCTGGCTCTGTAATGTCCCCTTCTCCTTAGAACAACAGGGAAGGAAACATTAACAACATACCGGGCTTTTGGTAAGCTTAGCCCCAATATTTTTTGCTCATAAAAACTTCATAACAATTAAAAACTTATGTATGCAGATTCGACTTCAATAAAACACAGCAGAAATTAAACGTAATAACACACATGAGAACAAACCGAAGATGATTCCATATGCAGGGGTTCAATCCCATTCATATTCTATGCACAGACTTCATTTCAATTTCATTAACATGAAGAATAATCATTCAAATAACACATTGCAGAACCCAGATATATATATACAAATTAAAGTCACGGAGAGCACTTATCTTGCAACGCAATATCCAACGACTGGATACGTGAGAGAAACGTTCCACCCAACCATAGATCTCTGTCTAGCCTGTATTCTTTCAGCTGAGAGATCACCCCCGAGATGGGCTGTGTATCCACTAAGGAGGAACTAGATGGCTCCCTCACAGTCAGGATTTCACTCAGACAACCATGCTAAGCCAACACACAGTTGGGTTTTTCAAGCATGCAATGGGAAATGGAGAGGGATGCTAGTCCACTAAGCTCAATCCCAGAGCTAGTACACATCAAGCTAGACCCCAACGATCCTAGCCTCCATTCGAACATCCACACTTGGATTTCTCACAGCTTTGTTCAGCAAATAACCCAAATACGTCACTGATTTTCTGGGCAGTTAAAACTGGGTTTTCCCATGGATTTTGGGGTAGCTATTGCTCCCAAATTCGCCCCAAGGTTCCTACCAATGGATCCCCCATTGTATTTCTCTGTCCAATACCAAATCGGGACGTTTTTGGCTTCCCAAAACGTGGGTTCTCTCACAGTCGCGATTTCTGGTTTTTACTCTAATGGGAGCTCGTTTTTGGGTGGAGAATGATGTCCCATGCTTCCACAGTGGAATGGGGATAAGGATGGAGCAACCCCCAAGATGTAGAGTGACTTGTGGGACAAGTCAAAAGATCCCATACCTACCCATACGAATTTCAGGGCTGCCCATGCTCCATCAAATTCATTGACTTAATTCATCAACCACTCTCTTACAACAGGAATAAATGTCCTCTAGAAAGGTCATATGGGTTCTCATAAAGACATATGGCAACCTATGGTTCACTCCCATAGCCCCCTCACCACTCCCTAGTGGATACACGTGGCCCCTTCTCAATCGTTGCCTCCATAGCCAGTTTTGGTATCTTATATTGCATGATGTCTAATTACATCCTATTACAATTTCCATGGCTTAAGAGCACATGGTGTCAAAATATAAAATACTTTCCCTTTAAATAAAATTCAGACTTTCACTAGCGGGGCCTTGGCCTTGAGCTCCACGCTAGGAAAACATACCTCACATGTACACATTATTTACATTAAAGGCTAATATATCCTAACGGTCGAATTGGGGGTATTACAGGCTCTGCTAACTTGGACTTTTTCTTTTCGAAATGTTTATGCATATCAAGTCTGATTAAACACAGAAGGAACCAATGAGGAATCAAAATATTTACAAATAATTTATCATCCATGGTACAATCAATAAGCAGAATTGAAACAAAAATGTTATGATTGATTGTTTTGTTTTTATCTTGCAATGCATTTTTCAAGTACAAAGGTGTTTATTAAAACATTTTGCATCAAAAATTTAAACCTGAGTGTGAAAGACAAATTTTCTTTGCTTAATGCACAAACAACTTATAGAAATAAAAAATGAAGATTGGACATACTACAGAAATCACAGACAGTCAAGCAAATGATGATTTTCATGCTAGAAGAAAAAGTTATTAAGGTTTGAAGAGTCCCAAGAATGTGCATAAACGTGGAGGTGCAGCGAGACAAGTAGAACTGTTTCAGCACATCTTTAACCAATGGCGATTTTCGTTTTAAAACCTTGCTCGAATGAAAAAGATGTCATCTTCTCTAATTAAACACAGTTCGATGGGCGCGACGAGCTAAATACTACGACAAATTGAGATGCCGCATGAGTCTTGGAGACAAAAAGGGCTCGACGGCATGAGTGCTTGTTTTCAAATGTGGAAACTTGAGCTACAATCCAAGAACAAAAATGGTCTTTTGTGTGGTTGCTAGGTGCTTAAGACCATTTTAGAGGCTAGTCTTATGGTGGTGGGGGGAACCAGGTAAAAAGTAAAAGCTTTACCGACTGCGGCCAACTCAACACTTCCTTACACACAGTTATGTCGAAGGATACACAGGATACAACGGGCGACTAGGATGAAAGGTTAAGGTGGGAAAAATAAAGAGGGAATCTTAGCTAGCCATGGAAGCCTCATGTGTGAGAAAGAAAAATGGCTCTAGGACGAAACTAGACGTGCCTGCTCCCAAAACCTTGAAAAAAAACCCGAAACTAGCAGGAAAGAGCCTTTAAATAAAGTTTAAAACAAACGCACAAACGAAAAATGTATTTACGTTGCCTACCTGTCACTGACGGAATGGCTAGGCTAATGAGTGAGCTTAGTAGTGATAGCTTACTTGGCTAATTGTGACTGGCGGTACCTCAAGATGCTTCAACGGCATTTTCTCCCCTTTTTTTTGCAAACAACGGCCAAATAACCCTGTCTTATATATATATATATATAGATATATATAAATAAACCCTCACAATAAATGATAATAGGGTTGGTTGGTGGGACAAATTTATGACTTTTCCATTGTATTTAATGCCCCCATATAGATTTGCAGAACGTTTACTAAAACGACCTCCCCCGACCGTTTCGGAGAACTTACCTGAGTTGCTGCGAAACAGTCGGCGGGATCCCGTCAAATTCCCCGACACGGTCGGTGAGACTTTATTAGATAAACAATGCGATGGAAGGAATCTTGTTTAAAGGCAGCAAAAATGACCGACGAAAAACCTCTTGTCAGAGTGAAATGGTTGGTGCTAACTCACCAAGCTGTGGCAAAACGGTGGGCGAATATCTTCCTAACGCCGACGAAACGATCGATGAGTTTTTCCCAAACCCCAACGACTTCTCCTGGAAAAACATTCTCTAGTCATAGTGAAATGGTCGGGGAATTCTCGCCATATGGTAGCGGAACGGTCAATAGATTTGCTCAAATGGCAGTGAAATGCCGATGGCTAAGTATCGAAAAATATGCAAAAAATAATGGGGCAAACTCGTCAAAATGCAGTGATGGGATCGGTGTGATATTAACAAAATGCAATGACAGTTCAACGCTAAATCGTGATTCATATACACTATGAAGGGGGAAACCTTTGTTGGTTGGTTTCACTAATTCATCCTAGATTCGCCTTCAGAATCCGCCTCTCATGGACATGCACTTTGTGCTTCTGGTTATTCTTATAATGCATCTTCTTCTTCTACTTCAAATGAATGGCTCATTGATTCTGGAGCATCTTATCATATGGCTAAGGATCAAGCCATATTTTCTACTATGCATGAATGTAACACCCAAAAAATATTTGTTGGTCATGATAGATCTCTAAGTGTTGTAGGAGCTGAACAGTTCCAGTAGATAATGGTCATTTCAGTGATGTACTATGTGTTCCAAGAATTTCCTGGAATTTTTTATCAGTCTATCGGATCACTCATTCTGTTGAAGGTAAAACTGTGACATTTACACCTCACCAAGTTGTAATCACAGATTTTAAAGATCCTCAACAGGTCCTAGCTACTGTAATTGTTGATGATATTACCAAGTTGTACAAATTTAACAACTTTGGGTCATCACCTTTTCCTTCAGTTTTTGTTGCTCATAGTGATAACTTGAGCAAACTTTGGCATGAGTGATTTGGTCACTTAAATTATCGTTCATTGCAACAACTATGTAAAGTCAATATGGTGACAGGTATTCCGATGGTATCTTGCAGGGATGGTGTTTGTTCCGGTTGTGTACTTGGAAAACATCATCGGAACAATTTTGAAAAACGTGCCTCTTGGCATGCCTCGGCTCCCTTGGAGCTTGTGCATAGTGACTTGTGTGGTCCTCTTCCATCTGCTTCCTTTTCTGGTTTCAAATATTTCTTAACTTTCATTGATGATTACACCAAACGCACTTGGGTTTATTTCCTAAAACTTAAGAGTGAAGTATTTAACATGTTCTTGGCCTAAAAGGCCCTTGTTGAAAAACAATCTGGTCATCAAATTATTAAGTTAAGATCTGACAATGGAGGAGAATATGTTAAGAAAAAGTTCACTACTTTCTGCACTGAACAAGGCATCCAACAACAACACACTGTTCCATATACACCACAACAAAATGGTGTAGCTGAAAGGAAGAACCGCACTTTAAAAGAAATGGCTAATTGTATGATCCAATCTAAGGGACTAAGTCTTCAATTTTGGGCTGAAGCCATTAATTGTGTAAATTACATAGTTAATCACACCCCCACTAAAGCATTACAAGGTATCATACCAGAAGAATCATGGAGTAAAATTAAACCAGATGTAAGTCACTTCCGTGTGTTTGGTAGTGAAGCATGGGCTCATATTCCGGATGAAAAATGGAAAGCATTGCAGCCTAAAAGTGAAAAGTGCATATTTGTTGGATATTCTAAAGATGTAACAGGTTATAGAATTCTTCAACCACATTCTCATGATGTAATCATTAGAAGAGATGTTAAATTTGATGAAAATATCTTGGCCTGCGAGCCTAACTCCACGATTGTGCCATCTTTGGCCTGCGAGCTGGATTCGGCGATTGTGCCTTCCTCTTCTTCTTCCAACTTCCTTGATAGGTTTCCAACTCCATTTTCTGATGATGACAGTGAAGATGAAAATCCACCTCCGCCTACTCATGTTCCTCCAGTTGCACCAGCACAAGTGCTTCCTCAATGGGTCCATTCAACATGTGAAGCAACTAGTGATCTTGCCAGTGATCCTAGAGATCAACGTCAGACACGTTCTTAGTTTCAGCGAGCCTCTTCTCTTTTGGCACAAGTTTCCGAGAATCATGATCATGAAACCTTTGCAGAAGCTTCAGGAAATCCAGATTGGGATGCAGCTATGGATGAAGAATATCATTTCTTAATGGAAAACGATACTTGGGATCTTGTACCTCTTCCAAAAGGAAGAAAAATTGTCAGATGTAACTGGGTCTACAGAACTAAGTATGCATCAGATGGAAGTGTTGAAAGACTTAAGGAAAGGTTAGTTTCCAAAGGTTTTTCCCAAGTTGAAGGGATTGACTACAATGAAACCTTTTCCCCTATCGCAAAAATGAACTTCATCCGCCTTGTTCTTTCCCTTGCAGCCTTACATAACTGGGAATTCCATCAAATGGACGTCAAGTCTGCCTTGTTACATGGTGATTTATAGGAGGGAATTTACATGGAACAACCTCCTGGATATGTTGACAATAACTCTAGCCTTGTCTGCCGCCTTAAGAAATCCTTATATGGCCTTAAGCAAGCTCCTAGAGCTTGGTATGCCAAAATGGATAGCTTTCTCCTTGACACTAGTTTTTCTAGATGCCATTCTAACCCCAATGTCTATACCAAGAAAGTAGAAAACCATCTCATCATACTTGTTCTATATGTTGATGACCTTATTCTTACTAGTAGTGACCCTAAGCTTATAACCCATGTGAAATCCAGTCTTAAGCAAAATTTTGAAATGTCATACTTAGGACATTTGCGTTATTTTCTTGGTCTCCAAGTCCTGCAAACCAAAGAAGGAATCTTTCATTCTCAGTCTAAGTATGCGTGTTCCCTTCTTCGTCACTTTCACATGGAAGATTGTACACTACCCCTTCTCCCTTCCAGTATGGAGTCAAACTTTCTGCCACTTGTCCTTCACCTGAAGTAGATGCCACCTTGTCTTGTTAGCTTGTTGGTAGTCTCTTATACTTGACTCATTCCTGTCCCGACCTTTCCTTTGCCATTGGTTGTGTTGCCCATTATATGCAAACACCTCATGAAATTCATTGGAAAGCAGCTAAAAGAATACTTCGATATATTTGAGGCATAATTCAATTCGGGATTCATTACAGTACAGGGGGGAAACCTTTGTTGGTTGGTTTCACTGATTCAAATTGGGCCGCTGATCCTGATGATCGAAAGTCTACTGCAGGTTATGTTTTCAGTCTGGGATCTGGACCTATTACTTGGGCATGTAAGAAACAACAAGCTCTTGCTCTTTCTTCAACAGAGGCATAATATCGAGTAGCAGTTAATGCTAGTTAGGAAGCTTTATGGCTTCGACGGATCCTTTCATAGTTTGGATTCGAGTAGCAGCAGCCTAGTCCACTTTGGTGCGACAATCAAAGTGCCATAAAGCTTTCCAAAGATCCAGTTCTACATCAACGCAACAAACACATTGAGCTACATATGCACTTCATCAGAAATCTTGTTCATGATCGTGTTCTTGAAGTGCTCTTTTGCCCTACAGATGATCAAGTTGCAAACATCTTCACCAAGTCTCTTACAGAAGCGAAGTTTTCTAAACTTTGATCTATGTTAGGAGTTTAGGAACTTGTCATTAAGGGGGGATAGGCTCTAATGCCTCCTTCCTTCTCCTAATAGTGTCACTTTTGTAAATTCTTCAATCCTATCCCAAGTTGTTCTTAAGGGGGGATGTTAGAATATTTAGACACTTAGGAGTTAGTTAAGATCAACTTGTGTAATATATCCATTAAGGAAAGTGTGTTTCTTTAGTATGCATTTGTAAATACTTAATCCGATGGTCACGATATGTTCCTGACATAGAGTGATCCGACGACTCAACTTCTCTTAGATCATACCTACCCTTGATCTGTGGCTTAACACCCGATTGGTCCATGATCTCTATTTAAAGAGCATGGAGGGTCATTGGAAAGTTGATCGATTATGAGAAGCTCATTTGTAACTTTCTTTCTTTGCATAATAAATTGTACCATAAAAGCTATTTGGCAGGGGCCATGGAGTGTTTCCCTAACAAGGGTTTAAACCACATCAAAACATCGGTGTGTTGATTTGTGATCTGTTTGTGTGAAGTGGTTGCTCTAGGTGTTCGGTCTTTTGGGAGTACCTTGTGTACCCAAACAAACTCTATTGGATACCAGAGATAGTTGCACCTACCCCAACCAAGCAGGGTAGGAAGATAATCTCCCACACTGGGAAATTTTCTCTATTCGCAATTTCCACTGAAGGAGAACATCAAATCGCAGAGAAATCCAAAATATCTTCCCATTATCCCTCTACTCAGCAAAAACAAGAAAAATAGAAGTTCAGTGCAGCATCACCTATTCGAGTACCTTTGCAGTGCAAGACCACGCTTTCAAGGTGCTCCCCTAACAAGAAAACATCCACACCAGTGCAGACCGGGGATACCACAACAACCAAAACTGTTGAACAGCTCCAGCGCATCTAGCAACAACAATTACAACCCTCTGAAGATTTCGAAGAAAGGTAACCTTTTCGCTTCAGCAAACGCCGCACCAGGAACTCAACTCAACACACAGTTCGACATATGATAAGGTATTTAATGCAATGGATACCATTGCTTCCTAAGGAGGGATGATTGATCTTGGTGGATATCAATGGTGGCCCACCTCTTCCTATTGGCTCAAAACAGTCTTCTCGCAATTTTGGCAAAATACTATTTTTAGCAGCTTTTCAGGTCCTAAACTTCTAGAGCCATTTTGAGGCCCTAAATGACCTTTATTGGAATTTTAGAGGGCCATACAAATACTTACATCCATTTGGCCCTGGTTGAAATTTGTAAATCTCGGATAAACCTTTCCAATGGGCTATTGAGTGCCCCAAACAGAGATCGTGTGCAAAAGTTATGACCTCGGGGAGTTGACTGTTCAACGAATCACCTTGGGGCCTCAAACTTTATGACGGTTCATCTTCTAGGGTTAGGTTTTTGGATGTTTTGGATTCTCACCCTCATGCTTATGATAAATAGGCCTTTTCGGCCTCTCTTTTTATTTTCATCTTGGCACGAATGAGCATAGCGGCCACATGTCTTCTCAAAGATAGCTACCACCATTCCAGCTATTGTATTTTATAGTTTGTTCTATTTCCACTATTTAATAGAATGTGTGTTTACTGTATCACTATGTTCTTTGCAATATATCTCTGTATGTTATTCTGTAGATGCTATCTTATTTCATTCCTTCATAAATACGGATCATATTTTGACCAAATTGTTGTGATTTGGTCAGCGTGACCTTATCAAAACGTTGTCACTTTTTTGGTGAAAACCTGGGTTGCACCTTAGCTAAAAAAAACACTTATTCTTCGATATTTTCTAAGAAAATTCTAAGTGGCAAAAGGGATTCTTCCAAGAAGCCCAAAAAATTCTAAAAAATAAAGGAGGTTCCCTACAATGTTTCAAAATTTTGGGGATCAGGTTGCAGCAACAACAATTGGCGATTCACCGATGAACACAGATCTCTGAACAATCCCCTTTTAAGGTCAGAAAACCTTACATGCTCTTTACCCCATATGTAACATAATGCTTCAATAGGCCAGACTTTATTAAGGGGAGTAGTCCTACTTTTGCCCCATTTGTCATTGGGGAATAAGGGTAACCTTGAACCAGACTTCTTGACCAATCTCCCGAGGCCAAAATGTGAGTTTCATTCTAGTTCCATCTTTCAGGTTCCTGCTAAATAGGATTCCACAGGATCATAACAAAATCAAACAGATGTATTCATTTGTTCCTCATTCCCATGCTGTCAACATTTCTTTAGATGCTTTCTTTATTGACGAATTTTTTCATCTGAGTCTTCCAGCTATCTTTTTCTTCAATATTCAACATTTGACTTGGGTCCTTCCATCCATAATGTCCTTTTGTGTGAGCAAGAGAGTTAATTGTTTGTCATGTTCACGAATGGATAAGAACCTCGTTGAGCTGACCACTAGCGAAAATTTCTTGATGGGATATATTTGTTTCTTCACAACCATTTCTTTGATGGAAATGAAGTTTTCTAGAAATGTGACTCTTTGATGTAAGCTCTTTTGGATTTTAATTTGCAGCATGGTATCATTTTAAATGCCATACATCTATGAGACATGTTTCCTCTCTGTGGGTCCATCATAGTGAGCTTCCTAAGATGGCCATTTATGCGAGATGAATGGATCCCCAAGATAGTAATTCAGAAATCATAAGTCTTAGTTAATTTACAGGGGTTACATGACTCAATTATGAAACTGAAGCGGGTTTTCCCTTCCCAAACCGATAAGCAAATAGCAATGTCACATAGCAAAAACTTTCTTTTATAAGTAGATTATGACTTTTCAAGAGATGCCTTTGAGATTGTTCAGAGTCCTATATTTCCATACACCAGTATGTTGAGATGGGGTTTATTTGAAACGAAAAATAAAGGGAAACAAACAATAATAAAACAAAATGAAGTTGATTGAAAGAAAACAAGACAAACTAGACTAATCAATTCAGAAAACAACAAAGTTGGAAAATTAAAGAAACACAATGTTTATTTATGTACAAAAGTGCTCCTAAACCTAAGTAAAGTACTGTTTCAGAGCGAGGCCATTGACAGGGAGATTCTCTTCCTCCCCTTGTAAATCTTGGAGTTTGTAAGTCGACGAGCCAAGCTTTTTGGCAATCTGGTAAGGTCCAAGCCATAATTGTTGAATTTTTGTATGCTTCCCCTCTTCCTCGTGTGGGTGATCCCACTTAAAAATTAAGTCCCCTACCTCAAAACGCCTTTTACCATACTTCCATTTATCAAACCATCGCTTGAAAATATCTTGGTGCTGATGGAATCTATCTTTGGCCTTTTGTTGCGCTTCTTCGAGTTTCAGTAGGATATTGATTCATGACTATAGGATTTCACTATTGGAACCTCGAGAGGCCTAGGCTAGATACAAGGATGGGGGAAGTATATTAGGAGGGAGTACAGC